>MNCI01018132.1:114573-195789 GCA_015680685.1 Gnetum montanum
ACTCTTGCATAAGTTTGATATCTTTCATTAAAGAGTTCTACCATTGTTGGCCAATGTCATATTAATTTTGGTTTTAATGATTTATACCATACCTTTGCTTGGCCAACGAGTGTCATAGGAAAGAGCTTGAGTTTTTTCCAACCACTATCAATGTTTTTCCATGCATAGGCATTGTAGAAGGCTTGTAAATGTTGTTGTAGATCTAAGTCATAGCCTCCTAAAAAATTGGGAAAGTTGTTTAAATCGAGCCTAGATAGGCAGCTCTCTTTACGATGCCTACGAGAGATTCAAACAACCTCTTGTATTTGTGTTAGGCTTGTAGTGTCTAATAGGGATTCATCATCATCGGGTAAGTTATGCTTTCATGCAGTGGGATGATGCTACCTTCGTTTATGTTTATAAGAAATCCCCACCTCGGATTGTGTACTCCAACCTTCATTGTCATATAATTCATTGGTTCTCTAATGAATTGCCTCACTAGATGTGGCATAATCGTACTCTTGTAGGAGAGGCATGGTTGTGAAATTTTGTATGAATTTGTATATGACTTTTTGTAATTATTTCTTCTTAAAAGATATATCATTAATTACTATACAATGACCTTGTATGATATAACTAATCTAGATAACTAGCATCGTCCCTAGCAATGGTGCCAATGATGAGTGGCAAGGTAACCCTACACTCAACCATACGAATATGAGCATTTCACACACAATCTAGTTGAACTTTGTAGATGAACTAGTTGTGGTATCTAGATAGTCACTTGTAGATCACAGTTTGCTATCTTCCCATTTGGACTAGTATTATCTTTGTTACATATGGTTTAGTCCAAGGTGAGGTGTATGATGTGTTCCTACACTAATGCTACTCTTGGGTATGATGGGAAATAATATTAACTAAGCTAGGAGAGAGAGGATGAGAGAGAATCTAAACTAGCCTAACTGTGATGAGCATCCATTCCTTAATCATCCATACACATCTTGGACCTTGTGCACGACTACCACTGGGATTACCAAGCACATGGCCAAAGTATGCAACTGGGTTACCAAATAGTTACATTTAAATGCTCATGATTAAGTTGTACTCATTCCACATTACTAGGAGATAAAGGTAGAGAGATATTAACTATGAAAGTAGTAAATAACAACAATAATTAAATGATTAAGCTAAGTGGATGCTGCAATGATGAAGTAATCTCGATCTTTATTGTCGATCATGTGTGTGTCCAAGTACATCACACTCGACTAAGGATGTTGTATAATTACAATCATCACACTATGGGCATGCACTAGGAGAAAGGGTTGAGAGGAAAATTGACAAAAGTTCCTACGTTAACACTAAAACTTAAAACTGAAAATTTAGCACACCTTTCCAAGTCTACCTGCCTCTTATTTATAGATGAGGAGAAAGGCTATGATATCATGTATGTGATATCATGGCTGAAATATCATAGCCAAAAAATTCATGACTCATCATCTATCTTTGGTTTAAATGCATTACTTTGAAACTTAGTCAAACTTTTGATTGTTAGTCCCTTTTTCTAAGACTTAGGAAATTTTGGTGTGCTAAAACTTTAGTACACTTAATAAAATTTTTTACATACAATAAAATCTTAGCTAACTATCCTACACTTAGGCCATTTATATCTCCCCCTCTATAACACATAGTAAAATTTTGGTCTTGACCTATTTTAGCATCCACGTAAATCTTTTCTATCTCACTAGCTTCTTGGAACTTAGTCAAGCTTCTAGACCTTACAAATTTTTTGGTTTTGATTTTGGTTTTATTTTCCATCTCCAACATTAAAAACGTTTTGGTCTTGAGTTTGGTTTTAGTTTCATCTTTTTAACACTTATACAAATTTTTTTCTTTTTTTGATCACTTACCTAAGTTTCAGCCTTTCATCCTACCTTTTATAGTACTTAGAAAAATTTTAACTTTCCACATTGGCACCACCTAACACTTATACTTTTAGTTGTTTATTAGATGCTCAACCCATATTTCCTTTGCTTTCTTTTGCTAATGCCTAACCCTTGCCTAGCCCACTACATTGGTATTGACTACATTTGCTATCTTTTGCTAATGGAATGTTCATTGTGCATTAGATGTGATCACTAATTGCACTAGTCCTATACGTCAAGTGTGCACTACACTATGCACTTGAGGCCTCTTCTTCCTTTCTCAATTTTTTAAAATAAAAATAATAATAAAATTAATAAATTCCTTATGCATGTTGCCTATGTACATGTTCATGCATCAGCCTTATGCTTGCTACATAACCATCTGCATTGGCGTAGAGCATTGTCTACTCCTTTTCTTTCTCCCTACACCCAAATAAAAAAGACAATCACTTAGAGCCATAGTTCTTATCTTCCTAAGTGGGCTCTATCCCAAATAAAAAAGATATATATATATATATATATCCCAAATAAAATATATATATATAAAATAAAAATAAAAAACTTTTACAAGGATGGGATTGAGGACTTACTTGGACAAAGTTGGCATATGGCTAGGTCCCTCCTAGAGGACCTCTAGATCCTACTCATATAGCTACTAGTAGGTCCCACCTACCTTCTTGGAATATCCTTCATACTAACCTTCCTCTCTTCATGGTGCCATAACACCATGAGCTAGTAGGCACAAAATGAACTTAAACTCTTCCACTCTAACTCTAAAGCTTTTAAACTTGTATGTGAAAAGCCAAAATGGCTATTTTCCTTATTTCTTTCCCAATTTTTTCCTCATTCTTTCTTTTTTTCATTTAATGTTTTCATGGAAAAATTAGAAAAATCATGAAACTTGTATTGCAATTTCCATGTCATCTATGACCATTGGGTCATGAACACAAGACACACAAATAAGCTCCCATGGCATCTCTAGGCCTATTTGGCCTTACTCATATAGACCCTTGACATTCACTATGCACCTTTGCATAAGGACTAGTGCTTGAAATTCAAAAATAGAAAAATTTTCTAATTCTCTCATAACACTTAGAAAATTTCTCTAACTTTTCTATTCTTAATAAGCCATCCAGCTTTCCTTTCTTGACTTATAATTTCTGATTAAAATATCTTGAAATTTTCCTCTTATCACCTAGGGAAAATTTCCAACTCTTCCTTCCTCTAGAAAAATTCGAAAATTTTTCTAATTCCTTCTTTTCTAGACTTAGAAAATTTTCGCACTTGGTCTTCCAATTATCAACTTCAAGATTTTTTTAACTCCTCACATGGATTAAAAAATTTTCTAACTCTTTATCTCCTTGTGTAACATTGAGAATCTTCTTTACTTTCTCTCTCCTAGAATTTGAAAAATCTTCCAAAAATCCCAATTTCCTCATCTTAGAAATGTTTTAACTTCATCTTTGCTATACTCTAGAAAATTTAGCTAAAATTTCCCCTAAAGCCTAAAAAATTTTCTAATTTTTTCTCCTTAACATATGCATTTTCACATGTAAATCTTCCTGGCCCTCTAAATTTTAATTTTTTTTCATGTTATTATTGTATTTATCTCTTGTTTTGCATGCCATGGATTTTTTCATAATCCATCATCTATACAAACCATTCATCTTGGAGGGGCCCCATGGCTAGATCATTCACCCTATCAATGAGAAATTAATCTCTAATTAACTCCTTGGACTCTATCATCTTAGCACTTAATATCATTGATGAAGATCTAATTTCTCAAACTAACCCACCTCTTTTGCATCATGAACCTATTTTAACTAATTATTTCTTACTAGAGCTTGTCATAACAAATAACTAAAATGTGGAAAAGCTCCTATAACTAGGGATAAACTTGCCTAATGACATCAAAGAATGCATCCTAGAAGCACTCGGAAAAAATTTTATTCACTTAGCATGGGAATATGATGACATGTCAAGCTTAGATCCCATTCTTGTTAAACATAACATCATAGTTAAGGAGGGTTCTAAGGCCATTAAATAGAAAGCCTAAAAGATCAAACCTAACTTAGCCTTTTCCATCAAAGACATGATCACTAATCTTTACAACATCAAATATATACATCCCATAGGCTACTTCAATTGGGTATCCAACATGATAGTTGTGCCTAAGAAAAATAGAGTCATTAGGATATGCATTGATTTTAATGATCTTAATAAACTAACATTGAAAGATGACTTTTCATTGCCCAACATTAATTAACTCATTGACACAATGACAAATCATTATTTACTTAGTTTCATATATGGTTTCTTGGGTTATAATCAAATTGAAATCAACCATAAACATCAATGTTTTAGAACATTAATGATCCCATGGAGAACGTTTTATTACATAAAGATTTGTTTTGGACTCAAGAATGATCAAGAAACATATTAGCAAGCCATAACCTTTATCTTTAGTAACATGATGTTTAAAATTATCAACAATTATGTGGATGATCTAATTGTTAAGTCTATTATTACAACTAATCATCCCGTGAACTTAGACATAGTCTTGGCCCAATGCAATATGTATAATCTCTACTTAAGCCCCAAAAAGGGCATCTTAGGCTTAAAAATAGGCAAAATGCTTGGATTTTTGATTTTAAATAATGATATCATGATAGGTCTTGACAAAGTCAAAGGAATTATAAACCTTTCACCAGATAAGTATCTTAAAGACATGTACATCTTGCAAGGTAGAAATCAATTCATTCATCATTTAATATGCAATCTAACTAACTAGTTTAATTTTCTTTTTTATCTTCTTGAAAAGTCTACAACTTTTAATTGGGACTTAGTGTATAAGAGGCTTTCAACAAAATCAAGCTTACCATTACCAAGCTTTCTATCTTTCATCGTCCTTAATTTGATCTTTCATTTTACCTTTATCTTTCAATGTCTAATCACTCTATTATGATCATGATTTTCTAATGGCCTGTAGATAGTGTCAATAATCCTATATATTACATCTCTAATCCCTTCTCTAACTGTGAAACGTGCTATATGGATATCAAGAAATCTTGCATAGGCAAAGTCTTTGCCTTTAAGAAATGATGACACTACCTATTGAAGGTAAAGGTTCATGTCATTTGCTGATATAATTTCTTACAATTTATGACTGCCAATATATATGATAGAAAACACATGATAAAATGGAAAACAATTCTAATTGAATTTAACTTATCCTACCTTATACAACTCTATATAAAGGGACAAGTCATTATGGATTTACTTATGTCATTCATACTCTTTGAAATTCTTCATAACCATCCAACCTTTATTAAGAAACTAAGAAAGGAAGAGATAATTCCTTCCCCAACTATGACATTAACATATGAGGATTTCTATTCACACTCATACTTTGGTGATGCTCATACAACTCAAGGATCCAGCATAGCTTAAGTACTTCATCACCAAGGAATGGATCCCATTTATCAAACTTATAAATTTAATTTTCCATGCACTAAAAATGTAGGAAATATAAGGATCTTAATCTAGTTTTACTTATAGTAATCCAACCTAGAATTAAGAGGCTTTTTATTCATGGTGATTTTCAATTGGTTGTATTTTAGGTAAATAACAAATATGCTTGTAAGATTGAACACCTTTAGTCTTATGTAGATTTAATAAAAAATTTTGGATTTTCAATTTGTTGAATATTTATTCACAGATATCCATCACTTAGAAAACATGCTCACTAATGTGTTAGTTACTTTTTCCCTTGCCATTAAATTGATTTTCTTAAAGATCATTTAGGTGAGTCAATGTAAGATACATCTATCATTCTCATAGATACACAACATATTGATTGATGAAACCTAATATGTTGGGTTGCTGAGTCATGGGGACATGATAAAAAATCATTTTATCAATTGTATCACTTAGTTGAGAAATTGTAGATGCTATATCATAGATACTACATAGTAGATGCTACATCGCATCTACATTACAGCATCCCCATGGATGCATCTTAGTTGGCTGCTATATCATAGATGATACATAGCATTTGCTATATCATAGATGCTACATCACATTTGCTATAACTTAGTTATGTTAATGCATTCTTGTTGATGTAGCCAAATGAGTTAACACATCTCCGTTGATGTATTATCTATATTTGCCTATAAATATGAGAGTACCTATCATGTATTTATCATCTGATCAATAGTGTAGCTGAACTCTTGTAGTTTTATTTTGTAATCTTAGAAAATAGTTAGTGAGTGCTTGCAGCATGGATTTGAGTTAATTATACAATGTCTTATTTTAGTGGCATTATACGTAGATACATTTCATGACTGAAAATAAGATTGATATTGATTCATATTCATTGCAACACTTTTAATTAGAATAGATTTACTTTCAATGAAACTTACTTTCTATGTACTTAGTTAATATTTACATTTCCATGCCAATTAATTAATTAATGGAATGAACATGAATAGTTTCAAGCATAAACATGTATTCACTTCATAATCATAGAAGCATTATTGCTTGGTTTGCACAGTAACATAACACATGGTAATCCCAATAGTGGATATGTGACTTTAGGATATGTATGACAAGATAGGAAAGGGCACTTATCATTCTTAGGATAGTTTAGGATTTGATTTTATTATGAATTAGATAAAATAGATAATTTATATGTTATTAATTAATTTAGTTTAAAACCCCAATAACATCATAATCATATGCCTCACTTTGGACTAAATCCTACGTGACAAAGCTACCACTAGTGCAAGTGGAAAGATAACAACCTACAATCAACACTTAATGATCTAGATACCATACTAGTCCCATCCATAGAATTTAATTGGATTATATATGAACCCTTGTTATTCATATAGTTGGAAATAGGGGATACCCATTACTCATCATTAGTGCCATTTCTAAGGAAGGTGCTAGTGTTCTAGTTACTTATATTATAAACAATCATTGTAAAAGAATTAACATAGTATCTTTTAAGAAAATTTAATATTTTAAGCCACACATAGTATCAAATAAAAACATGTATTCTACACATAGGTCCTATAGTCCATCACACATTGAGAACATTGGTAGAAGTAATGATAGGATCTATATTGAAGATAATTGGAATGAACCACTACATGTAGGAGTGTCGTATGCCCATTCTAACCCTTGCTATCAAATATTACATTTGACTATTGTAGATAATCCTATAGGGGATGAAATAAGTCCTATAATAAGAAGAGCCTTAATGTCTAGGACCTCCTCCAAACCTAAAAGAGATGAATCATGGAATCATAGGAGGAGATATATGAGCCATAATAACTCTCCTAGTTCTCCATCTTTCTCTTCATCTTCAACATCTAGTTTTGAAAAAGATGAATGTAGGTATGGAGATAGAGATATATTAAGGGGTTAAGATGGAGATAGAAATAGGGATTAATGAAAAGATATATGGTACCAAAGGGAGCATGAAAAAGATCATCAATATTAGAAAATAAAAATAATTATCATGAGCACAATAGGTCTAATGACGGTGAACTCTTATTGGCTACTAGAAGCATGATATAGATCATGGAAGTAGTTACAATATTCCATAGGATTCAAATGTAAATATGCATAAAATGGTTTAATATGAATAAAATTCTTAAACTTAAGGGAGGTTACAATTCACATTAGACAACATCATCATATACAAGCTTTCCATGATACCTGCACCTTACAAAATATTGAAAGTAAGTGATAAAATCTTTTTCCTAGGAAGTTGATAGAAGAAGCTAAATGTTGGTATAGATTGTTGGGACCAGATTCAATCCATTAGTGATCCATAATATTTGAGATATTTAACAAGAAATAAAAAACCTATTCAAAAGTATCTAATATAAGAAAATAAATGCAAGGGTGAAAGCAAAATAACTAGGAATCCCTAGATGTATCCTTGGAAAGATACCATTCTTTACTACATAGATGTTGAGGCCATAGATTCTCTTGACAATATCATCTTCATCACAACATACATGGGCTTCATAACAAAATAAGAAAGAACCTTGGGATCTATGCTCAAGGAAGATTATTAGAGTTGAGAGAGCCCATTAGATACAAAGACTAATTGAATAGGTGACAAAAGAAGAAGGAGAGCTATATAAAAGGGAGACTATAGAGGAATATAATTAGAATCTAATTCTTCATAAGAATAAGGTCCATATTTATGATCAAGAAAAAGAGGTAGCTCTCAATGAGTTGATTTTTCTCAAAACCTTGCCAATAAAGAAGTCTATTACTAAGATTGAAGCATAAGTAGATAATATGTGGAAGTCAATGAATGAAAATGTTACCAAAAACTTGAAAATCATAGAGAAGAAGGTAAAGGAAATAGGATTAAGTGGAAAAAAAAAGAGGTGGAAAAAGAATAAAGAAATAGTTAAGGATATTTATTGACAAGAAGGGAGAATAGCTAGGGTAGAAGAGGTTGCAGACTTAGATATAGAGGAGGAAGATGGATGTAACATTTGTTAATTTGAACATCCAAAGAGCTATTTCCTAGTTATGTTATATCTATAAGAGTTTGGGGCTTTCACTTTAAATCCCATGTTTGTACAAAGTCAAAGTCCTATAAGATTATCTTACTCACAAGACAATTATAGATAGTCCTACAACCAATAATACTATCCTAGTGGAACTTCTCATCAACCTTAAGACTACTATCAATCATATTGGAAAACCCATAGTTATGAGATATGCCATCAATGAATCAGCAATACTCCTATTGCTAGCCAAATCTTTATGAATATTATGTTTAAAAACCTATTTCTCCTGTTGGTTCTACTATCCATGCCTCAACTTGTTAATACTATTCTATTGAATATCATCAATCCACAACATCTCTTGTTGGATCATCATCCAATGCCTCTCATCAACCTTCACATCTTCAATATTTTAACACATCCCTCCAACATATGTTACCACTAACAATGTAGGAAGGATTGGCATCAAAACCTCACAGAATATTAGCACTTGCACCATGAAAATATAGGTGAATGATAATGTTAAGAGATCTTAGAAAAAGTCTTGAAAATTTCCTTTCTTTAGGAAATTTTCCACACATGTGAATAGAATTAGTAGACCTACCAACTCATTAGAACTTGTATAAGGAAAATTTGGAGCAACTATCTCCCTCATAAAAATAATGTCTCCTAATCCTATGTAAAAGCCAATAATCATTATTACTCCAACATAAATCATAAAAGATGAACCTATCACTATGGGTAGAAAAAAAATTCCATGAATTACTAATAATAATAAAGAATTTAGTTGTGAGACAAAATTTCAAAGTATTAACATGATTTTTATAATAATCCATAACAAACTTGAAAAGTAAGTGTATATGCAAAAACGTGTCTATACAAGAGCCACTAAATCAAAAGACACCTAGTGGCTAGACAATGAGAATATCAAAAACATCGAAAAGGTGCATGGAAAAATCCAACACACTTATTAGTTCTAGTCTTAAAAAAATGAACCAAATAGAAAACTTAGAGAAAGACATCTTACATTGAGACTATACACCCAAAGAATATGGTAAGCATATAGATCCAATAACTAAAATAGAAAATCAAAAAGAAAATATATTTAAACCCTCTAAAAAGAAAATAATATCAATGCTAGCTTAATATATATCTCCAAATGTTTGACACTTGATTATCATCAATGTTAAATGTACTAACTTGAGAAAACTTAAATCACTAAAGATAATAAATGGAGAACTTATGGTCTATAACCAAGGGAATTTGTAATCCATTTTGCAAATATTCACCCATGAGTTTACTCATGGGAGAGATGCCCCATCTTGAATTAACAATTAATAAGTGTATTTTCAATTTTTATTTTATAATTCTTCAAAATTTTATAATTCTTAATATATTTTTCATTTCTTGTTATTTTCCATTTCTTTATAATTTTCTCTTTTGTTTAGTCATTTTCTTTAAATTTTGTGGATGTTTACTATGTTTTTGTGGGTCATGATGCAAAAGTCAATGGCATATGTTGGGTTTTTGTCCTATGCTATCAAGATGATTGGGTAAATAATTAGGTAAAGTAGTGAGGCCAAATCATCCATCTCTCCAATTCTATAAATAAGATATCTTTATGATAAAAGTAGTATGGTTCTTCGCACATAAAACTAAAATTAACGACTAGTCATTATACCTTGAAGAAAGGGGAAAAGACCATGTGAGAATGAAAAAGGATATGACCTCAAGGAAACCTCATAGAATGTATCATCACTTTGCATGTATATTGTAAAAGGAAGTATGTATTTATAATATGTGATTCTCATTTAACACAAAAAAAATATATAAAAAGATGGAAATAAACACACCTCTTTGAAAATCTCTTGGAATACAAGCATTGCTTATGGGAATGGAAAGACATGTTACCCATGCCTAAAGGCACCCCTCCAACTAGGGCCCACATTTATTAATAATCTTTGAAACTAATTTCTTCTTTTTTTTCCTTTCTGTTTGGAGTGATGCTCATTCTCTATGATTGTTATGGACTCATGATGGTATAAAAGAAGGGGTACACTGATGTTGAGTCACTGTCAATGGTATGGACTTCATCTAAAACCTAGATGAATAGGATAATGGTCATCTTAATTACAATTAATACAAGAATCTATAATGGACATGGTCAAGTACCTCATGTTCCAATCTTTGTAATCCCTTGTCATCCCATTACTCACCTTATTACTACATGTAATTATGTACTTAATAATTTTGTATAGTATAGTGAAGGATCCTAATTATGGAAGTTATGTGTTGATTGGAACAAAGACATGATATACATTTAAATTTTAAAGGTACTCATGGACATCTATAGAAGTGATTATTCAAGGACATTATGATAGAAGATTTCTTTGGAAAGGATCCACTTCAATAACTTTTTTTGATCATGGCTCTGAATCAAAACATCACATCCTCAAAGACATCATGGATAACTTCTCTAAATTTATGCATGATTTTGTGTCTATTCATTAATTTTGATTATCTTTAATGCTTTTATATTAAAGTTTCCTATAAATTCAAAATTTCTTGGTCATTTTTGGAACCACATGTTTTTCAATACTCTAATGCATTTGTAATATTTTACAAACAAAACCTTTGATTTTAGTTGTTTGAAAACATGTGAACTTTTGAAGTTGAGCTTTTTTATTATGGAAGCTAAGGATTTAAATTTTGAAATTTTTATAACACCAAATTTTTTAACATTATGGTAACTAATTATAAACATAATCAAAATGAATTGAACAACTTGATGATTTTAGTTACCACATAGCCTTGGAAACATTACTTCGTAATCACCTTAAGCCTAAATGTTAAATTTTTTTGAATTTCAAGCTAACTAAGGATCTAGAAGGTGTTAATAATTGAGAAAAAAATATACCAAAACTAACATGGATTGTTTAGTGATTTTAGATGATGTTGAAAGTAATACCTAAGGGTGAAGCTCTTTTGCATGGCAAGGAAAAGAGGCCAATAGGAGGAAGAGGAGGACATGCCCATGGACAAATAGTAGCACATACAAGGATTAAAGCTCAAGAATAAATTTCAATCCATCCTTCAAACAAATTTTTGCATAAAAAGAGAACCACCAACATAATAATCAAGGTTGAACAAAATAGTTGCCACTAGAAACATCATGAAGATTCATCATCAATAGAGTTTTTGAAGATTTCTATAATTTTATAAACTTTGATGTTTTTCTAATCCTTTTTATCATGTTGTAATACATCTACTTAACTAAAATTTTGTAATATAGTACTCAAGTTTTTTAATGGTATCCAATCTAGTCTTGGTCACCTCACAATTTTTGTAATGAAACTTCATCCATTTATATATAACTCAAGGTCAATTTTATAGTTAGTCATGAAGGTATGATGAAACCTAATATGTTAAGTAGTTGAGTTGTGGGGATATGATGCAGCATCATTTTTTCAAGTCTATCAAGCAACTAAGATATTGTACATGTTATATCATAGATGCTACATTGCATCTACATTATAGAATTCTCGTTGATGTATCTTAGTTGGCTGCTACATCACCTTTGCTAAATTGTAGATGCTACATTACATCTGCTATAACTTAGCTATGTTAATACATCACTATAGAGGCATCCAAATGAGTTAATGCATTTCTTTCAACACAATGTCTATATTTACCTTTAAATATGCAAGCACTCATTGTGTATTTGATACTATTTAGTCAATAGTGTAGTTGAACTCTTGTAGTTTTATTTCATAATCTTAGTAAATAGTTAGTGATTTCCCACAGTGTAGATTTAAGTCAATTGTATAATATCTAATTTGAGTGGCATTGTTCCTGGACACATTCCATGAATAACAATAAGATCAAGATTGATTCATATTCATTGTAGTATTTTGACTTAGAATAGATTTACTTTCAGTGCAATTTACTTTCTATGTTCTTAGTTAATATTTACCCTTTCATGCATGTTAATCATTGGTAGAATGAGCATGACTACTTTTGAGTATAAACACATATTCACTTGTAATCCCATTAGTGTTATTGCTTATTTTATCTAGTAGCATGACACTTGATAATCCTAGCAGTGGATACATGAGTTTAGGACATGTATGACAAGCTTGGAATAGACACTTATCATCCTTAAGATAGTTTAGAATTTAACTTTATTCTTAATTAGATTAAATAATTAATTTCTATGTTATTAATTAATTTATTTTAAGGCCCTAATTACATCATAATCATATGCCTCATTTTGGACTAAACCATACATGACAAAGCTACCACTAGTTGAGGTGAGAAGATAGTTACCTAGGATCAACACTTAATGATCTATATACTACACTAGTCCTATCCATGAAATTGGACTAGGTTTCATGTGAATGCTTGTGATTTGTATGGTTGGGCATAGGAGGTACTCGATGCTCATCACTGACCTAGTTAACTTAGAAGAAGATGAATAATACCATGATATTATACAATATTTGTAAATTGACGAAATGCCTAGAAATACATATTATTTGTAAAAGGATGATCTTTGTAAATCTTCTAAACATTTTTTTTATTATTTATCCTAGTATTTTATGTGATGTTTCCGCATCATACATTCTTCTACATTATCTAAGCCATGATGAAATACACAACATTTTGGAAGTTTATTTTAATATATGTGGTGGTCACCTTGGCTCTTGATCTTTCATAGCTCTTATCATTTCATTAGGTTACTAGTAACCTATGATGTCTAGGAATGTACATATGATAATGTACATATGATAGTTAAGATTTTTGATAAATGCCAACATCATTCTCTACTTAGTTATGTACTATCTTAAGAGCTTAGAACTTGTAAAATCATATGTCCATTCTAGAAGTAGAAGCTAGACCTCATAATATCTATTAATCCTCCATATTCTTATTATCATTAGTTTATCTTGATAGCTACTATAAGTGTGTTGAAGCTATTCCTTTAAAATTTGAAACTTCTAAATACATCTATTATTTTATTTTGGATCCTATAATTATCTACTTTCGTATTCCAATTTGCATTGCCACTAATAATTAATCTTACTTTAAGAGCAAAGAACTAGCCAAATTTTTTGAATAATACCAAATCATTCATTCATTCTCACCTTCATACTCCCAACAATCCAATGGTTAAGTTTAGTCAACCAATAAATATTTCATTTGTTTTCTCAAAAATATGGTTGAAAAATCCCAATGGAATTGGCATAACTAGTTATCTCATGCTCTTTAGGTCTACAATACTACCTTTTGCAATGTAACTCGTTAAACTCCATTCATGTTAACCTAGGATTAGAAGCCATGTTTCCAATGGAGCTAGATGTGTCTTATTTTTGTCCAGCCTTGAATAATTGAATGTTAGATGAAGAGAATGACTAAATGTATGACTAAATGTACTATGTTAAGTTAGAAACAGCTACAGGAAAATGCAATCAAGTCACTATCAACATCTAAAATCATCAAGAAGCCATGTGCCATTACCATGATACCCAAGTTATCTTAGAAAAATCAAAGAAGATGAACTTATACTTAGGAATTTTCCTAATGCTAAGATAACCAGATAAGGTTCCCTTGATTATCCTCAAAAGGCTTGACAACATAGCATGCCACTTGGTAGAAATAGATAGGAATTAATACCTAAACCTAGTGAATGGGATATATCTTAAAAGATACTATATTTAAAAAATAAAAATAAAAATAAATATAAATATAAAATTAAAACATTAGGTTTCCTTTAACCTTCTCTCTTACTTTGCGTAGATTTTTTACATTATTTTGATCTCCGCTCTATCTTACTTTTCTTCTTTCTCTCTCTCTCTCTCTATATATATATATATATTACAATTTTTTTCACATACGATGTTATCTATCTCCCTTGATCTCTTCTTATCTCATTTTGCTAACTTTCTTCTATAATTCATTATGGTAGGGATATTTATCAATAATCTACCTTATGTAGTGAGCAATGAGTATTCTACCATTTCAAATTTATATGAAGTTATGTTAAGTTTAAGTTGGATAAGAAGAAAATCAAATTCCTTAAGCATCGACAAATCATAAGAGTATAGAATTTGGCCATGCCCCCATTTTCTAGCATAGTACCTCACCTTAGTGTATAGAGGATGTTTCTGATTTCTTTTCTAGTTTTTATTATTTTGTTGATTTCAAAAATATATTTTCTCATCTCCTCCTTCTCATGCTTATTAATATTTTTCTAATCCCATGTTTGATCCCATTCCTTTCCCTCCCATTAGCATATTTAGTGAGAATTGAGTGACTTGTTCTATTTTAGTAAGAGTGTATTGAGAGCATATGTAAAATAGGGTGTGAACAACATAAATGGAATTCTTTCAACTATCTTGTATGTAGGATTTAACCATGTTCTACTTTTGTACCATAGCATCATCCTCATAACTTGTGTATCAATGATATTCTAATTTACTTATTTTCTCTCTCTTCTTAATTCTAACTATTGTTTCTATAGGTATATTACTCATTCATTAGTTTTCTTCTTGATGGATCCTCATTTAGTACCTTAGTTGAATCTATTAAGATGGGGGCAATGTTGTACCCACTTTTTTGATTCTCCAAAGATCAAGACTAAGTATGATTTTGATATTGTTCTATTTGATTTTGAGCATTAAGCTTCCTAAAGACATCATCACAAGATATATTCTCAACTCTTGAAGGTTTCTAGAAGTTGTTTGGATTCATAATTTAGCTTTTTGAATTCATTCTAGGAGATCTTGGAAAAATTTAGAATCAAAACTTTTCTAAGTATTAGAGGTAGCATGGATTTTGAATCAATCTTCTAATGAGAGGCTCCCATGGATTCCACAATCCAATCTCTCTCAAAGTCACAAAATAGAAAATTTAAACAAGAAAAGGAAAATGAAAGCTTTATTCTTGCTCCAATGGAAAATTTAAATATGAAAGGAAGTTCAATTCCTAAGGATAGATAAGAGATTTAATCCAACTCTCATACACTCAATCAAATCAATCACATACTCATAAGGATGATCATCAAGGCACCACGCCAAGACTCTATCTCTCTCTCTACTCCTCTCTCAACTTCCTACACACTCTCTTTCTCTCTCTAGACTCTCTTCTAACTCTCTTCATCTTCCATTTAATTTATCATTCAAGTGAATGATTGTGAAAATACATGGAAGACATCTTTGAGAAATAGAAGAAATCTCTCCAAAGTGTAGAAGTTATAAGAGAAGACCTCTTTGAGATGCAGAAGATGTCTAATATGCAGTGAAGGAATCTAACTATTAGTGAATATGCCTTTCCTACTAGGGTCAAAGTTAAAGATGCTTATTTTGAGGCCTAGAACCTTCAAAAACCTTCTAAAAAGTCCCCATAGCCCTCAAAACATCATAAAGTCATTGAAATGATCCCAAAAGACTCCCAAACATGCCAAAATATTCTGAAATCATCATTAAAAAACAACATTGAAAGAAAAAAACAAAAACACACAAAAATCTATGCATAAATATATTGAGGTTTAGACATGGGCTAGCTAATGTCCTCATCATCTAATGATGCTTTTCTTCATGCTTCTAGTGCTAAAAATAAGTCTCAAGGCTTCAAGTTTCCTAGGAAAGGGAAAAAGGAATTTCTTTCTAAGCCTCAAAAGAAGCAAGGTAAAGGAATTGAAGTTACTCTTATAAAAGCTTTTAGACATGCTTCAAGGATGCCTCATGTTGAAGTCAAATCCTTCAATGGAATGGAAGGAACTAAATATTTTCACTCTTGGCTAAAAATGATTAACAAGTACTTTGAACTTGAAGATGTGGAAAATCATCAGAAGCTGTCTTTTTCTAAAACCAAACTGGAAGGCATAACACTTGTATGGTGGGAGAAGGAAAGTCATTTTTACAACGTAAATAATGGTACTCTTACCAAGGATTGGTCTTTAATATAGTTCATGCTGAAGAAAAGATTTAAGAAGACTCATCATAGATAAGAGAGCATCCAAAAATTGAAGTACCTACCTAAGGTAGGTTATAAGAGTGTGAAGGATTACTACATGGATTTTTGTAAATCTTTATAGCTTGCAAAGGTTCATTAGGATGATTATGAACAAGCATCTAACTTTAAAAAAGGACTAAGCAGGAAGTATCAGTAAGAGCTAACCTTCTATGAGCCCTAAAAATTGGATGATGCTTTTGAATTGGCTCTTAAGGTTGAGACAAAACTCCAAGGATACAATAGAGGTCCCAAAATTTCTAAAGGTAAGGACTCCAAAGCCCCTAAAGGTGAGAAAGGAGCTAAGGAGAATGTAAATCCCAAAGAAGACACAAAGGAGAAGTAAGAGAAGTTCAAGGAGGACCAAGATTCCAGGAAAGACTACTCCAAGAATGAAAAGGGTCAAGGAAATGGCTATGTGTCTAGACATCAATGCTTCAATTGTGGTGAAAAGGGACATAAAATATGGGATTGAAAAAAGCCAAAGATCTCCAAAAGCATGGAACTTTAGACCTTGGAAAAGCAAGAATCCTCCAATGAAGGTAATCCTTGTGCACTAGTGATTTAAGATATCATTGAAATTACTTCTTGTACTTTTATGAAAAATGTTAATGCTAATGAAGATCCTAGAAGAATGATGCTCTTTAGGATTTGAGCTAGGTTTCTACATACTGGTGAATTGATGGTGGAGCTCAAGAAAATGTGATTTCCTCAAAGGCTATTTCTAAGCTAGGTTTGAAGAAATTTCCACATCCTAGGCCCTATAGAGTTGATTGGCTATCTAAGGATCATTTCCAAGAATTTAAGAAGAAATGTATTTTGTCTTTTAGAATTTGCTCTTTTCAAGACAAGGTACATCATGACATCCTTCCTATTGATTGTTCTAATTTTATTTTGGGAAGAACTTGGAACTTTGACAACAACGCTTCTTTTAGTGGTGAAAGAAATTTTTAGTCTTATCTAAGAGAAGATGGAATACATGAACTCATTCCTATGAATTGGTAGTAGTATTAGGAAAATGTTCCTATTAATTATTCATTGATCTTAATTAATGAGAAAGAGTACCTACAAGCACATGAAGAGGCTAGGCATGGTTTTTTCATTATGTCAACACTTGCAACAAGTGGATAGGAGCATACTAATGAACTTCCTCTAGTGGTGCAATCTTTGGCATTGGAATTTTCTAATGTTTTCAATGGAGAATTGGAAGGACTTCCATCAATGAGATCCATTCAACATCAAATAGACTTCATGCTACAATTCCAATTGAAAGAGCCTACCACATAACTACAAATCAGAGGGAAGAATTGAGTAAGCAAGTGAATTAACATCTAATGTTTTTATTAAGCAATCCATCTCTCATTGTGTCATTCCATTTGTGTTAGTTATCAAGAAGGGTATTGATGAATTAAGGATGTGCTAAGATTCTAGGGCTATTAATAGTATTACTATCAAGTATAGATTTCCTATTCCTATGATGGACAATATTCTTCATGCCCTTGCAAATGATGAGATTTTTTCTAAAATTGATTTAAAAAGTGGTTATCAAATATGGATTAGACTAGGAGGTGAATGGAAAACAAACTTTAAAATACTTGATGGCTTGTATGAGTGATTAGTCATTCCTTTTGGGCTAACCAATGCTTCAGCCACATTTATAAGGATGCATGAATTCCTAAAGGATTTTATTTGTAAATATTGTATTGTTTTCTTTGATACATTCTTATTTATAGTTCTAAGGAAGAGGTCCATGTACATCATTTGAGGATGATATAGTCCAATTTACAAGATTCAAAGTTGGTGATTAATGCTAGGAAATGCCACTTCATGAAGAAAGAAATTGTCTTCCTAGATCATGTTGTCTCCAGGAACCAAGTCAAGATGGAACCAAGTAAGATAAAGGTAGTCAAGGAATGGCCTTCACCTAAGGATGTGGGAGAGGTAAGATATTTTCTTGGTTTGGCTGCCTTCTATAGGAGGTTTATTAACAATTTTAGTTCCATTGCATGCCCTATGCTTTCTTGTTTGAAGAAAAATTTAGCATTTGTGTGGGATAATGAGAAAGAAAAATCCTTTGAAGCATTGAAAGAGAAAATTTGTAGTGCTCAAATTTTGACAATTCCAAACTTTTCAAAACTATTTGAAGTGAAAGTATGAAAGTGGGCTTGCAATTGGAGGTGTTATTTCTTAAGGTAAGCCGATTGCATTATTTTTTGAAAAATTAAATGAATATACAAAAAATATAGTATTTATGAAAAAGAGTTATATGTTATACTTCAAGCCATTAAACATTGGAGACATTACTTGCTAGGACTAGAGCTTTTCTTATTTACTAATCATAGAGCACTTCAATTTTGAATTCTCAAAAGAAATTGAGTGCCAATTACATGAAATGGATAGAGAAATTGGAAGAATTTCATTTTTTTTAAAACATAGGATTGGGAAGTCTAGTATTGTGGTTGATACTTTGTCTAGAGTTCATGTTGTTTCTTCTAATTTGAAAGTTTAAGGATTTGAGTCTTTTTCATCATTATATCCTAATGATAAGGACTTTGGTGGAATTTGGAAAGAGTTATCTTCCCCATTATTAGAAAGGATTGATTAATGGAAAGCTTATCATGTGAAGAATGGGGTTTTGTTTAAGGATGGAAAAATTTGTGTTCTAAAGTGTGATTTCAAGTACAAACTTCTTGAAGAGAAATACAAAAGTGACATGGCTACACATATGGGCAAGACCAAGACATTGGAATTGGTGAGCAAAAATTACATTTGGCAAGGTATGTATAGTGATGTGGTTAGATTTGTAAAAGAATGCTATACTTGTCAAAAGTTCAAAGGAGGAAAAGGTGTAGATGGTTATTATCTACCTTTGCCAATTCCAAATGCACCTTGGAAAAATGTTTCTTTAGAATATTCTTGTGGTATTCCTAGGAAAAAATCTAGTCATGATTCTATACTTGTTGTAGTAGATAGATTTACCAAGATGGCTTATTTTATTCCATGCAAGAAAAGTAGTGATCATTTCCATGTTGCAATTTTATTCTTTTAGCATGTTTTCAGGTTACATGATATTCCTTTAAACATTGTGAGTGATAGGGATGTCAGTTTTACTAGTCATTTTTTGAATATCACTTTGGAAATTACTTGGAACTAAGTTTTCTTTTTCATAGCCTATCACCCAAAAATTGATGGATGAACTAAATTTTTCAATAGATATATATTAAAGATATTGAGGTGTTTATGTGAGGATCAACCTCAAAGGTGGAAAAACATGTTGGTCCATGTTAAATTTTCATATAATAATGCTTTCCATTCTAGCATTAGTAAGATTCCCTTTATGGAAAATTAGGTTTTCACCAAGAATGGTTGATGAGTTAAGAAAATTTGAAGATTGTGCCTCTTTGAGTTTAGACTTTGTTGAGAAAATGAGAGGTTTGCATTAGCAAGTTAAATCTCACTTGGAGAAAAAGACAAAGCTTATGTCTTCCAAGACTAGTGAGGTAAAGAGGACAATTAATTTCTAAATTGGTGATTATGTTTAGATTTACTTGAGTAAATAAAGGCAAAAGAATGTGCACTTCTACAAGCTCAAGTCAAAGAGAATTGATCCATTTTAGATTAGGACCAAAATCAATCCAAATGCTTATGAGATTGAATTACCTAATGATTTGCCTATTTCTTGTGTTTTTAATGTTTCAAATTTGATCCCATACTATGGGAATGTGATTGCATCAAACTTGAGTAATAGTCTTGAGATCCTCAAGGATGTCCTTGAAGACTCAAACTTAGCCAAGCCATCAAGGAAAGCAATTGTGTTGCAAGCAAGGGAGGCTAGGAGCATAAGAGGTAGAAAAGTGCATGAGTACTTGGTGCATTAGAATGATGAAGGGCCTAGGAATGGAATTTTGATCCATGAGAATGATTTGGCGTTGTGGGGGCTTAATGCTATCCCAAGTGTACATCCAACTTTAGAACAAGTTTAAATTCTTAAGGGTGGGAGAGATGATGAAGACATCACCTAGCCCATGTCTAAACCTTAAGATGTTTGTGTGTTTTTGTATTTGTCTTTTAGTGTTTTTTTAATGATGATTTCAAGATATTTTGACATGTTTGAGAGTCTTTTGGGGTCATTTTGATGACTTTAGGGTGTTCTGGGGGCTATGGGGACTTGTTGGGAGGTGTCTAGAGGTTCTAAGCCTCAAAAAAGCATCTTCAACTTTGACCCTAGTAGGAAAGACATCTTCACTACATATTAGATATCTTTTGCACCTCAAAGACATCTTCTTTAATAACTTCTACACTTGGGGGAGATGTCTCTAGTTTCACAAAGACATATTCTCTAATAACTTTTGCACTTGGGAGAGACATCTCATGTTTCTCAAAGATGTCTTCCATAGATTTTAATGAACATTCACTTGAATGATAAATTGGAGGGAAGGTGAAAAGAGTTAGAAGAGAATCTAGAGAGTGTAGAGAATTGGGAGATGAGTAGAGAGAGAGCTAGAGTCTTGGCATGATGCCTTGATGATCATCCTTGTGAGTGTGTGATTGCTTTGATTGAGTGTATGAGAGTTGGATCAAATCTCTTGTCTATCCTTAGGAATTTGTGCTTTCTTTTAGCTGTAATGTCTCAACTTGAGCAAGAATAAAGCTTTAATTTTCTTTTCTTGTTCAAATATGCTATTTTTGTAACGTTGAGAGAGCTTGGATTATGAAATCCATGGGAGCTCCTCATCATCTTCCATCAACACTATAGCATAAAATGTTTTAAAAAGCTTTATAAGACTTATTTTAATGTTTAAAGATCTCTAAGGACTATTGGTATCATATCCTAGCCTTTTAACTTTAGTTTCAATAGATTTGGAAAATCTCAAGAAAATGCTAAAATTTTCTTAGTGTTGTTGATGTTATCTTTTTGAAACCTTATTGTAATTTTATTTGAATAATAGAAATGAATTCCTAGAACTAGGATGATCCATTAACAATGATTTGGCATGCTAGACTTCTAAAAGTAGTAGATTTTTGTAGTTTTTTCTTGGACTTAGAAAATTAACATTTTTACTAAGTTTGAAATATTGAAAAGGTCAAAATTTATCTTGAGTTCATAGTGTTTTGTAATTTTATAGGGCTATTGATGCTTCAAAACCATCATTTCAACTTATTTCAAGGTTAGTTTTGACATCCTAGGTGTTAGAGCTTTTGGCTAGGAAAATGTCAAAAACTTCTTCTATTTTCCTAGTTGACCTATCAAATACCATTTCACAATATTGGCAAGCCTTCTAGGATCCTTGAATTCATCACAATAAATTTTGACATTGATTTTGAGGCTAAATGAGATTCTAATAGTTCAAAAAGTATTACTTGGTGAAAAGCCCAAAATTTCACTAAGTGTCAATGACATTAACATTGATGTTAATATCAATCTTAGTGTCACCACTTTGTGGCCTTGATTGGTGACATCATATTCCTTTTCCATTAGTGCATGGCCTCATTAATAGGCTTCTTGGATGTCTTGACAATACTAAGCATGAGGTCCAAGCTAAAATAGGATGTTGGAAGCTCAAAATCCCAACTTTGTCAAAATATCAAAATTTTTTCTATGTATGGTTAATATTGATGTTCATGTCAATGCTAGAATTTTTGATGCTAGCATCATCCAATCCATAGCATCCAAAATTATCATTGAACATATTAATCTAGTCTCCTAACTTTCTTGGAATTACCTAAGCATCATTCAACATCAATTAGGAGGTTAAATAGGATCTTAAAATTTTATCATCAATACTTTTGCAAAATTGTCAAAATTTCTCTCTAAGTGTTGGTGATGCTAATGTTGAACTTTTGGTATGTCAAAACCTTGGAAAATTAAGAATGTGGATGTGTGCTTATTGAAATATTATGGGACTTGTGAAGGAAAAGAACATAATGACAAGAAACTAGATGTCGTCATGACGAGATTGATCAAGTTCATATCTCAAGATGAGATCTACATTATTGAAGTTCCAACTGAGACTACAAGATGTCAAGGATGCATGAATCATAAAAACCAAATGAAGATGCTTTGGTATTTTCCTAGATGTCCCAAAAGATCAAAAAATGTCCTAGAGGTGAAAGCTTAGTCTCAGGTCAAATTTTCTACAAAAATAGTAGACATTCTAATCACTGGTGAGACATCCTAGCTAGGACATTCCAAGTGAGATGTCCCAATTTCTAGTGGGACACCCCACTTGTGTTGCACCAGAAAAATTTGGTACCAAAAAAATCAAAGATCTCTAATGAGATTAGTTTAGTCTTAGATTCCAAGGACTTCTAAGAAAGAGAATTCAAGGCATCTTGTAAGGTTTTGTCGATCACCTAGGGACTTGGAAAATGTAAACAGTGTAATTAAATTTAATGAAAATGTTAGATATAATCTAAGAAAAGGCACAAAATTCAAACTTGGAATAAAATTGCACAAACAAATGAATTCCAAATTTCTATTAAAATAATAAAAATGTTGTAAGAATAGAGTTCAAAGATATACAACTCTATGCTTAGATACATAAGGAGTTACCCGAATGATGCTTGAGGTCTAGTAAAACTAGCAAGTTATGCTTTGCAATCGATTACACAATCTAGGTGCTTCCAAGCTTTGATTTTCAAAACCTCTTGCAAGTACTTAGGTTGGATTTGCTACATTAGTTGAAAAATGGTGGGTAAATTCTTGACATTTTGCTATGGAAAAATTATTGTAAGAGTCTCTAATGCTTAGTCAATTGCTAGTTTGGAAAAATGTCTTTGTAATGTATTCAAATTTGATTTAAATAGATTGTTGATGTCTACTTTGGTGCTATAAATTTTATGCCATGATTTCTAATAGATTGATGTAATTTTTAAGTGTTATAGACCATCTATTCTAGTGTAGTTTTCCACTTATGGTATGTTTGATGATCCAAGGCCATGAAAACTATGCTCAATGCTATAAAAAGTAAGTTGACCTTGAAAATTACACTACATACACCAAAACTACATTGGCCTTGAAAAGCTACATTGGGTCTCATGAAAAATACACTTGCATTGCTATGAAAATTAAAGCCCAAAATTTTCTATGCTAACTGCAAGTGGTTCTAGAGTAGTTTTGGCTATGATCAACATAAAACCCATGAAAAACCTAAATTTGGTAGTTACCAATGCATTTTCTACCTTCCCAAGCATAAATGTAGACATGAAATAATTCTCTCCACCTAGTAAGTGAGGCTATAATAACTTATGAGACATTTGTTATCCCCAAAAAGTTGAAATATGCAAGATTGCAACCTATGAACTACAAACCTTACATTTTACAATAAAACTCAACCTCAAGCTTAATGGTGAAGGTTACAGTGTCAAAAAGTTGCAACATAAATTTTCTTGATGGTATCTCATTAGCCCCTCTTTGTTGATGTTTTTAGGATTAACCCAAGAGACATCGATAACCACTGTCAAAACACCATCATAGGTTTATTACCAATGCTTCCTCTCCATGCTTGATTCTGTAGCTATCAAACCATGCCCAAGAGTGCTTGTGATGATGAGATAAGGTCATCATAGGATGGTATAGAACAAAGGCTATATTTTATGGCAGGGAAATGGTCATAGGGGTTAACAATGAACTCCCTACCTTGACATCATGTTTATGATACAGTAGTGACATGTTGGCTTATCAACATAGTCTTAACACTTTGTGTTCTTTAATAATGGTCATTCAGCAATGTTATTGAGAAACCATCACTTCACTCTAAGGCTTCTTTAGCCATTAGGCTTTGGTGACTAGGAAAGGCCCCTTCTAGTTGGCTGAGAACTTGTTCACATGCTTAAGAATATTCTTAAGAACTATTGATGCCAACATTGCCCATGTTAGGCATAGGGGCATGACTTATTAGTTTGATGACTAATACATAGTTTTATAATTTGAATAAGGGTGCTTTCAATGAGGGGTATCATGAAACCTTTAAATTATTTATTGTTACAAGAGATTATTTTCACCAATCAACATTATTCATAATTAACAAATTTTGATCCCATGAAAATTAAACATCCTATAGGTTTTAAACCACGCGACTTATTTACGAAGCATCCTAGATAAAGGAAAGGATAGAAAATATAATAGGATATTAAATCATCAATGAATCCTTTACTTTGTTTTACCATCCCATTAAATTAAATAATTGATTAAGGTTGCAACTTCCATTAATTCATTATTTATATACTCCTTTTGATGTGGCCATGGTTCTTATTAAATTAACATTACACATCAACACCATTATAAGAAGGTATCACAAATTATTTATAGCTAGTATAATAAGAATAAAGAAAAATTTTTCATCAATAGGAGTATAAGTTTTTAGCATTTGTAGAAGTAGTTGGAGAAATGATAATTATAGAGAAATCAAATATATTAGTGAAACCCTTGAAAAGTCACAATTGAATATGTCTTTTGACATTATTGATAATTTAGTAGAAAACTAAGTTATTGTATGTCACACCTCATTAAAAAGAGCTCAAAAACTAAGTGATTGGTGCACACTTTAAGGTACAAGATTCAAAGCTTGGTATTAGCACCTTCATAAGCTAGCTTAAAGGCATGGTTCTAACCATAAATTATGGATGTGAATAAGTTGAATACTTTCCAAAGAGGATTACTCTTCATAATGTTATGATGGAATATATTAAATTCAAAACCTATTACCAACAACCTTTATCATTTGCCCTTGCTATACTACCCAAAGTAAGTAGGCCCCACCTTACTAGAAACCAATGATAGTGATAAGTTTGCGTACAAATTCTTATAACTTGTTTGAATGTCTATTTCTAACCTTCCCTATAATATTAACCAAATACCCATCATTGTTGGTTTGGTATTAATGTAAAGAGAAAACTAAATGTGGGGGAATCTAGTTTTGATATTTACATACTAATTTTTATATGAGCTTGCTAGAGTAGTAGATATTTTATCCAAACATACAAAATGTGGATAGGTTAAGTTCAGTAGCCATAGATAGCTCTACTTTTCCATCTACAATGGTTGTATTGGTCTTATTGTTATCATCTATCATGAGTATCAAGTTGTGGATGTGGGAATTGTGACAATGGTGGGTAACATAGTGTAACAAACATAGTGGTGGATGTGGGCATCGTTAGTAGTAGACATTAGTGGCAAACATGGGCATTCATGGCACCGAGAAAGGGCTGGTATAAAAGAAGGTAGAAGGCAACAAAACTAAGGTGAGGAGATCTAGAGGGCTCTCTCAGGATCCCTCTATTAGGCTCTCCAAGCATAGCAAGTAGTAGGTAATGATAGATGATCTCCCAACCTCACCCTCTCCTATTAGCAAGCATGTCAATAGTAGCATGTGAAAAACGTGTGTGTGGTACGGGATCAAACTAGGAACCTCTCTCTCTAGATCTTGGGGGATGCATCGATTATCTAGTTAGTAGTGATAATGAGGTATCATGTTCCTACGTTATCACAGGTCTCCCTCTCACCAAAAATTGGTGGCATGTAGGGATGAGAGGATATCTCTTGGCCTCCCCCTCTTTTTCCAACAGATGCATCAATAGCAGTTCATAGATAGCATGTTCATGGTGGGTGGTTAGTGGTAGGGGATTGGAGAAGGGACACTCTCGCCTAGTGATTGGTAGGAAAATGAAATTTGTGGTGGTAGTATCCATGATAGCTCTTAGTGGTTGCAACGTGTGTGTTGGCATTAGTAGGCCCATGGCAATTAGCTACCAATGATGAGTAGGCATGAATAGCCATGACAGTGGTGAATGCAGGTAGCACGTAGTGACATTACAAATGGTGCATGTGAGTGTGACACATTGTGATGATGATCATGTCTACAAGTGATGCAAAATGATGACACATGAACAACAATGAATGACATGCGATGCATAGCATTTGCAGTGATTGATGGTAGGCATGAGGCAGTGTGTGTATCAATGGTGGTGAAAGGTGATTTTTGCAGTAGCAATGTCAGCAACATTAGTAGAGGTTAGAAGAAAAGATGGTAAATGGTACATGTTAGTGGATGATGATGGTGAAAAACCAGTGAACAACGTCAACAAGAGCCAACATATGTCAACTAACGATGATGCATTAACAGTAACATAGGTGCATGTGGTGCTAGCAACTTGACAATAGCATGCATCTATAATTGGTGGATAGTAGTGTGCATCTACAACCAGTGGTAGTAGTGGGTATATGTAGCAATAGCTACAGTAGCCCATCCTTGTAGAGTAAGGTCTTCAACACTATGGTAGCAAGGTTTTCTTCTTGATTGTTGATGCCACTAGTAGCAACAATAGTGGTGAGAAGCGACTATGAATGACTATAATAGTGGTTGTGCATGACAACGAGGGGGTAGGATCCCCATTTAACCACAACATCACATAGTGCTATCTAGCTAAGACTATTCTTGGGTTTTTGTACCCATATGGAAGGTGCCCTAGGCAATAGTCTCCCTAAATGACTTTTTCTAGGTGTTGATGTATCCAAAATTTGTGCATCAACACCTTTTTGGTTCTAGAAGAAGTGTGATTTTTAACCTTTATTTTCCTTTTATGTTTCTAAAAATATTAGTGTTCTATTTCTTTCCCATTGATTTGTACTGTATATTTTCATTTTTTCTTTCTTATATTCATTTTTGTTTCTATTCTTAGTTACCAATTTACAGATTCTGAAGATTTTGTTTTTCCCAGTTTCTGAAAATTTC
Source organism: Gnetum montanum (assembly GCA_015680685.1). Taxonomy (NCBI): domain Eukaryota; kingdom Viridiplantae; phylum Streptophyta; class Gnetopsida; order Gnetales; family Gnetaceae; genus Gnetum; species Gnetum montanum. The sequence continues at coordinate 141,754 of MNCI01018132.1, forward strand.
TATTGCTTGTTCTTGTTAACATTTATTTGGTTTTAGTTTACTTGTTCTAAAAATCTAGTTTTATTTTCCTATTTTAGTTTTTGATTAGGTTACTTAAAACCTTTAGTGGCCCATTTTTGATATTGGTTCCAGTTAATGGTCACCTATTTTTAGTTTTATGGATATGTTTCAGTTTCATTTTCAGATCTCCAAGTTTATACTTTGGCAGTCCTTACCTTAGCTCCAACATTGGTGAGGTGATTTACATCATTTTTCTTTTAATTTACCTTTCTAAAATTCTACATTTTCTATTTTATTTGCAATTTTATTTTTTCTTTTAAAAATAAAAATAAAAATATACTGTATTTAAATATTTTTCCATTTTCTTTAATTTTTACAATTTATTAGAATTTTACATTTTTTTGTTATTTTTCATTTTATGAGTGGATCTTCCTATAGAACATCTCAACAAAGCGCTCCTACTCCTACCTCATCATTTTAATTTAAGAAAATAATGGACCTCATGTTTCCTAAGCTCTATCCTTAGAAGAACTCGAACTAGGATGGTAGCTAATCAACCCCCTACTCCCTTGGTGAGAAATCCCTTTAACTTCATCAACTATTATGATATTTTGAAATCACTCAAAAATATAAATTTGTTTATTAATCCCACAACCCCTACTAGTGATTCCCACCAACATATGCAATGTTTCGAAACCTTACTAGCCATACATAACATTGTCCAAAATGACATAGCATATAGGGTATTTGTCACAACTTTCAAGAGTAAAGCTAGCCAATGGTTTTTGATGCTTCCTAATGCCTCTATCAACTCATGGAAATAATTTAAAAATAAGTTCTTGCTTTATTTTGATAAGTTCACTACCCTAGCCTTAACATCAAGAAACTTCACAAGCTTAAGAAACAACCTAGAAAAAATTTCTAGGATTGCAATCTAAGATTCTTTCATCAAGTTGCTTATATACCAAGTGAGATATGTCTACAACCTAGTGGCATCCTCAATTTTTACCTATCCACCATTGACCCATTCTTTGTCTATGCCATTAAATCTAATCCCAACATAACAGAAATACAAGAAGCAATGGCTAAAGTTGCTAAGTTAGAACAAATTACCCTCATGAATAGCATTCAAAGCCAATTTGGAATGATGAGTGTTAGAAACCTTATGAAATCTAGTCCTCTACCTTTACCAACTTTTCCAATGACCAATACTATGTTTCAAACTCTTTTTTCCCCCCTTCAACTAACTTAGCCTTCAAACAATTATTTTCAAAGTTTAGTATCTTCTTCATTTTTACCATCTAATATTGGTTTGAATGCTGACCAATCAAAAGCCTTAATCTAATCCATCATAAACCCAAATGGGATATCTAGTCTTATTGGACCTACAACTCAAACTAAAAATTAGATAACACAAATATTAACTTCACTTCAAAAACTTTTCAATGAAGTAGTTGAATTAAAGTGAAACAACAACAAGGTTCCTAGATAATTTGAAAAGCCAAGTACATTAATCAATGATGATTATTTTCATCTTCATAATACTAGACAACATTCTAAGAAAAAGTTTCCTCAATTTTTAGCATTCTATGATGAAAATTTCCAAATCCAACAAAAGCAAAAAACCCTAATTATGGTCTTGAACAAACCCTATGAAATAGAAAATGAAGAAGTTCTTTCATTTGAACAAGTCATGGTAAGTGATCCCAACCCACATAACACTCACTACCATAGAATTAGCAACATTATGAACACCACAAAATAACAAACTAGGAATAAGATCCTAGTCAAAATAATATAAATAATCAAACCAGGCCATCCCAAGTAAATGCCCCACAATGACCAAACTCCCCTTTTATACCTAGAAGAGCTCCACAAGAAGTGAAAGATGGACATAAGACATATGATCTAGTTGAGGATTTGAAGAGAGTTATGGCCAACATTTCACTATATCATCTTCTACATTTTAATTAAATGAAAGATATGATTCAAAAGATAGTTCATACAGCTGAAATCAATAAAGAAAAGTCTCCAACAACCAAAAGGGAAGTTCATTTTACAAAAATCCCCAATGCATTATCAATACAAAATGCAAGCAAATCCATGTCAAACAAGAAAGATCAACCTCATTTTCTAACAACTTTGATTATTTTTGGAAATAATATTCACAATTGTCTAATGGATTTTGGAGCAACTATTAACATCAATCAACTTGAGTTATGTAAAACATTAGGAGCACAAATGATACCATAAGTGAAAAGTGTCATAGAATTCAATGGATCTAATGTACCTATAGTAGGACCATTAAAAGAAGTAAAAGGACAACTTAAATAATACCCTACATTTACATGTTATATGGATATCTTAGTAGCTGATATATCACCCACTTATGATGTTATAAAAATGCTTCTTTAGGTTAGATTTCTTAGAATTATTAATTCCTATCAAAGGAAAATCTAAATATATGATTATACAAAGAGAACCTTTTTATAAACAATTGGTGACAACTTTTAATTAATAGAAAAAATCTCTGGGAAATCAAAATACCAATCCTTTTGTTGGAGTTGAGCTAGGACTTGGCAAATATTTGATGGATGATTATATGGGTGAAACTTCAAGCATAAACCCTTTTGCGTACACATATTCTACCCAATATTACAAAGCTTTTAGAGAGTGTGAAAAAGTTTATGAAGATACTTTTTCATACCACCAACATGATGGAAGAACCTTTCTTTTCAATGACCCATCACTATTAGGAAATGATAAGAATATAAATGAGATTCTAACCAATTAAACATTAGAAGATGAGCTAAATTTTGATGACAATCATTGTTACCTTGATCAAAGGGATGATTTTTCAGATTTTAGTAACTTAAACACTTGGATACTAAGAGTTGGTGGTGCCTATTCCAAGAAAGGATGTGGAGTAGGAATAATGCTTGTACCTCTTTGCAAAGCCCCTATCTTTAAATCTATCAATTTCACACAACCTATGACTAAAAACATGGCTTAATATGAAGCACTTATACATGGGATAAAGCTAGCTCAATACTACGACTTACCTAAACTTAAGATTTATAATGACTCTCAACTAGTAGTAAATCAAGTTAATGGAATCTTTGATGATAAAGATATCACCATGAAAGCATATAATGCTTATATCCTTGAACTTTTTAAAGAGTTCAAACACATAACCATTGAACATATACAAAGAGAAGAAACTTATGTCCTCAATGCACTTTCCCAAATGGACACTACTTTAGATGTTCCTTTTAAGCACAATGCTTGGGATTTGGAAATTATTATTGAAAAAGTTAAGTCTTATTCTATTCTTGATAAGGTCTTTTCTTTTCAAGTATTTGATGATGATAATCATGTTTGTAAATTTTTATTTTTTGAAGGAGAGTTTAGTTCACAAGGATATATATCAAAGAATGTTATATTCTTAAATAAAATATCTCCTAAAATAGTAGCTAGGAAAGAATTATTTGATGACTTACATACCAAAACAATAGATTTATCGAAAAATACTAATTGACAAACATTAAGTAAAACCAAAATAATTCAGATTCATTAAAAAGGATGATAATACCTTGTTAAAATAGGAGTTTGTTTACATTCAAATGAAAGACAAAGCCTAGTTGTATTGCTACATGAGTTTAATGATATTTTGGCTTGGACTTACAGAGATATTAGAACTTTCAACCCATCGGTGATGACACATACAATCCCCCTTAAGTCAAAAACAAAACCATTTAGGCAAAACTTAGATCGATAAATAAAAAGGTTGAAGCCCTCATGAAAGAAAAAATTGATAGGCTCCTAGAATCCAAAATTATTTATCCTATGAGACATTCGAGCTAGATATCAAACTTAGTGCCCATTAGGAAAGGAACTAGTGAATTAAGGTTATGTATTAATTTTTGTAACCTTAATACTTCATACATTAAGGATAATTATCCACTCCCTCTTATGGAGGAGCTATTGCAAATTGTGAATGATGCTCAAATGTATTCCTTTTTAGATGGATATTTAGGATATAATCAAATCTTAGTAAGTAAGAATGACTAGTATAAAACAACTTTTATGAAAAAATGGAAAAATTTTCTATTTGCTAAAATGCCATTTGGTCTCATAAACACTAGTTCTACATTTCAAAGAGCAATGAACAAAACTTTTAAGGGGTTAATTAGGAAGTGCATTATTATTTACCTATAGATGATTTAATAATTTTCTCCAAAGATCAGGGTACACACCTTAGAGACCTTAAAAATATTTTTATAAGAGGTAAGTGATTCAACATTACCTTGAATGTAAAGAAATCTATCTTTGATGTTCAAAGTGGTAAATTTCTGGGTCATATAGTAACTAAGGGAGGGATTGTAATTAAGCTCTAGTGGGTCAATGCAATTTTAGAAGTACCTTACCATTTATCTAGGACTACTCTAAGTTCTTTCTTTGGAAAAATTAACTTCATTAGATGATTTATCCCTATCTATGCTGAATTTTTTAGACCATTGAATGAGATGCTTAGGAAAGATAGTAACATGCATTGAACAAACAAAAGAAAGAACGCTTTCCTTGCTATTAAAGAGGTCATTATAGATGCCCCTATCTTATCTTGTCCTTGGTATGAAAATGATTTTCACTTATATGTAGTGATGTTACTACAATAACTATCTTAATCCAAGATGTAGTTGATCAAGGTGAGAGACCCATAACTTTCATGTTTGCATTTTTAAAGAATGCATAATTTAAATACTCACTCATAGAAAAGAAATTGTATGTTGTAATAAAATCCTTAAGGAAATTTCACTACTACTTGTTAAATGCAAAGGTTTTTGTCATTGTCCCTGAGCTAGCCACCATTTCTTTAGCTAAATTACAAGATCCTAGCGAAAAATGTGCTAAATGGGTTATGAAGTTACAAGAATATGATATGCAATGGAAGGTAGCCAAGTTAGTTAATGGAACTGGTCTTGCCAAGCTAATTGCCAAAGCCTCAACTTTAGAAAATTGTGATACACCTAAGGATAAAGAATCAATTTCTCTTCAAATATTATCCATCAATTAGAAATATGATATTCCATTTTCTCTCAATTGATTGCATGATCCATGGTATGGTGATATCAAATTTTATTTAACCTTCCACCATTGTCCTTTGGATTTACCTAGATATAAAATGAAGCTTTTAGTATCAAAATGTTATAAATTCACTCTAATAAGTGGGAAACTATTTAGAAAGAATTTCCAAGGAATATACCTTAAGTTATTGAATCAAGAATAGGCTAATGATGCTTTAAAATAGCTTCATGAGAAAGGACATATAGGATATCACCTGTTAGTTCATAAAATCATGAGGGTTGATTATTATTGGCTGACTATGATTAATGATTTTTACAACCTCATTATAACTTATGTTCAATGTCAAATATTTAAGGGTAAAGACCCCAGGAGTTTAGCCCTTTACAACCTATAATAGAAACTAGACCATTTGCACAATGGGCTTTAGATTTTATTGGAATGATTAATACTCTATCTACTTCACTACACAAATTTATCTTAACAACCACTAATTATTACAAAAATTGGTTAGAAGAAAAAGAAACTAAAAATGCATCATCTTATGAGGTTATTCACTTCTCAGAAAATGATACGTTCTCTAGATATGGGTATCCTTATGCTTTAGTAGTTAACAACAGACCTGCCTTCATCTCCATAGAGTTTACAAATTGGGCTAGAGACCATAATGTTATTGTGAAAGTTGTAATTGAATATTATTCACAAGGTAATGGTTTGGCAAAGTCTTCCAACAAAATTATATTGGATGAATTAAGAAAATGATAGCCCAAAACCCATGAACTTGGCATGAGCAACTAAAATGGGCCTTTTTTGGTGGATAGGAATTTTTATATAGAATTGATCAAAACTACACCATATGATTTAGTGTATGTACAAGAACCAATATTTTCAATAAATTTATAGATCCCTAAATATTAGTTCTTCTTAGACTATTTACCAACTAACGAGAATTTAATATCACATGAATATGATATTTGGAATCTAGAGCTTAAAAGGATCAAAGTAATCAAAAATTTGTGTAGTCATCAAAAAATTGTCAAAAAATGGTTTGATAGAGCATCTAACCAAACCAACCCTCAAACTAAGTTTCCACCTATGTGATCAGGCCCATTCCAAGTTACAAATGTCATTGGCCCCAATGTTTACAAAGTTTATTATTTTCAAGGATATAAGTTATCTAGAAATTTTAATGCATCTTATCTAAAGCACTTCTACTCAAGTGCCCCACGTTGACACCTGATAGATCCTTAGTTGCATGTTTTCTTCCCCTTTTCCATGAATTTCATTTTTATATATATGCATTTTCATATTTTATTTTCATTTTCATAATTTCTTTCTTAGCATAATGGCTTTTCTTTGTTTTATTCTTTTCAACATGATTTTAGTAACCATTATGTTCATTTTAGTTACTAGGCATTGGGTCATCACAACATCATTTGAAAATAATGCAATTATAATGCTTTATATGATATATCATATTACTATTATATAAAATCTCCTTTATATGATATATTTCAATAATGCTATGATTCTTCCCAATCTATTTCGAGGTTTTAGTTTTATTAGTTATGTTGGATTATGAAGGATGGTATTTTCAAGGGTTTTACTAATAGATTTGATTTCTCTATAATTATCAAATGAATATGTGTTCAGACATTATTGATAATTTAGTAGAAAACCAAGTTATTATATGTCACACATTAAAAAGAGCTCAAAAACTAAGTGATTGGTGCACACTTTAAGGTACAAGATTTTAAACCTGGTATTAGCACCTTCATAAGCTAGCTTAAAGGAATGTTCCAATCGTAAATTATAGGAGTGAATAAGTTGAATACTTCCCAAAGATGATTACTCTACATAATTTTATGTTTGAATATATTGAATTCAAAACTTGATACCAATAACCTTTATCATTTTCCCTTCCTACAAGTTTGCATACAAATTCTTATAACTTATTTGAATGTTTGTTTCCAACCTTTCCTACAATATTAGCCAGATACCCATCATCATTAGTTTGAGATTAAGGGAAAGAACAAAGTAAATGTGAGGAAATCTAGTTTTGATATTTATGCACTAATTTCTATACAAGCTTGCTAGAGTAGTAGAGATTTTATCCAAACATAGAGAATGTGGGAAGTTTGAGTTTAGCAGCCATGGATAGCTTTGCTTATGCATCTACAATGGTTGTATTAGTCTTATTCTTATCATCTATCATGAGTATCAAGCAGTGAATGTAGACATTGCGATGATGGTGGGTGATGTGGTGTAACCAATGTGGGCAAGTGGTAGACGTAGTGGTGGACATGGACATCATTAGTGGTGGATGTGGGAATTCATGGCACTAATGGAGGGCTACTATAGAAGGAGGAAGCAAATAGTAGAACCAAGGGGATGAGATCCAAGAATAGTAAGCAGTAGGTGATGATAGAGGATCTCTTGACCTCCCCCTCTTTGATTAGCAAGCACATTAATAGAGATGCACAAATAGTGTGCACATGGTGGGAAATTAGTGGTAGGGGATTGAAGTAGGGGCCTCTATCTCTAAATCTTGGGGGTTGGGCCAATTGTTTGGTTAGTAGTGATAATGAGGCAACATGTTCTTACATCACTATAGGTTTCCCTCTCACCAACAGGTGACAACAAGTAGGGATGAGAGGATAGCTCTTGACCTCCCCCTCTCTTAGTGATTGAGAGGAAAATAGCATCTATGGTAGCACAATCCATGATATCTCCTAGTGTTTATAGTGCATGCATCAGTGTCAATAGTCCCATGGAAATTAGCTACTAGTAGTGAGTAGGAGCAAATACCCATGACAATGGCAAATGAAAGTGGCATGAGGTGATGTTGCAGGTGATGCATGTGAGGGTGGAGCATGGTAGTGATGGTTATGTCTACAGGCAGTGCACAATTATGGTGCATAAATGATGATGAATGACATGTGAGATGTAGCATTAGTGGTGTTTGACAGTAGGTGCAAGGTAGTGCATGTGTTAGTAGTGGATAAAGGTAATGTCTACATGTAGTGTTAGTAGCACTAGTAGAGGTTAGTAGCACAAATAGTTAATGATGCATGATAGTGGATGATGATGGTTAGTAGCTAGCAAATGAAATCAATAGGAGCTAGTGTGCATTAGCTATTGATGGCCCATCAACAATGATGGAGGTGTACATGGCACTAGTAGCTTGATAAGAACATGCATCTACAACTAGTAGACAATAGCCAACATCTATAACTAGTGGTAGTAATAGTTGTAGGTAGTAGTATCAGTGATAGCCAATCCTGGCGTGGTGGGATTTTCATCCCTACAATAGCAAGGTTTTCTACCCAACAATTGGCACCACTAGTAGGAACAAAAATAGTGCAAAGTAATCACAAATGGTGGTAATATCAGTCATTAATGACAACAAGGGGGTAGGATCACCATTTATTTGTAATTTCACATGGCCTTCTCCAACCAAGACTATTCTTGGGTTTCTGTACCCATACAAGAGGCACCCTACGCAATAGTATTCCTAAACAATTTTTTTTAGGTGTTGATGTGTCCAAAATTTATGCATGAACAAGGACCATGTCTCCTTTTTTGATCTTTCACTTGTTCAGGTCATGGAAATGTTGTTTCTTCTATCTCTCTTGATAATGTTTGATGTGAGCAAGCATTTGTATTCATTGCTCATCCACCAAATCTAGGTCAATGATCCACAACTCCTTATTTTTATAATCATTGATGAAGTCAAGTAGAGCCACTCTGAGCAATGGAACATGAAATTCAAGAGGTAAAATAGCTTCAAATCTATAAACCAAGCTATATGTGATTACACCTATTGCAGTTTGATAGACCCAAAGCATGTGGATAAGCAGCTCATGACACTTGTGCCTATTATTATTTAGCATATTTTTGAGTAATTTTATGATGATCTTGTTGCTAGATTTAGCTTATCCACTGGCTTGAGGATGATATGATGATCAAAATAAATGTTTGATGTCCAAGTCTTGACAAAAGGCTTACGTTTCTTAGCTACTAAATTATGGTCCATTATCTATGACTATGATCAAAGGTATGCCAAAATGGGCTACTATGTTGTCCAGTATGAATCTACAGACTTGTTGGAATGTTATTTTCCATAAGGGAATAACTTCAATCCACTTTTTAAAGTATTTAGTTGTAGTGATAATGAAGCTATGCTGTGTAGAAGACTTAGGCATTATAGGTCCAATAATGTTAAGTCCCCACCAATGAAATGGCCAAGTTATTTGCATAGTGTGTAACTTAGTTGGTGGTATATGTATTAGGTTGCTATGCCATTGACAAGTATCACAAATTTTAAACTTCTATATGTAGTCACTTTCAATATGGGGCCAATAATAACCTAATCATCTAGTTTTTGCAACCATGGATCTAGGTTCTATATGTCATTCACATACACTTTCATGAACTTGTTCAAGGACTATGTAGGCTTTAGTTTTTCCCAAGAACACTAACAATATGCCATCATATGACCATTGGCATAATGTGTTATCATGTATAATAACATACTATTTTGATATTTTATGTATAATGTCATTTTGAGAAGTAGTCAAGTCCTATAGAGATTCACACCATGCATTAGGTAAAACTTGATATCATCATACCACTCCTTTTTAGGAGGGGTGTTGGTGGAGACTATACAAGTACTTTTGGTGTTCTACATAATGGTAATAGCATAGTCGATGGTTGAGGGTAACTTGCTAAATACATCAGGTATTACACTTAGGGCTAAAGTTACAATGGCATTGGCTATGTTGTTCTTGGTTTAGGTATATGTTGGGTACCAATGTTTGTAAATTGTTGCATTAGTTTCTTACCTAAGTCACAACAACGTTGTAAATGTTTAGCCTTACATGCATAAACATTAATTACTTAGTTAACCATAAGTTTTAAATCACCTTTTATCATTAGGTATCTGATTTCTTGATTATGAACTATCATCATTCCTTTGATCAATTCTTCATACTCCACCACATTGTTGGTACATGAAAATTCAAAACTATAAGCAAAGGGTTGGATTACACCAAAAGGTGATGTTATGATGATAGTAGCATTAGCCTCGTGGGTGGTTGAAGCTCCATCAAGGTGCATAATTTCCTCATAGCCCTTGGGTACCTCACTAATAATTTTGACATGCTTGTTAGGGAATTTAGGGTCAATGGTTGCATGGTCTTCCACTAGGGAAGTTGTGAGTTGCGTAGCTATAGCTTAACCTTTTGTTAGGGCTTGGGAGATGTAAAGTAGGTAAAACTTATTTATTATGACTTTGCAATGGGCTATATGGCTACTTTAATAGATATTGGTCATTATGGATCTAAGCACATTATCCTTGCAAATGACATTGACTTGGCTCCTAAAGAGGTAGTGTCTCCACTTCTTTAATGAGAAGACTAGGGCTAGACAATACTTCTTCACTTTGGTGTATTGGGTTTCATATGCTATTAACATGTGGCTTAGGTAATATACTAGTAACTCTGCTTCACCATCTCATTTTTGATATAGTATAGAGGCAATGAACATGTTAGAGATAGTATGATAGATGTAAAAAGGTTTATCCTTTTGATGTAGATAGACCATGGGTAGTTGTGATAGCTCTTGCTTAAGGTTTTTAAAGACTTATTAGCATTAAGCTATCACTCATAGTAAAATCCTTTCTTAAAAAAGGGTTTCATGTATTATAATTTATCTATAAGCTTGGAGATAAACCTATGGATAAATTGTAATCTACATTGCATTCCCCAAAGTTCCTTAATGTTAGCAGTTGTTGTCAAATTGGATATGAACCTAACCTTATCAAGATTGACACATATCCCCATTTTAGACACTACAAAGCCAAGAATCTTACTAATTTTAACATCAAAGATACACTTCTTGGGGTTAATCCTAAGCTAATACTTGAGACATCATTTTAGTACAAGCTCAAGATCATGTGTGTGGTTATCAACCATTTTGGATTTAACAACTATGTTAGCCACATAGTCATTAAGTAACCCTAGCATGTAATCACTAAATATATATGTCTTTATATTATGTTTGTATTCTTTAGACCAAAAGGCATCATGATATAACAAAATATTCCCCAAGGGGTCATCAAGGTTGTACAAAGTAGATGCTTTGGGTTAATCCTAACTTGGTTGTATCCTAAGAACCCAACCAGGAAGGATAACAAGGCATGTCTTATTGTAGTATCGATAAGTTGGTCCATACTAGGCAAAGGAAAATAATCTTTGATATTTGCCTTATTCAAGTCTTAAAAATCAATATAGATACATATAATCCCATTTTTCTTAGGGACTACCACTATGTTAGACACCTAATCTACATAATTGATAGCTCAAATGAAATTGGCTTGATATAGTTTCATGATTCATCATGAACTTCTAGGGCTAAATTTGGTCTAATCTTGTAAAATTTGTGCTTGATTCACTTGATACTAGCATCAAATATGATATTATGTTACACTAGACATGGGTCAAGACTTGACATATCTTCATATGACCAAGCAAAGGCCTTAACGTTGTCTTGGAGGATCTTGGTGATGTCTTGAGCCAATTAAGGTTCTAGTAAGGAACTTAGCTTTAGTATTGTCTCCTTACCACTATGTGTTGTGACAAGGACCTCAAATAGAGAGTCTTTAGTAATGTCACTAGCCTCAAGGTCAAGGGTTTTAACTAGGTATTCCAACCATTTAAGAGATTTTTCTATCAAGGCTATGTGATTGATGAGGCTCTTGAGCTCAAGATCTAAGTGATTGAGGCCAATGAATCATTCAACATCATCATTAGGTCCACTTAGGCTCAAAGGTAGACTACTTTACTTCTAGGTTTCTATACTTCAATCTTGCCTATCAATCATAAGCACATTAAGCGAGAAGTATGTGATAAAGTGAGAAAATAACATAAAAACAATGCAAAGTACTTTAATGATAGTGCATAGATGAGTCAAAAGACATTAAAGAAAAGGAAAAATAAGGTTTATAAAAGGTCAAAAAAGGTTACAAGAGATAGGCTAAAGAAACAAGGATGAAGAAAAGGATAAATTGTGCAAAATAAGATCAAATAAAGGCCAAACAATGATTAAATGGGATTAAATGAAAGTCAAATGATGGTCAAACCCCATCCAATAAAGTCAAGAAATTTTAAAACATGATCAAAAATATGCCATAAGAGGGAGGTTAAGATAAATAAGATGATAATAAGGCCAAATAGTACAAAATGAAGCCAAATAATGGCCAAATGATGAATCATTAGGTGAAGCCAAATGATGACCTAATGATGGTCAAGCACCATCAAATGATGTTGAACTAGGTTAAAGTATGGTGAAAAAAGGTCATAGGAGGGAGGATAAGGTATATGAGGAGAATAAGAGGTCAATTAGTATGGAATGAGGCCAAATGATAGCCAAATGATGAAAAATGGAGCCAGATAATAGCCTGAGTGAAGATCTAAACCCATCAAATGATGTTCTTGATGGTTGAACAAGGTCACACATGTTTGATGGTATAAAATTATGTCAAAACAAGTCAAATGAGGTTCAAATGATGCCAAATGATAGAAACATGTGATGGAGCAAAGCCAAATAATGAGAAAATGATGAAAACAAAGCCAAATAACACCTAGTTGATATTGGTAGTGAATGTTAATAATGCATAACAAGGTTAAATCAAGTCAATACACAATTGAATAAAACCAAAAAAATTAAGGGAGGGAACACATGGTAAAAAATGATCAATATGGATCAATCAAGATCACATTTTCTTGATCTAATGCCTTAGTGAGCCATGGTGGGAGGGTACAGGGTTGATGGGGGAGTTTTAACACTTAGGGAGGTCATTTTGAGGCTATTTAGAGGTAAAAATGATGTCCCTTTTAAAAACTACGCTAGCACACACCAAAACTATGTTAGCTAGCATAGTTTTTATAGGCCCCAATGTAGGTTCTATCAAAATGTTAATTTTAAGATTTTCTAGGACAAGTTCTAGGATTCTAATGTTCTAAGTTGATAATGCAATGGTTTGGGAGTGGAGATTGATTAGCTTTGGCATCAGTTTAAGCCCTTGAAGATACCAAATGCCACAAAAACCTAAAAACTACAGTGATCAGATTAGGTTTCTCTAGGTCTAGTGTATTTTTATATGAAAACTTACTTTATGGTATCTCAAGCTTGGAATGTTTCCTCTAACAACCTCCCAAGACAATGCAAGAATGTTAGGGTTCTCAAATGATCACTTGGAAGCTAAGATGAATCAATAAAAGTGTAGTTTGAAGCCTAAAATCCTAAAACAATGTTAGATAGCATAATGTTTCCTTATTACTATGTGGTTTGCTACATTTGTTTTCCTTTTGTGCTAAAAATGAGATCAGATGATAGCTAGTTTTAGACCTTGAGATTATAGGCTTCATTAGTCAAGTTTTAGGTCATTTGGAGTGCCATGATGCTATCAAAACTACACTTAAAACCAAAAATACACTAGCTAGTGTAGTTTTAACCTACTCCAACATAGTTTGACATAAATATTGGCTTTTGATCAATTTTGGTGATCAATCGATCAAGCTTTTACATTCTTGGGATCACTCGTATCCATGGCTAGGGTTTAGGATCAAAACTATCAATGCTAGAGGTCATTAGAGCCTTGATATGGCTATATTCCCTCAAACCTATGCTAGCAAACATAGTTTTAGGTGATCCCAACATGGGTTTTGAGGAGATGATCAATTTCTACCATTTTTGACTCAGTTTCTAGGGTATGGTGGTCTTGTAAGGCTTCAGTAGGGCTCCAGGATTAGGTTGATATACTTGGAGGTCAATTTCATTGGTCAATAATCCATTATTAAAATTTCATAGGTAAACTATGTTGGAAAGCATATTTATGAATTTTACCAGTGTATTTTTTAGGTTAGCATGAAGTTTAACTTATTTTTGGCTTGCTATTTGGTATCCCAAGGTTGCTAGAGGTTCTGAGAAGGTCGGAAGGCTAGGGCTTGCTACTTTGAGGGTTGTAGAGGCTTAATTGATTCTCCTAATTATCAACATTTAGAAAAATATGCTAGCTAGTGTAGTTTTGTGACCTTTTAATGTAGTTTCTAAAGAATAATGGGTTTTGACATCATTCATTAGGTTCTAGGAGGTTTCAATGTTGCAAAGGCTTTAACTAGGGTTTAGGCACTAGTGTGATCATTTTGAAGTTGATCAAAGGTCTAGTTTTTCTTGGTTATCATTGTCCATGGGAAAACTATGCTAGCATAGTTTTGTAAAAAGAATTTTATTTTGTATGTATTTTAGCTTTCTTGGGTGCTTAGAACCTTTCTAGTGTTTACATTTGATTTCTAATTTTGGTATGAGGCTTTATTGGCTTCAACATGTTGTGGATGGTTGGCTAGAAGGTGTGTCTTGGGTAGATTTGATGCTTGGAAATCATTCCAAGGATCATTTGCAAATTAACCCTAGCATAGTGTTGGATAGAGTGTGTAAACCTCCTTGTATAGGGATTTTTATTAGTTTTCTTGGAAGGAACCTAGTGGGACTCACCCAAGTTTGAATTATTATTAGGCATTAATTTTTCCTCTAACCCCCCATAGTTTCTACTTTTCTTATATGAGCATGGAGTCTACTGGGTGTTATGTGAGAGTTTTGGGCATGGGAGATTTATGGTATCAATGCATAATTTTTGGAGTATTTCCATCATTTAAATGTTGCACAAACCATTTGTCCTAACCTAGTTCTAATAGGTAGTGCTTGGTGTTAAGGCTTTTTGGCTTCTCTTGACTCAAATTCTATCTACTCCCAACATATTTTTGCCATCTTCTACCATAGAAGTAGTGTGGCTCTTAGGAGGTAAAGAAAATTTGAAGATTTTAAAGTTTACCTACCCAAAATGTTGAAGAGGAGAAGTTGTACTAGAAAATGTTGAATTTTCTTCTACCATGGGGATCATATATAGTAAGTGCCTTTCCCCAATGGCCATTTTGTTTGCTATAAATAGTAACAAGGGTATACCTTCCACGATGGAGATAGGCCTTCCACATTGAGCCTTCTACCATCATTGTGGAGTGGTTGGTCAATGTTGGATTACATGGAGTGTTGAAATGTGGCTTTTGTGGCTTCCATGCTAGGGACATGGGAGTTTCCAAGCTGAGGGAAAACCACCCACTCCTCCATGTTGGGGGTATGTGAGATTTATTTTCCTACAAGTGTTTCTAGTGTAGAAAAATGTACACCCTCCATAAAACCCATCAAATTTCTATTTTTGGCATTCCAAAAGGTAATTGTGACACTTCCAAGACAAAATATAGATACTAGATGACCTTTTTTACTTAGGGAACAAGGCTATGACCACTTATGAGGCATTATTTGACCCCAAAATTATGGAATATGTGAGATTTCCCCTCTTGGATTCTGTTCTTTGCATTTACAATGAAGTTTTGCCTTGGGTTTCATGGGGTGAAAGCTACATGATGAAAATTAACTATAATATACAAAATTTGGTGGAGTTTCAATGACCTATCTTTGTTGATTCCTAAAGGATTGACCCAAGAGGCATTAACAAAGAATACAAAACACCACTACATATTATGATGCTACAATGCACATAGGGCACATGAGATGATAAAACCAAGCTATCCATGTTACTAAAGTCACTAGTTTAAGGCCTTGGTAGGCCATGGTACTAGTTTAAAGTCCCAAAAGGCTATGTTGTCAATTTAAGCTTATAGCAAACCTTTGAAAGTAGGTTTGCTTGTTGATGATTTTTAGCTATGTGTAGTATGGCTTTAGATAGGAATTATTGAATAGATTAGCTAGATCATTCCCATCCATGTTAGCTATCTTGAATGCTCCATTACTGTAGGCTCTAGTAATAAGGAAGGGTCATTTTCATTTGGCTGAGAATTTATCCACATGGTCATAGATGGCTTTGAGGACTAGATCACTCTTCTTGATCTTTTGCATGATCAAGTTATGGTGATGTTGCCACTTCTACCTCTCTTCATAGTGTTAGATGTGAGTAAGCACTTACATACATTGCTCCTCCACTAAGTCTAGGATTTTTGTCTACAACTTCCTGTTCTACTCATCATTGATGAAGTTGTTCAAGGCTACTCAGAGTGAAGACACCTACAATTCAAGAGGTAAAACAACTTCAAAACCATAAATCAAGATGTAAGGGTTCATACTAGTTGCCATGCGATAGGTTGTTTTGTATGCCCATAGTACATGGAGAAGCTACTCATGTCATTTGTGCTTGTTTTAGTTGAACATATTTTTGAGCAAGTTGATGATGTCCTTGTTGCTTGCTTCTACTTGTCCATTAGCTTGAGGGTAATATAGTGATGAGAATGAATGCTTAATGCCTAGGTCATGATAGAAATATTTTGCTTCTTGGCTACTAAATTGTGAACTGTTATCTATAACTATGGTCATGGGCATGCCAAAATGAGATACAATGTTATCTAGGATGAATTTGAGGACATTATTGAATGTAGTCTTCCTTAGGGGAATAGCCTCAACACACTTTGTAAAGTATTTAGTTCCAGTGACAATAAATCTATGCCTTGTGGAATACTTAGGTATTAAGGGTTCAGTGATATCCAACTTCCATTGTTGAAATGACCATGCTATTTGAGTGGTATGCAACTCAGTTGGTGGTACATGTATAAGGTTGTTATATCATTGGCATGTATCACATTGCTTAACCTTCTACGTGTAGTCATTTTTCATATGGTTCCAATAGTACCCTAACCATCTAATTTTAGTGGTCATAGCTTTGATTCTTATATGTTCTTCACAAATGCCTTGTGAACCTACTCAAGGCTATTTTGGCATCATTTTGTCCTAAGCACTTTAGGAGTATGCCATCATAGGAGTGTAGACATAATGTATTATCACCTACAATGACATACTACTTTGATCGCTTACATATAGTATCCTTCTAAGCAATAGTGAGGCCTTGTGAGGATTTTTCATGCATAAGGTAAAATTTGATGTCACCATACCACTTCTTGGGAGGAGTAGTATCAACGATGACCATGAAGATATCCTCAATGTTCTGTGTGATGGGAGTAGCATAGTCTATGATTAAGGTGGGCAACTTGATAAACAAATCTAGTGTCACATTGGGGGCTAACATTGAAATTTCATTAGCTATGACATTTTGATTTTAGGGTATGTGTTGAATATTAACATTTGTAAATTTTTGTAAGAATTACTTTCCTAGGTCATATTATGGTTGCAAGTGTTTGTCTCTACATGCATAAACTTTGGTCACTTTGTTGACCATAAGTTATGAATTTCCTTTGATTGTTAAGTGTTTGATTTCTAAGTCATGAGCTACCATCATCCCTCTAATGAAACCCTTTTACTCTACTATGTTGTTGGTACATGGGAACTAAAAATGATAGGAAAAGATTAGATCTCATAAAATGGGAATGTTATGATGGTAGTGGCACTAGCCCCATGGGTATTTGAAGCTCCATCAAAATGCATGAATACCTCATAATCCTTAGGCACTTAGCTAATTGCATTAACATCCTCATCATAGGACTCGAGATCTATGGCTATTTAGTATTGACTAGTAAAATGTTTAGTTATACAACTATAGCCTAACCTTTTATTAATGATTGAGATATGTAATGAAGGTTAAACTTCACAATTATGGCTTTCCATTGGGATATATGGCTACTTTCATAAATGTTGATCATTATGACTCTAAGTATGTTATTCTTGCAAATAAAATTGACTTAGTTTTTGAAGAGCTAGTGTCTCCACTTCTTCAATGAGAAGACTAGTGTTGGACAATACTTATCCACTTTAGTGTATCAGATCTCATTAGCCACTAATGCATGACTAAGGTAGTATACTAGAATCTTTGTTCCAACATCACATTTCTAACAAAGTAGAGAAGTAATGGATATGTTAAAGATGGAAAGGAAGATGTAAAATACTTTACCCTCTTGCATCAGATACACTATCAATAGTTGTACCAACCCTTGTGTAAGGTTTTCAAAAGTCTCTTAGCATTGGGCTGTCCACTCATAGTGAACCCCTTTCTTAAGTAAGTGCTACATTGACTGTAACTTATTTGTAAGACTAGTGATAAACCTATAAATAAACTATAATTTTCCTTGTAATCTCTAAAGCTTTTTAAGATTGGTAGGAACTACTAATGATAATATGGCCTTAACCTCATTAGGATGAAAACATATCCTTGCTTCAAATTCCACAAAGCCAAGCATCTTACTAGTCTTAACACCGAAGATGCATTTCTTAGGATTGAGTTCATACTTCAAGCACCATTTGAGAATAAGAACTAGGTCATTAGCATGGTTATTAGCCATTTTTGACTTAAAAACTATGTCATATACATAATCATTAAGAAAACCTAGCATGTAATCATTAAAGATATATGTCATGACCTATTGCTAGGTTGCTCCAATTTTCTTAAAGCTGAAGGGCATTATGGTATAGCAAAAGGTACCCCAAGGGATCATAAGGGTTGTGTTAAGTTGGTGCTTTAGGTTTATCCTCATTTGGTTGTACCCTTAGAAACCATCCATAAAGGACAAGAATGCATGTCTAACCATAGTATCAATAAGGTGATCAATACTAGGTAAAGAAAAGTCATCCTTGATAGTTGCTTTATTTAGGTCTTGAAAATCAATGCAAATATGGATACTCCCATTCTTCTTAAGAACTACCACAATGTTGGACATATTTTTCATAGTTCATAGCCCCAGTAAAACTAGCTTGGTAGATCTTTGAGATCTTATCATGAACTTCCAAGGCTAGATCAACTCTAATCTTGTGTGCTTTCTTCTTAACTAGTCTAATGCTAGGGTCTAGTATGATGTTGTTCTAGAATAGACATGGGTCTAGGCCTAGAATATCTTCATATCACTAGGAAAATTACTTAATGTTATTCTTTTAGACTTTTCTGATGTCTTGGATACATTAAGGCTCTAGTGAGGAACTTAGGTTAAGGATTTTCTCCTCACCACTATGTGTTGTGATAGGAACCCCAACTAGAGAGTCTTTGATTATGTCTTCCGCTTCTAGGTCAAGGGTTTTGACTAGGTTTTTAGGTCATTCTAAAGGTTTCTCTATTAAGGCTCTGTGGTCTACAAGACTCTTAGGTTCAAGATCTAGGCAGTCAAGGTCAATACATCATTTAATATCATCGTGAGCTCCATGTAAACATAAAGGTAAAGTGATTTGCTTCCATGTACTCATATTTTGATCCTACATTTCAACCAAAAGCATATTAAGTGGTACCTAGGTAAAAGTGAATAAATCATGTTAAAATTCCATAAAACACATGCAAATATAATGCAATAAAGGCCATCAAAGATCATTAGTGAGATAAGCTCAATTTGGAAAAGTTTTATAGAGGTGGACAAAGATCATATAAAGGCCAAACAAGGAGGAATATAAGAAGCAAGGCCACAACTGGTCAATAAATACTACAATTTTGCTAGTTTTAGGCCTTAGCATGCCATGTTGCCAAGTTATAGTCTTGGTGGACTCTGATGCTAGTGTAAGGCCCTAGCGAGACGTGGTTATATGGTGTTAAATGATGGTCAAGGAAGATTAGATGCCACTATTTGATATCATTTAAAGGCCAAACAAAGGCAAATAGAGTTGTGATAAGACAAACAATGAACATATAAGGTTGTATAAAGGCTACAGAAGGTCACCAAGGTAAACAAAGCAACATAAGTCCAAAAATAAGATAGAACAATATGTAATAATGTAAAAATTAAGAAAAATAAGCTATTTATGATAACATTTGGTTAATATAGGTAAAAAATATTAGGTTTTAGCTAGTTTTATACCTTAGTAGGACATATTTTAAGGCTATAAGGCTATTTGATGAGTTCAGACATTAATCAGGGCTCTTTCTAGGTCATTTGGACCCAAAAATCAAGTGTTTTAATGCTTCCACACTAAGATTAGTGTGGAAACAAGGATCCTTAATGTGAAAACCAAGGAAAATAGGTTTTGAAAGTGCTCATAGGTCCAAAATTGGGGCCTTGGGACCCTCCCAAAGTAGCATAAGGTTAGATCCATAAAAATTAGGATCCCTAGAGGTCTATAAAGGCCAAAAAGAAAGTTCTAAAGCCTTTCCCATTTTTTTCCACACCAGCCAGCATGGAAAAGAGGGGATTTATCATGGAGAACCAAAAGCAAAGCAAAATGAAGTCAAACATGGTCAAACAAGAAACTAGGACCTAGTACTAAAGGCTGTGCATCTTTTGGATTCATTTTGAGGTAATTTGAGGTCATTTTGAGTGTCAATGTGTGTCAAAATGTAATTTCCCCCTTTTCCATGTTGAGCATGGTATTATCAACATGGAAAAATAGGGGGACACTTTTGTTTATGGATTTAGAATATTTTAGGGAGTACTTTGACCAAATTTCTTGGCCCCTAGGGCTATAGACTTCAATTTTGTACGTTTCTAGTTGATTTTGGGCTTGTTTCAAGGCTATTTAAGCGTATGTAAGGTTTTCCCCTTATTTTCATGTTGGGGAAAATCTTTCATTCTCAATGTTGAAAAACGGGGAAAAATATTTTTGATCATTTCAGTCATGCATGTAGGTTTCTAAGGCCAATGGTGTCAACTATTACTACTTGATGTTATAATTTGTTTTTTTCAAGGATCATAAGGTAGTTTTTGAGTTTCCCCCATTTCTCCATGTTAATGATTTCATGCTTAGAGGGGAAAATTTTAGGAAAATATTTTTGATCATTTCCAAGCATGCATGTAGCCTCCTAAGTTTGCTAATGTCAACTGCTAATATCTAATGCCAAAATTTGATTATTTCAAGGGTCATAAGGAATGTTTTCGGATTCCCCCATCTTTTCCATGGCAGGTCTTCCATGCTTAGAATGGAAAATTTGGGGAGGAGGGTGGAGGAAATCTTTTTGATCATTTCCAGGCATGCATGCAAACTACTAAGGTTGTTAGTCTCGATTACTAACATCTAATGGAAAAATTTAATTGTTTCAAGGGTCATAAGACATTTTATGGATTTTCCTTCCTTTTTCAATGTTGGGAATTCCATGCTTAGCATGGAAAATTTGGTGGAAAGGTTTTTGCTCACTTTTCGTCACTTTCAGTCATGTAAGCATGTCCATAGGATTGCTAGTGTTGGCCACCAATGTCTAAGGTCAAGATCTAGTTATTTTGAAGGCTGTTAGGGCGGTTTTTAAAATGGATGGTAGTGTTGTATCATTTTAAACCACTTTTGGATCTTTTGGAAGCTCCAGAGGGTTCTGGTAGGGTTTAGGAATCACCAGCATCAAGAAATGGTCATTAAGTCATTAATATATGTCATTTTTGACTTTCCCCCATCTATAAATGTTGAGGCTGAGAGGAACATTGTGGAAGAAGCCTTTCCTAGTGTGAAACACATCAAATCCTAGATTTTAACTAGTTTTGACCATTTTTGACTAGGTTTGGTGGGTTCTAAGGCTTCCAAAGATGCTTGAAGGGGTTTTAGGTTATGTGGGATCCACTTTGGGGTTAAAATTATGCTAGATGACTGTTGAGAGGAAAGAGTGAGTTTTGCCCCATTTCTTCCACATTAGGCACTACTACCCTAACATGTAAATCCATGGTGCTTAACATTGCTCATGTTTTACCCACTTTTGAAAACTCAGGGTTGAGAAAGGAATGTTTGGGTTACTAAAAGTAGAAAGATATTTTCATGCTAATGAATTTTTAGAAGAATGGACATGTTTCCATGTTGGGCATGGTATTCCTATCATTGATGTATGAAATGAAAGTTGTCATAATGTTTTAAATGTCAAAATTGACAAAACAAATCTTAGCATTGATGCAATTTTTGGCCAAAAGTGAAGGCATAGGGTGGAACCCACAATCCAAAAATTAAACATTTTGAAACATTCAGTTGTTTCCCACCAAAAAAAATGTTAACTAGACTTTCCCCCATTTTACTTCAATGCACTTATAGTTATGGTGCACTGAATTGGTAGTTGGGGTTTTGTTTAGGTTTTAGATGTGTTTTACAAGTTAAGTTTTGCAAATTTTGATCATAATTATCACTCTACTAGAATATTGGAGGAGAGATTTGACAAATATTCTTGTGGTAGCCACAACTAATCTTTAGCATGGAAGCCTCCCATCTCCCCTACAGCTAGCATAGAACTCTTATCTTTTCACAATTTCCATCATCCTCAACGTTGGGCTTGCCATGGCACCCAAGCAACAAGTGGTAAAGAGCAAGAATCCTACAATCTAGAGGATGGATGAGCATTTTAGAGAGCTATAAAGATTTCCTAGGAAAATTTCTATTAAATTTTCATCTACCACTGCTCCAAGGAATGCAATTCTACCTATTTTCCCCTTTGTTTCTTGTGATTTTTTCTAGCTTTTTGCTTTCTAGATATTAAGACTATTTTTTCAAATATACCTTAGTAGAGGTATTAAAATGGAATATTTATGAAGTCCCATCTCTTATTTTTGATTCTCCCATGAAAATATATAGTTTTTTCATAGCTTTAGCTTTAGTAGATTTGATTTTGAAAATAGGGCTTGTGGTTTCATGTTTTTCTCCCAAAACCTTAGGGTATGGTTGTTATTTTTTTTCAAATCTAGGCCTTTGGATTTGTTAAAATGAAATTTTAACAAAATATTTCCCAATAATTTTGTGTGAATATAAATGGATTTTGATGGTTTTGGCTATTTTGACTATTTTAATGGCTATTTGAAATTTAGGTTTTTAGATTTTTGAAGTTTTGATATAAAAAAGCAAGCCAAGTTGTATATTATTTCTTGGTAGAACGGATACATATTTTTGAAATTAAAGGTTATGGATTTGTATGTCTTTTTTAAATATTTTCAATGGTTGTGGTATCATTCAATTTAACTTTGAAACAAGGAAGTTATGGCTATTTTCCTAATGTTGCATAGTTAGGTTGTTTCTGTTGCTTTTGTAATTTCATGTAGATTTGTGAATTTTTTATATGAAAATGAAACTTTTTTATGCTAATTTCTAGCCATGGATACATATGCCTTGGCTTCATCTTTTCAATGGAGGTGGAATCACACTGATTGGACTTAAAATGAATTTTTTATGAATTTTTTACTAAGCATGTGTAGTAAAAGTGTTTTTTCCATTTCTGGAATATTGTCCAAATTGACAAATTTTTCTTGGATAAGCAGCAAAGGTTTGGAAACTTTTTCAAAGCTTGGGTGCATAGGGCTCAATTTAAGCTTTCAAACAGTTGTGGAATCACACCTTTTGGAGCTCAAACTAAACTTTTATGAATTTTTTGGCTATGGCTATGTGAATAAGGCAGAAGTCACGATTGTAGTACATAGAAGTCGTTGATATGTATAACTTATGTTTTTCTTTTGTCAATTTGCAAAATGAATGTTTAATTTTGTTTTTCTAAAGAAAAATAAAAGTTTTTTCTATTTTTTTCTTTTTAAATAAGCTTTTACTATGGTTATGTGGCTTTTTTCTAAGTTTATCATGCTTTTTCTAAATTTGTGCATAGTTTAGATTTTTTTTCTAAATTTATGCATTATTTGCATAATTTAGATGTTTTTTTCTAAAATTATGCTTGTTCTTTCTAAATTTATGCATAATGTAGATGCTATTTTCTAAATTCATGCATAATTTAAACTAAGAAAAAGTTTTAGCTATAATGTTTTGGCTAGAAAGGCTATAAAATATGGCAATACTGCTTTTATAGAATTTCTCAAGCTAATTTAGATAGCAAGCTAAGGGCTTTTTATAGAAGCTAATTTTACCTTTGACTTAGGAAGTTTTCTCTAAATTTTGAAAGAAATTCCAATTGGTCATCTCACAAGATTATGCAAGGTTATGATAATGTTTTCTTGCAAAATTACTTAGACTAATTTAGATAGACACATTAGAGCTTTTTATAGGCACTAATTTGACCTTTGACTAGATGTTTTTTCTAAATTTGCTAAGTAATTTCAATTGGTCATAATGTTTTTTCTTTGAAAGGTTGTAATAGTGCTTATTTTGTTTTTGTGAAACTTCTTAAGCTAATTTAGATAAACACCTTAGAGCTTTTCATGGAGGATTTCACATTGGACTAGGATGTTTTCCTAACTTGTTAATAAATTCTAATTTTTCATAATGATTTTATTTTGTTTCATGAAAACTCTTCTTGAGGCCTATCCTCATCATAGTGGAGTTGGTTGGTATTTTGTACTACATTGGTCATCCCAAGACCAATACTCCACCAGATGACATGCCTTTGGGGCAACTCTTGTTGTGGTTTCGACTTAGGGTAAGGGACATGCTTGCCTACCTCCTTAGGAACTTTAGTTTGATGTTGTGATCACACTTGTTTGCAGATGTAGTTGGGGTTGTTATGAAGACTCTATTGCCTCAAGCATTTGGACTAATTACCAGGTATATTATTGACAAGCTACCACCTAAGACTACAGGGGGACCAGTAGAGACCATATGTCCATGCTATCTTGTGAAGATCTGGTTGATGCTAGAGTATAGTTAGTATAATACTAACAATACTATTATGGTGGCACATAAATCCCATATATTATTCTAGAATCCACCTAGCATTGTGTATCATCTATAAGGGTAAACATGGTTATTGTAATGTGTTTATGATTTTGGCCTGATTACCTTTTCTAACCTCATTAATTTATCTTCTTGTAGGTACAAGGTGAATGATTAGGGCTTGATCATTAATGAAAAATATTGGCATTGGCTCAAACTACTTTGGACAAATTCACCCAAATTTTTCAAATTAGAGCTATTTTGTATTAATAGTTAAGAGGGGACTTTAATGAATATGCCACTAGGTTTAACATTGTATACAAAAAATATAAGGATGATGGGTAGATGCCAGTAGCATGGATCAGTCCTTTGTAGTTGGAACCTCCATGCCACAGAAGAAAAGTAAAAGTGAATGTATAGCTTCTAGATTTCTATTGCTCTAAGTATGTCATTGCTTTTCTTGATTTTTGAAACTGCTCATATCTATTCTAAAATTTGGTTATTATTTCATAAGACCTTCCACCTTAGTTGATGTCGTCACTATACCACTTTTAGGTTCATGTCATGAGGATACACTCATCCTAAGGCTTGCTGATGTGACATCAATGCAAGAGTGGCTAAAGGAACAGACACCTGGATATGTTCAAGCAAACATCTAGCATGCACGTTTGCTCGATGTATTCATGGAACTTATCCCTTACATCCCTACTGTGGAGATGTTACATGTCATTGAATCCTTTTATGAGATAGTTAGTTATTTTAGCACCATCATCTAAGATGTTAAGATGAACATAGATGTAGGTGTTGGCCTCTTTCATAATTTCTTTGGTCTCCCTACTAACAAGGCAAAGGTTCTCACCAAGATGGTAAGGGAATTAGGCCATCACGAAGAAGTTCTAGAGTGGCTTGGTGCCAACATGGACCACTCTAGCATTTTGATGGATAGCTCCATGGACCTTGATGAAAAGGAATCATATCCTTTGTTTAGGTCTTGTGCATTCCTCAAACTACTATTACAAAAGAAGGTAATTACCCTAGCACAAGGGTGCACCTTTAAAAAGGTCTTGATCGAGGACATCAAATTTGACTAGGTGCCTACTTTGTATACTAGGCTTTGAGAGGAGATCCTTAGACTTTGTGTTCATACTTCTACGATAATCCATATGCACTTTGCATTTTTTATACATTATCTAAAGAGATTAGTAGAGTTTCTAGTGGTGTATAGGAATGGGCAATGGGTTTCCCAAGACCCAAGCCAACTTTCTAGGCCTTGGATAAAGCACATTTATCGAACAATGCAGGCCAAGAATCCGCTAGAGGGGATGTATGAAAATTTATCCATCACCACTAAGAATCTTAATGTTAGATAGCATGAGTCTCTTGATAGTACTAATCATGATGAGTCCCTCTCATTTCATGCTAGTGTTTAGGATGGTAGATAATGGCACATGGAGGTTAAAGAGGTAGCTAGAGAGAAACTCAAGAGGCCTATGGAGGAGGCACCTCCAGCATCAGATCATCCTACCTTGAAGAAGCTTAAGTTTAATCTTAAGCCATCAGAATAGTTAGTTGTAGGTATGCTTTGTTTAAATTTGGCTATTTCATGTTCTAAAATTTATTGCTACTTTATGGTCTAATGTGTTAACAAATTTTCTATATGTTGTGGTTGTATACAAACATTAGGTTATAGTAACCCAAACTACTATGGAGGTAGAAAAAAGGCATGCAAAAGAGGCACTCCTAAAACCATTTATGGTTGAAGGACTTGCTATTATATGTATAGACAATTTAGATGCCTTGTTTGGTGAGGTGGTACTAGGTTCTTCTTCCATCATTATCCTAGAGGAGGAAGAGGAGGAGGAGCTAGGTATGCCTATGCCTTAATATTTTCATTATATCCTATTGGTTATCTTTTGTTTTCATCCTAACCTTTTGATGATTGTTATGCTTACAGTAGTTCCTAACCCACCAATGTAAGTTCTCATCCCTAATTTTCATGTGAAACCATGGGTAGCGACTCTAGAAGTAGTGGAGTTCTTGCATGGGATTGCTAAGGACATCATTGATTGATTGCATTAGGTTGCACTTGAGATAGGTAAGGATTTTGTTTTATGTGCTTTAGTTATGGGTTTTTCTTGCATTATGGCTATTTAAGGTTGTGTCTTATGGTTGTATTTTATGTTTATGTAGTATCATCTATGGATATAGTAGAGACTTTGAGGTAGACATCTTGCCTAGACTTCCCTCTGATGTGTCTAGTATGCCTATGAAGCTATATGAGACCATAATTGATTTGGCAATGTCATGTGCAAAAGCTTCATGGGAGGTAGAGAGGTCTAATGAATTTCTATGGGAGGATGTTTTGGCCTTGAGAAAAAAGAATGAAATGTTGAAAGATATGATTAGGGATCTCTGAGGCTATAAAGTTTTTGTGGAAGCCCAAGTGACTAACTCAGGAGAATTATAGACTAAGGAGATCACCTAGGCCTACTATTGGCATGTCATTTAGGAGAAATTATTGGTCCTATGGGAGATGGTAAAACAATGTATGTAGACCAACGTTATCTCCCAAAAGGTTGAGGACTAGAAAGATCATTGTGCTTGGGTCCTAAAATGGGGCAAAATACAAAAGGTTCACAAGCATGAGTATAAAAATGATCATGGGGCCTACCTAAAATATCTGAAGGAAGATTTAGTTGAATGACACTAGAGAGACTTGTTCATTTATGGGATCCAAGTAGAGAGTGCTTATCAAATTTTTGAAGGTACTGTCAAGGTAAAGAAATCCTCCACTCTTTAGGTTACCACTATTGTAGGTGAGACTACTACAGCTGTTGTTACTCATGAGCCTCTTGCTTGAAGTGCTATAGATAGGACCAAAATTCTTTCTGGCATTGATCTTGGGGATGTTGACTAAGTTAACATGATGGAGGAACAAATCCTCCATCATTTGGAGAAAGGCCTTTCCCATCTTTCCCTAGAAGTAATGAAGTTAGACTCTCATAAGTTTGATATATTTCAAGTTTTGGTCTTTATTTCAAGTCATGATTTTGACCATTGGTTACTAACTAGCTCTATCTGTTGTTGCATTTTAGGCCTCAAGAGACATTAATGGCCCCAGTGATGAGGATGAAAATGACCCACCACTTCCTCCTCAAAATGCCACTTAGTAGCATCCCTCATTTTAGCTTGTTGGCTATTTATTCTTATTTTTATGTTGATGGCTATGGTTAGCCAAGACTATGTTATGAATGGTTTTTATTCTTTGAAATTTTTTCCACACATTATGGTTATGGCTATGTGTTATGGACATTTTAATTCTAAATTTAAATATTTGGTTTTACCCTTGATTATATGCATCTTTAGTAGTAGTAAACATTTTAAATTTTGTAAACATTGAAAATGACTCTATTTATGTTTTTGGTTGTAACATTAAATTAATGCAATAATAGGCTAAATAAGAGAAGATATGATAATGAAAGAGGCATTTGCTATTTTTATGCCATTGCAAGCATAGGTTATATAGTTTTGCTAGTTTAAGGTTGTGGCAAGCCATCGTGCTAGTGTAACGTCTTAGAAAGTGTTGGTGCCAGTTTAACATCTTAGTGGGAAAAGCGCCAGTTTAAGGTCATAGTGAACCATCAATGCCAATTTAACATCTTAGTAGATAGAGTGCCATTTTAAGGCTATAGCAAATCATTAGTGCCAGTTTAACATCTTAGCATACATAGTATGAAAGAGATGCTTTTTTAAGGTTTAAAACATAAGTAAAAATAAAGCAAGGTTGTAGAAAATAGGTAATAATGCAAACAAAATTAGGCTACTCACATAGGCCATGTGCATAAAATAATAAATATATATTAAATTTCAAAATAAAAATAAGGCTATTTGGCTATCAATGCATCTGGTCATAAGGGCATGGAAAGATCAATCTAAACTTCACTTGTGCAGATTCTTTCTAATCTTTGCAAGATTACGGAGTGAGTAAGGCCTACTTTGCATAAGCTTGTATGCCCCACCTCATTTACTTACAATGCTAAAAGAGAGTTCATCCCATAATGTATTGCATTGCTTATTGTTGTCATCATTGTTTGTCTTGGATTTTTTCTCTTCATGGCTAGGAGATACTTCTTGAAGCTCCACTTTGGGTCCCTATTCTATGTCTTTGTTGATGACAACTAGGGGAATTACATTATCACCATGAATGATGATTTCAACTCCCTCATAAGAAACATGAATTTCTTGATGGATGTGAGAGTAGACAGCTTGTAACTAACCCAACCAATGTCTCCCTAGGATCAGGTTGAATCTTGGTATCTCTTCCACCACCAAGAAGTTGGCAATTGTAGGGAATTATTCTCTAGCTACAGAATCTAAGAGATAGATCTCTTGAAAGCAACTCTTGATCCATTGAAGGACTTAAGAGATATGATGGTTGTAGGTTGTATTTTCTTAGCTAACCCTAGGTATTCAAAAATAGTGCATGGAATGACACTTGTTGTAGCCCCATCATCAACATGTACTTGATGTGTTTTAAATTGTCCTACATGTATAGTTATGAATAAAAAAGAGTGTAGTCACTTCGTCATTCTAGGGATTAAACTTATTTCACTATTATGAAATGTTAGTGGTGTTGACTTCTCCCCTAGTAAGGGAGAAATCATCACTACAAGGATGGCTTCCTTATTAGTAGGAATATTCTCACTAATGGGTATGGAGTTCAACATTTTGACTAGCATCTCATGATGTGTGGTAGAAGTCATGATCAGGTCATACAAACTTAGGGTTGTGTTTTTTTTCTTGAGTGATTACCTAACTTGGTCCATTACATTGAGGAAGTTTTTGTCATTAGCCATGGGCTTGTCCCCCCGGTTGTGCTTTACTTCCTTCATGCATCCTAAATTGTAGACCTTAACTTTAGGATTTGGCTATTGTGGCTCTTTTTGGTTACTTTGGCTGTGGACTTTAGCATCTTTATGTGGCTTCTTGGTTGAAGAAGATGAGGCAAAGGAGGTAATGGGTATAGCCAAAATGGGAGTGGACTTCAATGGGCCCACTTCCTTTCATGCTTTCATATACTTGTCTTTCTTGTTGTTAGGCTTTCGCATATGCTTCTTCATTTGGTTGGTTGTAGCTTTTTAGTTGTCATTAGTTGGCTATGAAAAAGAGATGGTAGCATTGGCCACCACAGGGGATCATTGTGAAGTTGATTAGGCTATAGTTATTTGGGTTGTATTGGATTGGAAGACCTTGATGATCAAAGGTTCCCTTGAAGGCATTTGTTATGGTACTCTCACAATGAAGGGGGAAGCCATTTTGTAGTAGAGGGATATGTGGATCACAAATGGTTATCTTGTAAATCTTTGATTGTCATCAATGTTGAATGCTAAAATAACATAGGGGCTATCATTAGATTTCAATAGGTCTTTGTATACTTGCATCAACTAATTTTGTGGCCAAACTAGATTAGAAGCATCAAAGACCAATTCCCCCCTATCTATCATCCTTTGCACATCATCCTTTAGTGCAAGGAAAAAGTCTATATCATGACTAAGAAATTGATGATAATGGTATATGTCATCTAGCTTGAAGTATCTAGAAAACTAGGCATCATCCTTCATTACTTGAGATGTATCTTTGGCTATTTCACATAGTCGCTCATGTTTCTTTTGAGAAGCTTCAATCATTTGTTTGTGTTGCATGCACCCACTTCTTAACAGTTGGTCTAGAAACTTGGATGGTTTTAATGCTAACATAGTGTATTTAAACTTGTCATTCCTTTCAAAGTTAGCTCTATTTGTTGTCAATGTAGTGGTTTTAAAAGTGGATGGTTGGTTATTACAGTCATTGGTAGTGGTCTTGGGTGGATTAGCCTCTAGCCCTTGGTCCATGGTCTTGGTTTCCTTTGTTACAATTGCTACGGTAGTGTTGTTTTATTTACTCTTTTCTTTTTCTCTTCAAGTGTGTTAATTTTTATATGATATATAGGCTGAATCATGATTGGCCTCTATGGGATCCTCTATGTTTTTAGTTTGTGATAATGTGTGGCTAATAGACCATGGGTTAAGGTAGTAAATTCTAGACTTGATGAAGTCATTAACTAGTCCCTTGAATATGGCTAACAAGTGGGCTTTAGCTATGGGCTTTGGTATTTCATTTAGCAATCCATTCCATAGCTAAATGAATTTTTGTATAGGTTCTAAGGGTTCCTTCTTGAAATTCATGAGTTGGTCAAGATTTAAGTTATATTTGAAGTGGTTGACAAAATGGGTACTAAGTCCTCTAGGGAGGATATGCATCCTCTGGGTAATGCCTGATACTAATTAAGGGCTTCCCTAGTCAAAGACATAGGGAAAATCCTCATGATGGTATGGGGTCATGGCTACAAGAGAAAACATTCAAATGAAAAGGTAAAAAGGTGAGCATTAGGATTACCTTCTCAATTATATTTGATAAATTAGGGAATGGGGACAACAGAAGGAAGTTTCAAGGATGAGAGTATAAGACTTATGGAATTTTCCTGGTAGAAATCCATAATCTTGATGACTTGTGTGGTAGAGGCTTTAATCTTCCTTAACTCCTTCGTTAGGTCTTGGATCATTTGGAAAGATTGATCCAAGCCTTGTGGTGGTCCCATAGTTTGTGAGGTTTGCAAATAAGGTTGTGAAATATGTTTTGAGGCTTGTGGCCTTGTTATGGGTTGCATAATAGAAGGAAAATTTTGCATTATTCTTGTGGTTTGTGGAGAAAACAAAGAAAAAGATGTTTGTGCTAGTACTTGAGGTACAAATGGGAGAAATGTGATGTGTGATCCTTATGTCTTTTGGGGTTCCATGGTAAATCCCATGTGAGTATTTTGTGGATTTGTAGTGGTAAAAGCCACTATTGATGGCTTTGTATATCGAGGTTGTGTTGCAAATGACATTGATGTATTATAGTTTGTTGTTTGTGGCATTGATTGGGTACAATGTGTGGCTACAATTGGTGTGGGATCTATTGTAGTAGGGTATGGAGGAATAGAAGATGATGGCACCATAACCATGGAGAAAAAAATAAATTAGGCAAAGGTTCTATGAATTTGGGGGATGTTCCCTAGAATATTCCTCCAAGGATATTTTTAGGCTTAGATACTTATTTAAATTCATTCTCCTCTCCTTGTTGGTCCGCAAAGGTAGGTTTGTCATCTTCCTCTTCTACAGTAATCAATTGGGCTAGGAAACTAGAATAGACATCATTAAGGGAACGTTCTTCATATAGGAAAGGGATGTACTCTTTTCCACCCTAATGTGAGCTCAAACTTTGTTTTGGCCTTGAATTCAATTCAAGAAATTAGCATGACTACCTATATTTTAGCACAAATAAAGTTATAATAATATTCATTTATGACTACAAAATCAAGACTCTCCTCTATAACTCTTAAAGATCACCTACATTCAATGACAATAGGGTCTTTAGGATCATACACACTCATGACTTGCTGGTTATGATCTTTCCCAATTAAGGTCAAGTGTAATTTAGTGGACTTTCAAAAAGGCATGGCTATAGTGTTGAGGATTGCTTAAGAATAGGCTATAAATGGTAAAATAGGAGTAAATACCAGTGAATGGAATTCAAAAACTCTAAAATGCAATAAAATTGACAAAGAATGATGTACTTACTATAATTAGTAAGTGGGGGATAATGGGAGTTTACCCCTTTACTAGAAATGAAATATTAGAAATGTTGGCTTCAAACCTCCCCCATGTTGGCCTCCCAAGTGCCTTTATGCTAAATATGGCATGGGGGCAAAGAAGGGGGGGGTGAGATAATAGAAATCTCACACATTCTTATTCCAACATTGAAGAGAGGAGTGAAAAGTTTGAAAACCAAAATGGAAACTTGGTTGTTTCAAAAGATGGTTTTGGTAGGTTTCAAACTTTTACCAAAAGGTAGAAAATTAGGCTTGGCTAGTATGGAAAGAAATGTTAGTTTAGTGGAAAATAATATGATAACAAAAATTAAATGGTTATCAAGGCTTTCATGCTAGCTTTGTTCTAGGAATTTCTATGAAATGTTGTGAAATTCCAGCACCCAAACCACTTGCAACTTCAATGATGAGGTTTTTGCTTCTATGGGGGGTAGGGGCATTGGGGGCTGTGGAGGGGTGGGGGAGAGAGGGTTAAAGGTAGCATTAGTTTCCTTGGGAGTTCTAACTAGAAAATTGCTTTAAACATTCAATAAAGTTAGATCTAGTGATTAATTTGTTTTCAAATCCTATCAATGCTAGCCTCCCAAATGCTTCCCTACTAGGTATCGGAGAGGGGGGAAAAGGAAGGAGTGAGATGATGGAAATTTCACACTTCCTACCTCAATGTTGATGGGGGAAAGGCTGGAAAATAAAGTGAAAAATTGGTATTTTACCACTAGAAATAGTTTTAGACAGCTACTAATTCTCTCATCTTAGAAAGGTGGGTAGGGGTGGGGGAGTAGCCAACTCATAGAAGAGTTTAACCACCCACTTGTAGAAGCTAGAAAAAAACATTTTGGTAATAAAAAAATAGGGATGAAAGATATCAATGCTAGCTTTGGGCTGCAAAATTTATAGCAAATGCTATGAAAAGCCAAATCCCAACCACTTGCAACTTCCATGTTGTAGTTTTGGTTACAAAGGTGGAAAGAGCAACATTGATTATTCAAAGGTTTTGGCTATAAAAAACTATGAAAATAATATATCTAGTTATAGAATTTAGGTGAAGGTCCTTCTAGTGCTAAAAAAAACTATTTGGACTGAAACCCTCAATTGCTAATTGAAAACCAAGGATCCTTGATGTAACAGTTCCTCAATCCTGAATCCCTAGGGCCTTCACTAGAGAAATGGAATTCAAGATACCCTGGCTAGTCTAGTAGATCAACCAGGGTCTTATGAGATGCAAAACATGAAAATATAAATAGATTTGAATAATGCACAAAAAATAAATTTTATTTTTGAACACAAAACTCAAAACTTAAAACATTATTTTGAAAGAAAAGAATAAGTTTGAGAAATGTGTACAAATGGTATCTAGATGAGTATAAAAGGGGTTCACTTATGCAAGGGTTCAAAGCTCATTGAAGTTGATGTGATGAGCTCCACAATCCTAGTGCTAAGCCGCTCTTGATGCAATCAAATTTTCCTTCACTATTGCAACCCTAGATTTGCATGTTTAGGTCACTCAACGCTACAATGCTTCCACGCTAGGGTTCAAGAGAGTGTAAGTATGGAAACTTGCAAGAGCTCTTGAGTGCTTGAAAATGTCCAAAGTGTGAAATTGTGAATAGTGTTCTACTTCAAATTGCTGAATTTCCAAAGTGTTTCTATGCCAAAGGTTGCTAAACTTTTAACCAAAACATGGAACCTTTAAAAACATTTTTTCAAACCCATAAATTATGTTTGAAGTTAGCTTTTAAATGTTTCTTGGGCTATGAATGGGGATGCAAATTGGCTGTCAAATTTAGATGAGATGGATGCCCAAATTTGGGGGGTTACTATACATAGTAAGTTCTCACCCTATAGCCATTCCATTTAATATAAATAGTAATTGAGACATTCCTTCCATGTTGGAGATGAATCTTCCATGCTAAGCTCTCCACCATGCTTATTGAAGTTGTTGGTTAATGTTGAAGTGCATGAATTGATGAATTTTTCTTTTTGTAGCTTCCACATTGGGGGATTGAATTTTTCATTTTAGGGGAAAACTTTCCAGGTTGAGGGGAAAGTTTTGAAATTGGTGGGGGGTAACCTAGGAAAAAGGTTTCCAAGCTAGGGAAAAACCTTTTAGTTTGAGGGAAAAATTTTCCAAGCTGGGGGAAAGTTTCCAAGTTGTGCATTTGGTGTCCATGTTGAAGGGGGAAAATTTTTCAAACTCCTTATCCTTACATGCTAGGGGTAGGTGAGATCTACCCCGTACATGTGTTTCTAGCATAAAAAAATATATAACCCTAAAAAAACCCATCAAATTTCCTTTTTTGGCATTCTAAAAGGCATTTTTGACCCCTTCATCCCCGCCCCACCCCCCCAACCTAGAAGCCTAGATATAGATACTAGGAGACTTCTTTCACTTAGGGAATGAGGCTTTAACCACTTATGAGGCATTTTTCAGCCCCAAAAGTATAAATTATGTGAAATTACCCATTGTGCGTTACAATTTTCACATTTATAATGAAGTTTTTCCTCAGGTTTCATGGGGTGAAAGCTTTATGATGAAGATTGGTTATAACATGTAAATTTTTATGGTGTTTCACTTGAAATTCATAGCAACCACTATGAAAATCTTAAAAATCAAAACACCTACCACTTCCATGCTACACTTTGATTATAGGAGGATGGGTTATAAAGTTTTTTGACTCAACGATTCAAGGTTTTGAAGAAAAAAGTTGCAAATTCCATGATGGTAAGCAATGTTGGCAATGATGGTCACAAGATTGGATGTAGAAATCAAGTAGAGACCTTTCTTCTAGCATCAAGGAAACTATTGCAGCTGGAAAAATTGATTATTGGAGAAATTAATAGATTTGGTGCAACAACCTCAACATCAAACCTACAAGGCCTAAAAAAAATGGGATTCAGGGTGTGCTTGCAGTTTGGTAGATCAACCAAGAACATACAAAATGCAAAAATGAATGGTGCAAATAATAATGAAAAAATTACAGATCTATAGAATAGAAAAGCAAATGCAAAGTGCATATAAAAATGAAACTTTAAAAATTTATTAAAACAATAAAGGAAGAGGTCTATAAATGTGTACAATAGATGCTTTTGAGAGAAAAGGTCATTGGTGTAGGAGCTCAAAGCCTATTGAAGCTAATGTAATCTCCTCCACGATCTGGGTGCTAAGCCACTCTTCATGCTTTCAAAATTCCTTTGTTGCAACCTCAAATCTAGAAATTGGATCACTATTAGGAGGTGAGAAAAGTGGAGAATATCACTACCAAAGTGGTCTATTTTAGGGGTTTGAAATATTAGGAATGCAACGTTGACACCAAAAAAAATCCATAAGTCTCAGGGGGGTTCCAAAGGGGGTTTGTAGGGTTACAATACTTCCATGCTAGGGTTCTAGATAATGAAAGTGTATGATCTTACAAGAACCCTTGAGTGCTTGAAAAATGTTTAAGTGTGGAATTTTGAAAGTGCGTATGTGTTGAAAGTTGCTCAATGGATGCTAATAGTATTGAATTGCCAAAAGTGTATAACCTATAAATGGTGTTTGAGGCTAGTTTTTATAGGCTTTAGGTCATGAATGGGGCTGAAAAATGGCTATGATTGGGCTGTAATTTGGCGGTACACTAGCTACAAATTGGCTATAATTTGGCTGCAAATTTCTACCTTGTACAAGTAAGATGAATGTTCAAATTTGGGGGGTTATCATATATAGTAAGTGCCTTCCCCCCATGGCCATTTCATTTAATATAAATAGTAATAGGGGCATACCTTTCAAGTTGGAGATAGGTCTTCTACATTGAGCCTCCTACCATACTTGCTAGAGTGGTTGGTTAATGTTGAAGTGCATGGAGTGTTGAAATCTGGCTTTTGTGGCTTCCACGCTAGGGGCCAGGGGAGTTTCCAAGCTAAGGGGAAACCCCCTAGCTCTCCACACTAGAAGTAGATGAGATTTATTCTTATGCAAGTGTTTCTAGCATAGAAAAATGTATACCCTTCATAAAACCCATCAAATTGCCATTTTTGGCATTCCAAAAGGTATTTTTGAACACCCCACAACAAACCCAAATATAAACACTGAGTGACTTTTTTACTTGGGAAATGAGGCTTTGACCATTTATGAGGTATTTTTCAATTCCAAAAGTATGGAACATGTGATATTACCCCTCATAGATTATAATTTTCACATTTACAATGAAGCTTTACCTTGGGTTTCATGGGGTAAAAGCTACATGAGGAAAATTGACTATAATGTACAAAATTTTGTGCTGTTTCATGTATCATTTGGAATTGTAATTGTAATTCAATTTTTTTGGGTTTATATATTATATTCATTAGGCAACTTGCGTATAATAATTTTTATTTTAGTTTACGTGCTACAAGTATAGTATAGATGGCCAAGGATTAATCAAGATTGACTAAGTATTTACTTTGGCCCACACAACATTAGAGGTTTTTCAAAAAAGCCAAGTAGTAAGGCTCAGAGTGTTGGAATAGCTAAAGGATGACTTTAGTAGGTATACCTTACACTACTCTTGGACCTACCACAAGTGCTTGGCTAACATGATGGCTCATAGTTGGTGGGGTCTCCTAATTTTGGGAATACATACACATATATCCCTTATGGTTCCTACATTATCTTCATTGGGTGAGGAAAGTTAGAATTTTTAAATTTTTATTTTTATTTCTTATGCATTGTCAATATTTTTTAGTTGTGTAGTTGTTCAGTTATGTAGGCTTTAATTGTATGATTGGGTTTGTTGGTCTTGCTTAGGTTATATTTTAGTTTGTTATGCTTTTTATTCCTTGGTTTTCTATGATGTGTCTATTTCAAAGTTAATGAGCTATTTTTTTTTTGTTGTAGGGGCTGCACCAACCTCCATTATTACCATGATAACTTCAAGATGTACAGAGGAGACACTTGTCATCATGTTTGATGAGGTGGATTTAGCACAGCATTAGTTGGCTAGCCAAGAACTGAGAGAAATCTAGGCAAGGATTGCTAGTGCATGTTTTAGGATTTGTTTATGGTTCCTATCCTAGCCATACCTATCCTAGAGATGGTGAATGTCATCAAATCCTTTCATAAAGGGGTCATGAAATTCATCACCTAAGTTCACAATGTGTGTGTCACTTAAGCCATTAATGAATCTACCTTTAGTAATCTATTTAGCATCACTTGTGAGGCCATGAAGGTTGTAATCAAAATAGATAAAGAGGTGGGCCATAGGAAGGAGGTAGAAGAATAGATAAATACTTGTCATGGTCACACTAGATTATCTCTAGACTAGTGGTAGGTTGTAGAGGCTAATGAAATGTATCCATTATTCTAGTTTAGGGCATTTCCCACATTATTTTCATAGAAGAAGTTCCCAGGAGTTTGACATGCTTAGATCATGAATAATATTTTCACCAAGGATGCTCAATTTAACTAGGAAACTCACTTTGTTTTTGGACTATGGGAGAAGATCTTAGAACTCTAGAATAACCTCAAGACAATATGCCACATGCACTTTGAATTTTTTGTAGCATATCTAGGGAGGTTCATGGATTTTATGGTAGTGAAGAATGATGGATAATGGTTAAGTCATGATTCACCCTAATTTTCTAAACCTTGGATGAAATACATTGTTCCAACCATGCAAGTTTAGAACTCAATAGTGAAGGATATTGGGGAATCATTATCTTTTACCACTAAAACATTTAGTGGTATGCATGATTCCTCCCCTGACAGTATGGGGATTGAACCCTAGGTTACCTATGGACGTGCCAAGAAGTCCAAGAAAATATGTTTAGAGGCTAATGATGTATCCAAAGAGATGTTGAAGAGGCCAATGGTGGAGGAGACAACAATAGTTGTTGAGGAGCCAACACAGAAGAAACTTCTCATTAGACTTGGTCAAGACATCACGTGGTTATAAGTATGATCTATTTGCTTTCATTATTTGAGATATTTTATATCTATGTTTTATATTACATGGTTATGTTATTGTTTTATTCTAGACAAAATATGCTAACTTGCTCTATGTTTTGTTTTTACTATTCTTGTAGGTAAGTAACAAGAATGGGTAGCCTAGGTAGTGCTAATAGAGGTAGAACCAAAGCATCTATAGGAGGAGGCTGTATAGTGGCTTGAGGATGAGGGATTGTCCAATACCACATTGGATGCCTTTGATGCCATATTTGAAGATTCATAGTTAGGTAAACCTCCCATTATTATCCTAGATGATCTTCTAGATACTTATGAATTTGGTTTTACCTACTGCGTCTTGCAATTTCATGTTGGAATATGGTTTTGCTTATAAGTTAATGGTTGTACTCATTGTAGTATGTAAACCCCTCCAAGAAGCATCTACCTCTACATTTCAAATCAAACCATGAGTGGAAGTTCCTAATAAAACTAAATTTATGCATGACATGGTCAAAGAAATCATCGATTGGTTACAAAAGATTACTCTTGATGTTGGTAAGAACTCTAGCATGCTTTGCCTAATTTATTTTATTTTTTATGCATTTTTGTCATTTTTAGTTTCATGATCTTTTAATTTTTATGGTTATATGATTTTATTTTTTTAAAATATTTTTGAATATTTTTGTTGTTTACTATTTTTATGTGTTCATATTTGTCATATTGTTTATAGTGTCCAAGGTTCAATGGAATCCTAAATGCATCCTTGAACTTAATGAGTTTCTTGCATTGCTACTTGAGGAGGAGAATGTTCCATGAAGGTTATACAAGAGTGCCATAAAATGTGTGCTCTCATGTGCTAGGACTTTGTGGGAGTGCCAACCTTTCAATGAATTCCTATGGGAACAAGTTGTAGCATTGGAAAAGAAAACCAAGTGGCAGGTAGATGAGATCATGGACCTTAGCAATGGCAAGGAGTTTGTAAAATCCTAAGTTGCTAATAGAGACTCCTTACAGACTAAGGAAATTAAATGGTCATGTTATTAGAATTTCACTCATGATAAGGTTTCTTTAGCTAACAGGAAACACTGAATAGAAGCTACACATGGACTTGTTGGCATAGAAGGTTAGAGAGTGAACTAGTATGCTAGGGTTCTTGAGTGAGGTTGAGCACAAAAGGACCACATGGAGAAGTACAAGGATGAATGGGAGAATTAATTGAAGTAGCTATAGGAGGAGTCCATATGGAATCCTTGAGATGTTTGTAAAGGAAATAAACTCAAAGGAGGCCTTCAAGTTGTTTCCAATTTTCCTACTTCTCAAACCACTAATGCCTCAGGGGAAGTAGCTACCACTACCCTTCCATGGGATCCATCCTCATGGACCAATCATGAGAAGAGAAATATCTTGAAAGGTGTTGATTTCGGGGAAGTTGATTTGGACAACATGATCAAAGATCAAATTCTCCATCATCTAGAGGCTAGTCTTTGGAACCTCCTTGTAGAATATGTTGCATCCAAATCTTCCAAGGCTTTTTATCTTTAATTAATTTATTTATTTTAGTATATTTTAGTTTAGTTTGATTTATTGCTTATTTTTTAGTTATATTGATTACTGATTAAACTTTGATTATTGTGATTGGTGTAGGTAACAAGTGATAACAATGCCCCTAGTGGTGATAACATTGATGATGCTCCTTCTCATCCTCTAGTTGTACCTTAGTCCTACCAATTTGATCATATTTTTGGCTATTCTTGTTATTTATGTTATGGTATTATGGCTATTTCTAGCTGTTTTTTGTTATCAGACTATTTATTTTGACTTATTTTATTACTACATAGTGTAGCCATGGCTATTAAACTCTTATTTGATTTTATATGTCCTTGTTGATTGAAATTTTATCACATTGTATGGCTATGGCTATGGGTCATGACATTTTGGTTATAATTATTTTTTAAAAAATTTTCTTATATTTTTTTAACATTTTTAGTTTTATGAATTTTTTGTGTTTTAAGGTTTTCTCATATTACATGGCTATGTCGGTAAAACATGAGGCTACAAGTTATGAATTTGATACAGTAATCATAAAGTAACTAGGTAAACAAAGTGTAGACTAAGGCATAATAATTATGATAAAGAAAAGGAATAAAAAGGTCACAAATGCATTGCTAGTTTAAGGCCTTGGCAGGCCATGTGTTCCCAGTTTTTGTCCTTGATAGGCCATTTTAAAATTTTTTATGGATTTTTTAAGTTTTAAAATTTTTATTGTGTTTTTATATTTTGAGAGGTGAAGCCTAAAAAAGGAAAATCATAAATAAACCCCAAGTCATAAACTATGTGCGAAATAAAGCTAAAACAAGAAAAGATATAATAAAGTAAAAAGGATACATGATACATGTAAAAAAGAGTTTAAACTAGGCTAAAAAAGTAACAAGAAAAGGTCACACTATTATGGGCACAAGGGGAAGTGAGTAGGGAATACTCTCAATCATGCAACTATTTCCTATTCTTTGAAAGATTAGGGAAGGTATAGGATATCTGTTATATGATTTTGTTATTGGTTTTGGCCTCATGTACTCTATTGAGCTTCTTGACTTCACTTTCTTAAAGTCCACTTCAAACCCTTGCTCTACATCAACATTTTTCACCAGTAAGGGAACCACACTATAATCATGAATAATTATCTCATCTCCTCTTTAAGGTAGGTGAATTTATTGATGGATGGAAGAGCAAACTACTCATAATTGAGCTAGCTAAGGCCACCCTAGGATAAGATTAAATCCTAGTATCTCTTCCACCATCAAGAAGTTAGCTATTTTAGGGAATTGTTCCCTTGCTACAAAGTTCAAGGAGATCAGGCTTTATATAACAACCTGAGATCTGTTAAAGGATTTAAGAGAAAAAGTAGAGGTATTTTGCATGTGTTCTACTAGGCCCAACCATTTGACAATGATAACAAGTATAATGTTATTGGTCATCCCATCATCAACATGCATCCTATGTACCTTATATTATTCCACCATTATGGTTATGAAGAGAGGAATCCTTGTTATCCTTCCATCCTAGGAATTGGTTTTGACTTTGCTATTGTTGATTACTAGTATAGTTG
The DNA here is from genome assembly GCA_015680685.1 of Gnetum montanum. NCBI lineage: Eukaryota > Viridiplantae > Streptophyta > Gnetopsida > Gnetales > Gnetaceae > Gnetum > Gnetum montanum. The sequence goes on from MNCI01018132.1 coordinate 183,070, forward strand.
ACTTCATTTCTTCCCTAGGTGAAGGTAGAACTATCATTGCATGGATGGACCCTTCCTCAACAGGTATGTCCTCATTTCTGGAAATTGAAGTTAACATTTTTACTAGGGCCTGATGATGAGTAGAAAAAGTTGTTACCACTTCAGTTGTTACCACTTCATACATGCTTAAAGAGCTATTTTTTAATTTCAAAGATTGTTTTATCTATTCCATATCATTAAGGAAGTCTTTTTCATTACATGTTGGTTTCCATTCTTGTTTATTTTGACTTCCTCCATGCACCCAAATATGTGAACTTCATGTTTTAGTTGTTGTGGTTTGGCCTCTTTCTCCTTCTGTTATATCTTGGGATCCTCCTTTGATTTACTGGTTAAAGCAACCTAAGCATTAGACCTCATGGGGATGGATGAGATAGGATGGGTTTTGGTGGGCCCACCTCATTCCATGTCTTGGCTTTCTTGTTATATTTGGTTTTATGCTTTGGAATAGATTTCTTGCATTGTTTAGTCTATGATCTCTTATTTTTGGATATTGAGAAATTGTTGCGTTAGCCACCATGATAGGATGTTGATTGGACTAGGTTGTAGTTTTGGTTTTAGTGAGAGGGGCTACTCTAATCATGAAGGGTTCCTTAAGAGGTGTTAGTGATGGTATCCTTTCAAAAAAAGGAGTCCTTAAACTATACGAAGTTGAAGGGCCTCTTTCATTGTGAGGAGGTACTTGAATCATGAACAACTCCTGTCCAAGTCTTGGGTTGTTACTTATGTTGAATGGCATGATTGTGTGTGGGTTATTATTTGAATTCAATAAGTATTTGTAGATCTTCATTAACTAGTTCTATGGCCTAAGTGGGTTAGAGGCATCAAGTACTAGCTCTTTGTTATCTTCATCTTTTTCAGGTTATAATTTAAGGCTAGGCAAAGTCAATGTCATGACCTAGGAACTAATGATAGTGGAGGAAATGGTCAAGTTTGAAATAATTATGTATAGATGGCTCATCCTTGATTGTTAGAGTGGGATCCTTTTCAATTTTACACAATTCATCATGCCTCTTATAGGCATTCTTAGTCATCTACTTGTATTAGATGGGTCAACTCTTAAGTAACTAGTCAAGGTGTTTCAATGGTTTTAGGGGCAATTTGATATACCTTTATTGATCTTTCATCTCAAAGTTAGGCCTTGAATTTTTTGATGTAAAGGACCCTAATGTTGATGGTTGGTTGGTTATGGTAGGAGCCTTGGGTTGACTCATTTTAGGTCCCTATGACATTTTATTATCTTTGGCCATTATGGTCACAACTACATGATTTTGTCTTCCCTTCTTCTTATCCTTCCATGTGTGTTGATTTTTATATGCTACATAGGTGAGATCATGGTTGACCTAAGCATCATCCTCCATGTTCTTAGTCTATGAAAAATCTTAATTAAGGGATTTTGTATCTAAGTAGTAAAGTCTAGACTTAAGAAGTCATTAACATTCCCCTTGAATATGGCTAGAAGATGTGTCTTGGCTGTGTGTTTAGGAATCTCATTGAGAAGGAAATTCCATCGTTGCATGAACTTTTGCATAGGTTGAAGGGGCCCTAGTTAACCTTCTTTAATTGGCTAAGAGCCATATCAGGTTTCAAGTTATACTTGAAATGGTTACAAACTAAAATATTAATTTCTCTAGTGAGGTAATTGATCCTCTTGGTAATGCATGGTACCAGTAAAATGCTTTTCTAGTAATGGATATATGGAAGATTATCATTATGATATGAGGCCAAGCCTTTAGCAATAGGTACTCTAAATGAAAGGTGATAAGTTAAGTGTTGGGATCATCCTCACCATTTTACTTTGTGAGTTGCTGTATAGAAATGCCTAGAGAAGAGTTATTTGCAAGATAGATAAACTAATGGGATCATCCTGATAAAAGTACATGGTTTTGATTATCTACATAGTTAAGGTCTTAATATTTTTTAACTCTTCCATAAGGTCTTGGATCATTTGGAATGCTTGATCAAATCCTTGAGGCATTCTAGCTAGTTGTGGCATTTGTACATATGGTTGTGATGTAAGTTGGGAGGCTTGTGGCCTTGAAATAGACAATGGTAAGGATGGAATATTTTGAGTAATCATTGTTGCAAGAGGCCTAAATAATGAGAATGAGGTTTGTGCTAACATTTATAGGACAAAAAATGGAAAGGATGTATGTGAAAATTGGATCACTTGAGATCCCACTATGGGATCCATTGGAATGAAAAATGGATGAGTAGTTATCAATATTGATGAGTTGTAAAGAGGTACCCCTATGCATAACCATATGAATCATGAAGTGCTCATGCATGATTTGGTCAAATTCTAGGGACTCTATAGTTTTCAATGCACTAGTCTTCTAGGAATTGAACCTTGTCCTAATGATCATTCATTTTCTTCCCAATTATACTTGTGATGTGTAATGGTAAGAATAAGTCTAATTGAGGCATATGATTTTTATCATTTTATGTTTTATAGAATTGGTACTTAAAGAGAGAGATAAAGTAAATTGAGAACTAATTTAATTTAACTATTTAAATAATCTCTAACTAATCCTAACATAAAAATCTAGTACCACTTTTTATACATGTCCTAAACCCACATATCCACTACTAGGTTACCAAGCACTATGCTACTAGGTGCACTAAGTAATAACACTATTGGGATTACCAAGAGAATATGTGGTTATGCTCAAAGTGGTCATACTTATGTATTTAATCCATCTAGCTTATCTTTCTTAATTACTTAATTATCTTAATTACTAGAAAACATTAAATAAATAACGAAAATCATTAAATGCATAAATAAATCATCTTAAAAAATCCAGAATGTTGCAAGGTTTATCAAGAAGCTAGTCTTTGTTATTGTACATATTGGTGTGGTTTAGGCACAATAGTGCTCGAATAAAGATCCATACACTTAATGACTCTCGCTATGGGCACTTGGGAAAATATTCTAACTTTCAAATGAACAAACTATAAGAGCTCTATTACTACTATGATTTTTTATGCATAAACATGGCTAGGGAACTTGTATTTATAGTTTTTTTCTCTAGGGCTACATTGATGGGGCCCTATCAATGTAGCAAAAGCTACATTGACATGGCCCAATTGATAGGGAAACACCTCATAAATGAGGCCCCATCAATGGGAGTCCATTGATGAGGTTGCATCAACATTAACCTGATGATGTGACACTTTGATGCTCATCATACCCCCATGACTAAAGGAAAACTTATCCTTGAGTTCCTTTACAAAATTGGAAAGGTATGGGATTACTTATTGAATCATAACAAGTAAATGACTTGATAAAACTAAGTGCCCACGTGTATGAATTAAAAAATTATGGTATTCATGACACAAAATTATAAGACCATGATGTAACTACAAAAAAATTAGATAGCATTTCCTTTTATGGCATGAAGGAAGTGAAAAAATCAAATAGTTTCAGGTGGTAGTGGCTTTTGAGGCTTTGAAGGACCTTTGCCTACTTTAGGCACATGTGGTAGTTGAGGTAGCTATGGTTGTCATTCTACAAATGCAACCTATAGTGGAAGGTGAAAGGCATCAAGCAATGCCTTTATCTTCTTCTCCTTACTTTGGGGATCATTCACAGTCCACACAGTGTGAGCAATGTGGGCTAGAATGGGAATATCCCATGGATAGGGCATTATTAGAACATCTCTCTACATTGACAAACTAGGTAGTGAACTATTCATGGTCAATATTGAATTCCATGACTATATTTTGCAACTCTTGGTAGTCATTCATCCTCCTAGACAGCTTCTAAGAAATTGATCATTGATCAATGAATCATGCCTTAAGAACTTCAAGTTCAATGATAGCCATTACAAGCTTGTCCTTGGTGTCCTTATTAGGATTAAACTGATGCTTGTACAACAAGTATGATCTGGCCACCTATTTCTTGAGCTTTGACTATGGCGATCAAACAATCAACATTGCTAGTTTTACATAATGGAGATTGACAAGTTTCATGTACTCCATCATCTTCTTGATTTACAAATCCTTCATGTAGATTTCTATTTTGTTGTAGGCATCTATCCCATCAACAATGGGTTGCCAAAATTCTCTACCTTGCTAGAGTTTCTAGAGGGATTAATTTGCTTTTTTCCTTCACCAACTAAATGTGTTTTTCATTTACTTCCTTCTGTAGACCAACCTAGTCTCTATAATTTTTCCTAACACTCTCAAATTTGAGAACCTCTAATTTCTAGGAAGCTACCTCAATAGCAGTTTTTTGGTGAAGAGGGTGCACACCTCCTCCATAGAAATATTTCTATTCTCTATTGTTAATCTCCTTAGTTTTATGTTTTCTCTAGCTAGTTTCTCCTACTATTTATGGATAAAATTAGTTAATTGTTTCTTGTGCTCATCAACATTCCATAGGCGATGATTTTCTATAGTCAACTAGACATTATCTTGGCAAGTCTAATCTAAGGCTTCTTGAATCTTATGATTTGTGTCCTCTACCAAGCATAGCTAGAACACTACCATCTTCATTACATCTCAACCCCTTTGAGCTTGGTCTAAAGCTATTCCATAGCTTCATCTCTTGTTAGTGTCAACTTGAGAAATGCGAGATCAACAATCTAGGCTCTTAATTTGACAACTTCCATAGCCACATGTTTATTTATTTCTTTAGCTATTTTGATATGCCCCTCTAAGATTATGCTCTTGGCCCTTACCTCTAGTAGCTCCAACTAGGTTATAGTAATGTTATCTAAACGGTCAAAGACTTTTGGACATGGTTGCTTAGTTCCTACTAGTTAGTCAAATAGTTCCTCATTCTACACTGCATTTATTCTATCACCTATGATCCATGTAGATAATTACACATATCTAAGTGCAGTGATTTCCAATGTAGATTCCACAAGTGCGTTAAGAGTCTTGGAAATATGATCAATGACCACTTTTTCTACTATCTCCCACCCTTGATGCTACATCAATAATATAGTTTCTCCTTCACACTCCTCCAAGCACACCAAGAAGTTTGTAGCATTTCCAAGGATTTCTAGGACTACCTATTATTTTTCAAGAGATACAATGATTCCTCGAGAGATTGGATTTGACCTCATGGGTAACTGTGTTATTTGGATTGAGAAAATGGACCCACCTTCACCCATCAAATTTATTGTTTGAGCCATCTCATTGAGTTGACTCATTACTAGTCTATAAAAGGATGGGTCCCCACTAGTCATGCCTTCTTGTTGCTCATGTTCACTCAAGAGCCATTCTTGGTATTTGTGAAACTATTGGGTGGTTGTAATGATGTCTAGAATTGTTGTTTGAGTGACAAGTGGAGGTGGTGGTCACTGCTCCTCTTCTTAAATAATGGTTGCAGGTGTCTTATCCTTAATCATTTTTTCCTAGTTGGTGACTAGAATAGTTCTGACTATGTTGTTGGACTAACGAACTATCCGTCCCCTTCAATAGAGTTTCAAGATAATGCATGGGAAGGGGAGTTCCTTTCTTCTACATTCATTTTCTTTAAATTGCTTCTCCAATTGTAGATAGATCAATTGGGGAAGGTTGATTAGGAATATTCCACTCAGAGTAGTCCATGCTTAGGTAGAGAAGGTGATTTTTATTAGCCTTACCATGAGATTGGGGTAAAAGGTTGCAATATTATAATGGATTCTCTTTTCTAGTGTGAACACACCAAAATCCTTATGATCGACACCATAACACGGTTGAGCCCATTTTTTCTTGATAATGGGATCTACTTGCATTGGGATCTTAGTAAGGTTTGCCTCCATTTCAGGCAACCTAAGCATTATAGTAATGCCCTACACTAAATAGGACACTAAGATGTCCTTGATTTTCACCATTGATCTAGGCTGCCTATTATTCTAGAATAAAAATATCTCTACCATGTACCACTCCCTAGTGGAAGTGAGGACTGGCCACATGGGAGAGGTCTTCAACTAGTCTTGCACTTTTTTTGGTGCATGCTCTAGGAAAGAGCAAAAGTTTAACTCCTAGAGCATTGATTTTTGGACCTCTCTCAATTTGATTTGCTTTAGGTAGGCCTTTTTCAATGTCAGATAAAGATTTGATAGTTGTGTTGGAGCATCATCCTAATGGGAATGTTCTATTGTAGCTGCTAGTTTTAGAATCTATCAGATAGATACCACTTCTTCCTCTTCTCTAAGAGGACCTATGGCATGGGTTGCAAGTACTTTTTCCTAGGGTTGTTCTTGCCTCATTTCCATTTTAGGCCATTTTTTCCTTCGTTGGGATAGTCCTACTTTCTACATGTGCATTCCTTTTGGTGCTATCTATGGTCACAATACATCCATGGATTAATAGATATAATGTGTGACTTTAAATTTTTGAATAGCTTATCTCATTAGTTAGTTATACTTTGGATAAGGTTGGACCATGGTAGATTGATTATTTTATTAATTATTTATTATAAATGTCATTGGAACTCATTAGAAAGGTTTAACTCTTGTAATTTGGTGTTTGATAGTTGATTTTTAATTAAACCATTATGGGAGTTAGAAAAAATCATGAAATTTTTTTTATAAAAAATGGCACATTTGTGGCCTCCACGATGAAGAGCTTATCTTTGGTAGCTATAGGGTCAAAGAATGAAGTGATTTGGATAAATGGTTTATGAGTTATGGAATTTGGATGGTTCTAGGCTTTGAAAAATTGAAAAACTCCTTTCATTTTTATGAGAAAATATAAAATTTTCTAAGTGGGATGATGCTGATCTCTAGTATTTTTATCTTATTTTGATGGGGCCTCATATATGGGTCAACTTCATCCACAAGGCCCCGTATACAGGTCGCATCAGCAAAAATTTTTAAATATCAATATCTCAAAAAATATAATAAAATTTTTAATGGATTTGTAATTCATGGAATGCTAGAAAAGCTAAAAATATGATAAAATCATTAAAGAGGATCTTTGAAACTCAAAATATTGAAAAAATTTGATGCAAAATGTGTTTAATGAATAAAATTTGTAAAGGAACACATGGTGTGATGTAGAAGATGAGTGTAAGAAAGATTCAAGTTGTAAGAATGCCTAAGGATAAGGTGCTTAATGAACTTGACTAAGGGATATGCAAGTGGATCCTCCCCATATGATGAGTGGCGAGGTACCCCTACACTCAACCATACGAATATGAGCATTCGTTCCTGATCCAGCCGAACTTCATGGACGAGCTAGTTGTGGTATCTATATCATTACACATTGATCATAGTTTGTTGTCTCTCCACCTAGACTAGTATTTGCTTTATCATGTATGGTTTAGTCTAGAGTAAGCTGTGTGATGTGGGCCTACACTAGTGTTACTCCTAGAGGAAATGGAAAATAACTTTGTTTTAGCTAATAGGGAGTGGGAGAAGAGAATATAAGCTAGCCTAAGTGCGATGAGAATTTGTCCCCAATTATCTGTACACATCTTGGACCTTGTGTACTACTTCTGGGCTTACCAAGAGTATATTACTTGAGCACTCCTAGATACACTACTAGGTTACCAAGTAGTTACACTTCAATGTTCATGATTAAGTCGTACTCATTCCACATTTAACAAAAAAAATAGTAAATGATGATAAAGAAATATTAACTATGAAAAAAATAAATAAAAATAGCAATTAATAATAATAATTAAACTATTAAAACTAAGTGAATGCTGCAACGATGAAGTAGTTTTAATCTTTATTACTGATCATGTGTGTGTCCAAGTACGTCACACTCAAATAAAGATTTTGTACAATTACAAGCATTACATCGCGGGCATGCACTTGGGAAAATAGTCTTAACTCCTACAAAAACAAACTACAAGAGCTTCCCTACAATTAACCTAAAAGATGCCTAAATGCGGTGGGTGTGTGCTTATTTATAGCTAGAGACAAACCTTGCATTAATGAGGTTGTGTTAAAGCATGGATGGATGCATCGAAGGTGCTATGTTGATGTAGCTACATTGATGGGTTTCTATCGATGTGGCCTAGTTGAGGTAGTCCTTGATATCATGTACCCAATATCAGGGGTCTGATAACAGGGGTTTGATATTAGCACCTGGAAAATCATGATTCATCATACACCCATGACTGAATAATAACTCGTACTCAAGTCAAAGAAAGTGAGGAACAAGCTTAATTAATTATAAAGTGGATAGATATGGCATTATTGACTAATTAGAAGTTTATACATGCCATAATGGAGAATTTAATATGACAAAATTAGGACACAAACACACAATTGGAGACCATTTGGGACGCGACCGCTAACAAGTGTCCTCGAATAGGATTTAGGTGCTTGTTGGTCTCTGGCAACACCAAGGCCCAGATACCTCCAAATAAACTTAGTAGTTAATGTGAGTATGTGTGTGTGCTGTTGTGAAAAATGAAATGATTGGGTTGTGTGTAAAACGATAAATGACTTATCTTAAAGAGATTCAACCAACTTTGCAAAGTATTGTGAGTTGTTGAGAGTTCTTATTTTGTTCAATTGCCTAGTCTATGCGGTCGTTATAATACCTACTTATAACAAATAAAGTTTTGCAAAAACATTTCAACATAACTCTACGAATCTACTTCTAATTTTTCCTAAAGAAAGAGATAGTTCCACAGGAAAACTAGAAATAGAGTGAGATTCAATCGAAATAGAAAGAAGAGAAAAAGAAAGTATATTTGTGTAAATCTCAAATGTTTAAACATGCTAAAATGATACAAGTAAAAATTTTGCAATAAAGCTATCCCAAATTCAATAACTATGAATTGTTCAAACTTCCAAGGCTCAAATAAACAATTTCTTCAAGACAATCCTACTATGCTAACCAAAAAATTGCTGCGTAAACTATCATGTACCAAACTCTATTTTGTCTAGATAATGGATGTCAACAATTACATTCAACAGAACCTTCAAAACATTTGACAATTTATGATTGAAATACTATGGAGATTCACTTTAAAGATAAAAGAAGCTATTCTAGTCCTAACAAAATACCAAATATTTTCTGAACCCTCTTGACTATTGAATCGTTCAAAGGCTTGACTACATGCAGAGGCTCTCTTATAAAAATCTCAATAGCAGTTCTTATACATTGCAAAATAATAAAATTCACTACTAAAATTCTCTTAAGGCTTTCAAACACAAGCTCTTCTATGGAAAAATCTTAATAGAAATTTTCTATCATGCCACAAGAACAATAAGAGTAATCTAAAAATCCCAAAATTACTTGCCAAGCATTATACTATCTAAACCACTAGCTAAATAATTTAAAAAAAATAAAAAATAAACATAACTCATAGGACTATGACAAAGAGGCTAAAACGTTATCTTTAACAAGTCATCTTACAAGAAATCTTTCACAATGTCTTCTTTTCAATCCTCCTCCAAGACCCAGAGTGAGACCTAAAGTGAAACCCTGAGTATGAGACACCTTTCCTTCTTACCCTTGAAGCCCTTTTATAGGGTCTCATAGGTAGTTAGGTATTACAAAATATCTTGGATAACTTCTCTCCCAAGTAAAGAAGTTATAACTTGCCCAATAAGTTAGGAGATCTTACTTGCCCAACAAATTAGGAAGTTATAGCTTATACATGAAGTTAGAAGAAAATCATGCTAACATTGGCATGTGTCTTTTTGGGAATTTAAAATTAGCTATAATTATAATGGAATTTTACTTAACTATAATATTCCATAGGAATAAAATGGATACTAACTAAATGTCCCCTTTATATAGGACGTTACACAAATATCCCAGAAATTTCTTTTCTCTTTTCCAATAATAATAATAATTTTATCAAAGATGATCTTTTTCCACAAAGAATTAGCCATTTCTTGGTCATCAATATAACCCAAGGAATCCCTTTTGTAGAGCTAGTGGTAAGATACCATTTGATTGTGAGGCATGGAAAATTCTATGGAAATTTTCCCTTAGTTATTTGCTTTGGGCCAAAGATAGAAGCCACCATTCTAGCCAGTTGTGCCGAGAAGACATAGCTTTAGCAAAAAATTGACTCTTACAGTTACCTTTTCATGGAGCTGGAGGACATTGGTCATCCCAACATGCTATTCTACTGCACCTGCAACTACCCTTGGGACTAGTTTTGGCCATCCAATCTTTTTAATTTGCTAGGATTGATTCTCCTATTCTTTGATAGATTTTATTTTTTCAACGTCAGCATATATGCTAATTACCTATAGTGATAAAATTAAACCTTTTTACCATATATTTCTCCAGGCGTTAGGCATCATCGTGTAGGTGGGACAGTTGTTGGATCAAGGGTTTGTGAACTGTCACGTTGTGAGGGATGAGGGTAATCAGGCGATGCATAGCCATAGTAGGCTCCATTGCTATTGTTGTCATAACTGATGTTATGGATGATCACCCACATGCTACCACATCGTCTACCTCATACGCCTATTACCGTTCCACTCCGTCAGTGTTTTGGTATCCATCACTGCAACGATCCTCCATCCTTGGAGCCTAGCTAGTTTGCAAATTTCTTTAGTTGGGGGAACTGAAACTACAACAACCATCCATTTCTTAGCCCTAAATATGTTTTATATGGATTTATCCTTCTTGTCTCCACCTGTGCAGATCCATGGATGATTGCCACCCAAAATTGAATCTCTACTCTGTTTTCATGGATTTGACTTTCCCCATTTTCAGCCCTTTGTTCTTCAGTGATTCCAGAGACCAGAGACCATTGCTGACGCATTCTTGGCTTCAGATGAATTCTTCAATTTCATGCATTGATCGTTACCAGAAACATAAACTATGTGTTTGATGCACCTATTCTAGAGAGAATCTGCACCATCGCAAGGACACACGTCTTCATCTTTAGGTAGATCATGCATCAAACAGAATTAACGCCTTACTCCTACTCAATTTGGGACCAAGAAAAAGAAAAAATGAATGACTGTGGAGTCTAAAGGTAGCGGCCTGTAACTCTGACCGTAACCTCCCACTCACAATGGTGCACAACGAGGTCCTTGAAATTGCTGTCGTAGGATTACCTGCGGTCAGCATTGAAGGTAGCCATTAAGACATCAGCTTCTTAGTGACCCTGATGTGAGTGATGCCCTTGAAACCATTGCAATTGTCACATCCTACCTCCATTATTTATCTTTTAGGTTCTAGTTGCTAGCTATTTCTTTCCATGGGGATTCCTGCAATATTTTAGCATCCTCTAGAAATGAACACATTGGTCTACCATGGCAGTGACATAGGTCTATAGCCCATGACTTGGATGCTGGCCGAGGTGGTGAACCATGATTTTTGGTGCCACCGCAAATTAAAACCTTGTTGCCATTATTTGATTTTTTTTATTTACTTAATTGTAAGATTCGTAGAACTCTGCTATTTTTTTTGGACATGGGTTAGGGATATTAGATGTATGGAAGGTGTTGATCCTAGGCCTAGTGTGATTCCTACCTGCTTTAGAATAGGCCTTTGAAATTCACGGCAAATCTTGAAATACCATTTCAACTACATACCTAAATACTTATTTAGTATAATGGATATAACAACCTTTCTCTGACCATTTTCTTTTTTAAAAAAAATTGATGCTATTTCTCTTTTTCTACAAATTGAAATTCTTGCCACTTCTCCAACTGCAAAAACCTTTCTTTAATTAATTTCATCATGTCAACCTATTCCATGAAATGGCCAAAATGTGCCAACATTTTGGCCCCCTTTAAAAGGCTTAAAGAAATTTATGCAAGCCCCATTTTAAAACTGAATTGTACCAAAACTTTTATTGAATTTTAAAAATTGAACAAATAAATCTTTTTGGAAGAAAATTCCCATCAAACATAAGGTTTGATGCTATAAAAACCTCATTCCTAAAAAAAACAACAAACTGTACATTATCAAGTCCTTTATTCATGGACTATTCTTGATATGGGAACAAAATGTTGAGGGTTACTCTAGTAGGAATCCTCATATCTCTAACTTTCTCATAGGAAATTTCTGACGTGATGAAGGCTATTCTATTATTATCTGGCTTGCTGGAGCTTTCAACTTGATCTTCTTGAGATTTTTCTTTAGCAATCTTCTTATCTTCTTTCTCAGATGAATTCTTCTATTCTTCCCAATTGGGTCCCTCTTCTTCTTCTTGGGACACAAAGGCTTCTTCCCATGAATATTCATTGATTGGTTGTTCTTCTTCCCTTTCCTCTTCTTAGGTGCAATTTTGATATTGTTCCCAAATATTTGATTCTATCTCTAAACCTGTGGTGAGGAATGAGAATTCATCAGCCAACTAAGCGATGAAAGGACACTCTTTAGGTACTCCACATGCTCTAGCTTTCAAGTAAGCCTTTAACACATGTTCTGGGCAACATCCCATTACATAAGGAATAAAAGGCTTTCTCATTGTTCTCCCAAAATCCATCTTCTCTTTCAAATTAGCTCTCTTCTTACTTTCTCTACTAAACTTGAATTGGAAGATGAGGAAATCCTAGGCAACCCAATCTTCTTTTTATAGTAGCTAGAAATCTAAAATTCTCTCCAAGAGTCTTCAACCAAATTTTCCTCTTTTTGTGCATTCTAACCACTTGTCAAAAACTTCACTAATTGGTTGATGAGTCACCTCTTCCACTTGTTAGACTTGTAGGCTTCCACTTGTTTCACTTGTAGGAATTAAATTATAAAACTATTTTCTAATTTAAATAAATTTATCCTAAATATATTTATTATTATAATATACTATCTACTTAT
>MNCI01018132.1:196287-245983 GCA_015680685.1 Gnetum montanum
TCTTAATATAAGCAATAAGCTTTTTATTAGTGGATTCTGCTAGGCCATTTCCTTGAGGATAATAATTTGATGAGGAAAATAAGAAAATAGATTTTTCTAATGCCCATTTGCTAAACTCTTCAGATTTGAAGGCATGTCCATTGTCTGACACTAATACTTCAAGTAGGCCAAATCTACTTATAATGTGGTCTTCTAGAAACTTAATCACATATGATGCTGAACTTCCTCTTAGAGCATTTGTTTTAGACCATTTAGTGAAATAATTAGTAGCTATGAGAATAAACTTGTGTCTAGCTCTTGAAGGAGTAATTATACCAATAAAATCCAAACCTTATTGCTGAAATGGTCTATCTGCAACTACTGGCTTTAAAGGAGTTCTAGCCTTTTTAATTTTGGGCCTATGAATTTGACATTTATAACATTTTTGAAACTTTGAACTAATGTCTTGATACATGGAAGGCCAATAATATCCATATTGAAGTATATGTTGCATAGTCAACTTAGGGGATTCATGAAATAAATTCAAATGATCATGAAATTGTTCCAAAATGAAACTAATTTGATCATTATGAACACATTCCAATAAAACCCCTCGAAAATATTTTCTATATAATATAACATCTTTAACAATGAATTTTCATGTTCTTTTAAAGAAAGCTCTCTTTTGACGTGCAGTTAAATTATTTGGGATATTCCTTGTATTAAGAAATTTGAGAATTTCATCATACCAATTCTCTTCATGGGTATCAAGTGTGCATACTTCACTTTCTCTAGAGATTAACTTGGCTAAACCAATTCCCTTAATTATTTTTCATATTTCCAATGAAAATATGAAACTTTGCAACTTTACAAGTCATTTTTCTTTTTTTAATCCAATCTCATTTTGGGCTAGGAATCGCTTGACTTCAGGTTCAATTTGCATGATATGGACTAATGAACTTTCCAAATAATATTTAAAATGCTGAAGTACCTTGATAATTGAAAATTCTTGTTTCTCTAAGTATGAATAATTTAATTCTGAACTTTTCAACTGATACCCAAAAACTCCAATTGGTTCATCTTGACCTTCATCACCTTTTTGTGTTAAAACGGTAGCGATAGAATCATTTGAAGCAAAAGAATATAACCAAAAATCTTCTTTAAGCCTAGGCTTCACCAAATATGAAGCCTCTTGTATAGCATTTTTAATTTCTGATAAAGCTCTTGCTGATTCTGGTGTTTTCTCTACTTGGACATCCTTTTTTAGCATATGCATCAAAGGTTTGGTAATTTCAGTAAACCCGGGGATGAACTTTTTCACAAAGTTTATCTTCCCAAAGAAAGATCTAAGAGATTTCTTACTTGTGGGATGTTCAACATTCTATACTCCTTTGATTTAGAAATTGTCTATGGAAATTCCTTCTTGACATATCACATGGCCTAATAATCTTCTAGATTTAACCCCGAAGATACACTTCTTAGGATTTAATGAAATACCAAATTCACGACATCTATCGAAAACTTGTTGGAGATGATTAATACGATCTTCTTTTTTTCTTGAGAATATTGTAATATCATCCAAATAAACCACCACAAATTTTCCTAATAAATCCTTAAATGCTAAATCCATTGCTCTTTGGAAAGTAGCTCCAACATTTGACAATCCAAATGACATTCTTTGGTAAGTGAAAGTTTTCCATTTAGTGATAAATGATATTTTGTATCTATCATTCTTATCTACCATGATTTGATTATAACTTGAGAAACCATATAAGAAAGAATATACTTGACAACCTAAGACTTTAATCAACATCTCATTAATTCTTGGAAGTGGATACTTATCCTTTTTTGAGGCATCATTCAGATTTCTAAAGTCTACACAAAGCCTTATATCACCATTTTTGTTTCTTACTAGAACAAGGTTAGGAAGCCATGTTGAATATTGTACTAGATATATGATTCGTGCTTGCAACAACTTCTTGATTTCGGCTTCCATAGCTGGTCCAAATGATGGATTAAATTTCCTTTGTTTTTTCTTAACTATTTTACAACCTTCTATTAAAGGAATTTTATGTGTCATCACATCTAGTCAAAAATCATTAAGATCATCATAAGACCAAGAAAAATTGTCCAAATTATTTCTTAGACATGTTAACAAGTTTTTCTTGAAACTCAAATCTCTTCCCTTTGTAACATTCAACATCTTTGGCTTCCTGTCTAATCCAAAATTCACTACCTCGAAAGCTTGACTATCTAGTGTAACGACAGAAAACGTCGGCTGCTAGAAAATGCCGAACAAAACCCATGTACACAGTCTTAACCATGGATCCGTGCAAGGACCGTGCTAGAGAAAACGAATCCACGGTGCCCTGAACGGTCTTGTCGATCAGATAGGGACTTACTCAATCAGTAAATTGATGAGTATGATAGATATTCCGTGGAACAATCTAATTTGATGAATCAGAAAAGGAGAAGAAAATGATGTAGATAAATTGCAATAATGATAATGTTATCACAACAAGGAAAATCGGATTTAAGAAAATTGCGCAATCCCAAGATCTGTGCTTTGACCTGAAAAACTGAGTATATTGTATACAAAGTTCCAATAAGAAAAATCCGATTATCTTGTGTGAAACATACAAAAAATAATAAGAAAACTGTTCAGCAATGAGTACAGAATGGAGTTCGATCTACCTTCGTAAGCCAAATATGGAATGCAAGGAAGGTCAAGCCTGAATGTCTAGCAATCAACTGTTTCTTATCGATAGATCTTGCCAACCGCATTAGATGATCTCTGATCTGTTCCCTCTACCTTTGGTAGTCTCGGCTCAAGCTGCCAACGATCGCCAATGGAGAGAACTGTATTTTTCACTAAAGGACTGATCGCTCCTGCTGTCAATGCTCAAAGATGTCTTCTGTATCTGCTAAAAGATGATGCTGCCAAAATTTGAAGATGCCCCTTGTTTCCTTGTCAATTGAAGTATTTATAAGTTCGACAACATGTGGAGAAGGCACAGCCTTGATGACGTGTCTCAAACCTTCAAAATACCGTTGACTTGGTAAACTTTATGTTGAAATTGGTCAAGTCGCGTCACATTTTCGGAAAGGAGGACAAAGTACGCTTTCAACCACTCCTGCTAAAGCTGCTTCATAATTATGCACAATACGCTCATCAGTGTATTCTGTGTGTGGATAATAGGTGCATGTTTGGTGGGCTACATTACGCTCGTTCGTGCTACCTCGTGTGGCAGAGCGTAATAAAACATGAAAATAGTTGATTCAAGCTGGTTTACAATTATTTGCGCCGCAAAGCGTAATAGAGTGTAAAATGGTCAACTTTACAATAAATTTACGCTTGCCTACGCTGCGTAGCGTAATGAGCGTAAAGTGACCAACCTGCAAGAAAGGGAAGAACTCCATCTACTGCGCTTCTTTTGACTTTGACTTTGTCTTTCTTGAAGCTCGTTACGCTGCTCTGCGTAACGGAGTGTAAACTAGGTCTTGAAGAAAAGACTTAGCAGAATATGCGATAAATCTTAAACTTCAAACTTCGTTAAAATTGTCAAAGTAAGTTACTTTCTGCTACCAGGCTACGTTAACGGGCTATGTTAAACAGAGTTACGCTAAGCGACACTACGCTATGTTGCGTAATGTAGCGTAAAGAGAGAAAAAAAATAAGGTTAAAATTTGTAGGAAACTTGGATACTTGATGCTGCGCACCTCTTTGCCCTGCTCTGTCTTCTGGATTTTTGTCACGAACCTTCGCCCGAATTATGAATCTTCGCCTGAGGCCGATTCGAAATTTCTACGGTGTTTCAATGGCCCCTCTTTATTGAAGTTTAGAGGGCTTGCCCGAAAGACGTCAACAAAGAATACGAAACACCAGAGAAGGTAAAAGTACAAACAACATTCATCAATGGTTACTCAGGTGTCACCTTGTCAACAGAGAAGTGTAGAAATGAGGGAAACAAAGGATAGAAGGGTATGGGAAGGAAGTTTTACAGAGGTAAAAGGAAGAAGGTTAAGGGAAGATGCAAATGAGGTTCGAAGAAGATGCAAGTGAGGTTTGGGGAAGACACAAATGTGTGGATGTAGTTTTTTTTTTCATGCATAAGCATTTAGGCTTTCTCCTGTGGTTGCATTGGCATGGAGTTATGCCTTCAGTTTGTAGATGCAAGGTCTTGCATAGATGAATTATGTTGCATCTGCATAGCCTAGATGAGTTGTTTTTCATCCATTTTGCTGACCCACTTTCTTTCTTTCTTTTTTGCATCCAAAAAGCGAGTTGCGTTACGCTGATTCATGGAATTGATTGTAATGCAAATGCAGAAAGCATATGCTACGTATGTATGTTTTGTGTAAGGGAAGCAGATGGTGGAGATGCAAGGAAGTAAGAGCTAGAGGTAGGATTATCAGGAAAAACAGGGATGCACTCTTGAGTGGACAGGCTAACCTAGGTGACCATCTCAAAACGCTGTCTGTATTTCACTAGTTAGATGAATGCACCTTTGAACGACATCCTCGCAATAGGTAACCTATAACCAAAGAAGAAGATAGAGGGTACCATTGCACGGTCGAATTACCAGAGAAGTTTTTGAAACAAGTACTGTTTGGGGCAAGACAGAGTGAGTAGGCCATGAAGGAGGGACTGTAGCACAAGGCCAGGGTCTTCACCATTGATGCTCGGCCCAGCATATCGCCATCAAATATTATCAGACTCATCGCACCCAACTGGTTATGCAAAGAACCAGCTAGGTGAATCTATGAAGCTAGAGCCTGATAGTGATGATGAGCGGGGATCCCCAAAGTTGAAGCTGATGAGAACTCCTTTGCGGCTTCAGACGGTGAAACAACCTCTTAGAGGTGTCACCGCTGAAACAGGTGTAGTGACAGCATCTTCGAGGGGTCAGTAGTATGCCTTTCAACACATCCGAGGGATCAGCAGAATGCTGGTGAGGTGGCGACGCTAGGACTATCCCAGAACCCCACCCCATTTGCTTTGCAACTGCACAGATTTGATTACGCTCTCTTGATTTGCATGATGGCAGCCTGCAAGTCCCAATTTTCAATCCTGGTAGACCATCGTTGCTAGTTTTAAGTCTCAATAGACCATGGTCCCAGTTTAAAGTCTGGGCAGACCAAAAAATGCTAGTTTTACGTCATAGCGGACGGTGGTAGAGCTGATTTATGGTCTCAGCAGATCGTGCTATGGGTGTTAGTTTCATGTCATGACCCAAGGATAAATTTATGCTAGTTTTACATCTCAGCAGATGGCTACTTACCTGTGCCTATTTTATGTCATGCCGGAAAGCCTGCGCTAGTTTAGCATCGTGGTGGATGCATGCAGAAACTGCCTGTTTTTCATCTTTGCAGACCTGTACAACGTTGCTAGTTTTACGTCATAGTAGATGGTTGAAACTTGCCAGTTTTACGTTGTGGTGGACGATCAGTGCCAGTTTAGCATCGTGGCGGACACGTGAGGAGAGTGCCAATTTTACATTGTAGCGGATAGTTGTTGCCAGTTTAGCGTCGTAGCGGATGATTGTTTCCAGTTTAGTGTCGTAGCGGACGATTGTTGCCATACCTATTGTTAATCGCTGGATATGCACTTAGATGTAGTATCACTTCAGATATATATGATTTACAGGATTCGGTAACTCATTGTCGTTGATATCTGCTAGCTTGAATGCGCCATTGCCATACACATCGACTACCAAGAAAGGGCCCTCCCAGTTTGCAGAGAACTTGCCTACTGGTTCGCGAACAACCTTGAGAACTAAATCTCCCTTCTTGATAGGATGCTATTGAAGATTATGTCGGTGCTTCTGCCTTTGCTTATCTTGATACTTTTCGATGGAATTAGCGTCTGTATTCGCTTCTCCTCGACTAAATCCAAATCCATGATCCAAGACTCAGTGTGTTGAGCCTCATTTATAATTGTGGAGAGGATCATTTGTAGAGAAGGAACTTGTAATTCAAGGGGTAGCACTGCCTCGGATCCATAAATTAGGCTATAGGGCGTACTGTCTGTAGCTGTTCTGCATGTGGTACGATACGCTCATAGCACATAAAGGATCTTTTCTTGCCACCGTCTCTTGTTGCTGTCGAGCATTTTCTTAAGTAAGTTGATTATGACCTTGTTTGTCGCTTCAGCTTGACCATTCTCTTGTAGGTAGTAAGGTGAAGAAAAAGATTATTTGATGCCAAGATCTTCACAAAAAGCATTTGGTTTCCAAACTGCTAAACTGTGGCCCATTGTCGGTCACTATAGTCATCGGGA
Organism: Gnetum montanum; assembly: GCA_015680685.1. Lineage (NCBI taxonomy): Eukaryota > Viridiplantae > Streptophyta > Gnetopsida > Gnetales > Gnetaceae > Gnetum > Gnetum montanum. The sequence continues at coordinate 202,547 of MNCI01018132.1, forward strand.
GGCCAAAACTGGTTACAATGTTATCTAGAATGAAGTGATAGATCTGTTATGACGTGATCTTTCACAAAGGGATAGCTTCCACCCACTTCGTGAAGTACTTAGTGGAAGTGATTATAAAGCTATGACTTGCAGAAGATTTCAATGTGATAGGCCCTATGATGTCTAGTCCCCATCGTTGGAAGGGAGATGTGATCTAGGTCGTATGTAATTCTGTAGGCAACATGTGTATAAGGTTTGTGTAACGTTGACACGTGTCACATGTTTTGACCTTTGTAAGACAATCTTTTTCCATGTATGGCCAATAATACCCTAAGCAACGGATTTTAGAGGCCATAGCTCCTGGTGCTATGTGTCCTCCGCACAATCCCTCATGGACTTCACCTACTATGTGTTGTGCTTGGTCTTTGTTGACACAAGTAAGCAGTACTCCATTAAAAGAGTGTCTACAGAGGGTACTATCTCCTATGATGACATACTACCTAGCTCACTTGCGAATCGCATCTTTCTGCGTGCATGTTAACTCGTGTGGTGGTTTGCCATGCAAGAGGTAAGCTTTAATGTGTTCGTACCACTCTGACATTCTATCCTCGAGTAGTGAAGATATTTGCGCCGCCTGGATGATAGGACCAGTACAATCTGTTATTAATGCAGGACAGGTGTCGAATAGGTGCGATGGCATGTTTAAGGCTAATGTAGCCAGTGCATCAGCTAGTGTGTTATCATTATGTGGCATGTGTTGGGCATTGATGGTCATGAACCGCTTCAGGAGATCTTTAGCCATATCACAGTAGGGCTGTAAATGTGCAGCCTTGCACGCATAGACTCCTGTGATTTGATTTATAACAAGCATCAAATCACCACTAATTGCTAGGTGTCAAACATCAAGTTCTTTGGTAGTCAATAATCCCCTGAGGAGTCCCTTGTACTCTGCCACATTGTTCATACAGGGAAAGGTCAAGCGATAAGCATGAAGACACACATCCTCAGGTGATAGCGTAATGACTGTAGCGGCACTGCCGCCTCTAACAGTTGAAGCTCCATCAAAATATAATGTTGCTTCGGGGCCTATTAAAATAGGGCTTGAACTATGTACATGTTCATCTGGAAATTCAGGCTCTATGGTTTCCTGACTGTCAATAGGCGATGTTATTAATTCGTCAGCTATCGCTTGGCCTGTCGTAGAAGATTGACCAATGTAGTGTAGATCAAATTCTGCCGTGATAGCTTTCCAACGAGCTATTTTACTACTTTTGTATAGACTATGCGTAATGGCCCTAAGGATGTTATTTTTATAGATAATGTTGACCTGGCTATGGAAGAGATAGTGCCTACATTTCTTTAGCGTAAACACTAACGCTAGGCAATTACGCTCTACTTCATTGTACCTTGTTTTGTACGCACATAGGGCAAGACTCAAGTAGTAGATGGGTACTTCTAACCATCATTTCTCTTTTGACAGAGTAATGCAGCTAAGGCTACATCTGAGGTCGCAAGGTAAATGTAGAACGGCTGATCCCTTTATGGCGGGAATACCATTGGCAAGCGTTGAAGTTCCTGTTTTAGGTTGTCAAACGCATGCTAGCAATCATCTATCCACTTGAAATTAACACCTTTCTTAAGGAGATGCTGTATAGGGTGTAGTTTATCTGTTAATCTCGAGATGAACCACCTGATAAACTGTAATCATCTTTGTAACCCGCGTAATTGCTTGAGATCTATGGGAGGCGTTAACTCAACAATGGCTTTGACCTTATCAAGGTCTACTCGTATGTTGGTTTCTGACACCACAAACCCCAGCATGCGTCTAGTTTTGACTTTAAATACATACTTCTCTGGGTTGAGCCGGAGGTTGTATTTGGAGCATCTTTTAAGTACTAACTCTAGGTCTTCTGAATGATCTTCTGATCTCATAGACTTAACAACTATATCATCAACATAGTCATTCAGTCTTCCTAGGAGATAATAACTAAAGATGTATGTCATAGCCCGTTGATATGTGCCTCTGGTGTTTTTCAAGCAAAAAGGCATCATGGTATAGCAAAAGGTGCCCCAGAGCATCATGAATGTTGTGGTTAATTGATGTTCTGGGTTGATGCGAATCTGATTATAGCCTGAAAAGCCATCCATGAAGGATAGACGTGCATGCCTAGCTATTGTATCAACTAGTTGGTCGATACTCGGTACTGGAAAGTTGTCCTTGATTGTGGCTTTGTTTAGATCTCGGAAGTCTATATAGATGCATATGCTTCTGGTCTTCTTTGGGACAATTACAATGTTAGATACCCAATCCGAGTAATCGACTGTGCAGATGAAACTAGCCTGATACAGTTTGGTAATCTCAGCACGCACTGCTAGCGCGATCTCTGGTTTAATTTTTCGTGCTTTTTGCTTAACCGCTTTGATATGCGGGTCTAAGATTATATTATGTTGAATTAACCTTGGATCTAGTCCCAGCATGTCTTCGTATGACCATGAAAATACTATGACGTTGTCCTGGAGGACTTGTTTTATAGTGTCATGCATTTTTTGGTCTAGTAGAGAACTAACCTTAAGAGTTCTGGACTCACCTTTATGCGTAACGACAGGAACCTCGCTGAGGGGGTCTTCGGTTATGTCTCCAGCCTCCAGGTCTAGCATGTGCGTTGATTGTTCTGACGATTTTGGAGACATTTCCGACGTGGCTATGGTTACGTCATCGAGGAAAGAGTTAGTTTCTAGTAGTGTAAAATCGAATTGTCTAACTACTCTCCCATATAGACCTATTAAAGCCATGGGTGCTGAGAAAGTTGCGTCCATTTGCCAACCGTCCTGCAAAATCACCAAATGCCTAAATGATTAGGAAAAAGCATGATGCGGTGTTGTCGAGTGTGAAAAGCTAACTAAAGTTTGAATATTGTGAACAACCTGTAATTAATGTGACCCGATTACAAGGCAATAAGGGGTGGTAGTTTAACGTCATTTTGGATAGTCGCGCATGCGATATTCACTGCATTAATGCCTTGATTTTCGAGTTTCATCTTATGTTGACACCAGCATTTAGGAAAGTCCCATTTTAATCGGGCATCAAGTTGGTTAATTTTACATATAAGTAGGTAGTTCTTTTTGAAAATAGGCTGTTGGCTATCGTGAACTTGAATTCTTAGCTGTCATAGAGAGAAGGAGGAAGAGCGAAAGATTGCCGCGTGTTATTTGTGAAGGAGTGAAGGTGTGAAGACTGCAACAATGGCATCGAAAGTAAGAGGGAAGAATGTGAAATTGGCAAAGATAGATGAGGTACAAGGAAGCTTGAAGCATGCTTCATAAGCTTTGGTTGAAGTGAGGGATGTCACTCCCCTGAATCGGTAGGTCATCCCTGGCTTATTTGTGTTGCTTTCTGTGATATGCTTCTTCTTTGCAGTGTTTATTCTTTTTCATGTCATTCTACGTAAATTATATTTTTAGGCTATAGACCTTGCATTAAAATGAGGGTTTATACAATAGTATTGCATCTATCATCACTGTCAGGAATGAACCTTGTACTGTTACAAGGGTTTAGGCGATTTCAGCTATATAGCTAGAGCGTAATTTGTAAATTTTCTGTAGTTTAAGCATGGAATCGGAATCTAGATGATAATGTGTTTATGTTGTTTGTACATTATTATGTTGAAACCCATCCTAATGGTCCTGGACATAGTCGGGGTTTTATGTTGTATAAACCTGATCGTACCCAACATTCCTCCCCCTCAGACTCGATTGTAGGGGAGGGCTATATGATTCCGAAAGGGTGTGCTGGAGCTTCTGCAGTTTTTGCTGCATAACTAAAATGTTATTGTGTGGTTGCATCTATCAGAGGATGTGGCTGGCGCTATTTTGGAGCACCTATTAGTGGGTTCTACGCAGGGAATCCTAGCTTTCTTGACAGACGGGGCCATCGATACTGGTCGTCCCCAAGACCGCGAACTTAGTGCCAGGGGGTTAAGGCATTTAAGTTGGATTTGAGAAATGGCCAGGTTTAGTTGTTACCATGCATACAATACTTTGTTCATGGCCTGTCATGTCTTGACTTACTTTCAGAACCCACCAGGAACAGTGTATTATTCGGGTGGGTAAGTTGTTTTACTAGCAGTATTGTCAATATGTTTCTAATGTATGGATTTGTAAAGCGTAGGATAATAATGTGTTATATGATACAGGTTTTTTATTAACGAACATGGATTGGTGGGCAATAATGACACATTGACCTGGACCAAAACAACGATAAAGGAGTTTACCTCCACCAGCAACGTACACGCCGGTGTAATGGGGTAGATGTCCTTTAACATTCATGTGTATCCCACCTGTTATGCTGATTCTTTCAAGAATTGTCAGAGCCTCGGGTGGTTACATGAAGAATGGACTTTGGACCTACCCCTTACCATCGCGGACGTGCAAAGGAAACTCCCTCCATTTTCTTTGCCATTTAGCCCTGGTAAGGTTTAGGGTTTTGTTGCTACTGTTATTTACAGGATATTATATTGTTTTTGTTTTATCTTTAAAATGTTGCATAATAGTGTTTTGCTACTTAGACATATGTCTTGTGTTGTTCAGTCAGGGAATCTGGGAGATTACCATTACAATTTCTGTCCGCGAGGCGAATATGCTCCTTTTCCGCTATGGTGACATTAAGGAGGCACAACGCTGGCTCGGTCACATGGTGGCCCCAATTGTGTTGGTCACAAAACTACGGGAAGTAAGGCTAATGCATTTATTTCTGGTTGTGACCCCTGATGTCCCGGCTAGCGAAATGTTAACCCTGATCAACTCCTTCAGTGAGAGGGCTGAGCGTTTTTGCACGCACATGCATCACGTGCGTGTGAATTTTAATATTGATGCTCAGCTATTTGCTGACCTCTTCGGCGTCCCCTCTGATAGTCTTCCCATAGAGGAAAAAGTAAGGAGGAGCGTCAAATGTCAGGAAGAGCTGGAGGAGTGGCTGGGGATCAAGAAGGAGACCAAGGGGATCCCTTGTGAAAAGATTGAATTAGAAATTGCCAAGACTATCTATCCCCTCTTCCGGGCCCGGGCTTTCCTCAAAACACTCTCACAAGGGAGGTTCTTTACCATAGAACAGACCCGTATCATGCGGGAGGTTATGGAGGAAGGAACCCAGTTCAACTGGGCAAGCTATTTCATTGAGGGGTTATGCACTAAAATGATCAGGCTCTATCAGAAGCTTGAATCTCATTTCAGTGTGCATTTCAGCTTCTTCATAGCTTGCCTACAGTATTTTGCTAAATTCTTGGTTGTCCAGAGGAATGGGGTCTGGGTGCAGCAAGAGTGAGACCAGCTATCCAAACCTTGGATTTCCCATATTTTCAGCACTACCCAAGGACAAGATCCTCTGAAAGGAATTGGGGAGTCTTAGTCTATAACAACAAGGGATTTGGTGGTGCCTCAAGTGCAGGGCCTTGACAGTGTCAGTGGGGTGATTCCCACTTACACTGGTGATGCATCACGGGGAAAGCACCTAGCAGCAGAGATAGTGGACACCTCGGTTCAGCGAAAAAGGCCTCGCTTGACCGAGGTGCCTACGGAACCAGTGGGTGGCATAGATGGGACTATGCAAGTCAGAGTTCAGTAGAGTAAGCCTCCACTTGGTAAGCGTAAAGACATAGTGAAAGTTATTGCAATTATTGTATGACGCAACTTTATTCAAAGTATTCTGAATCATTTAGATGTGTTATGTGACATGAATAGTGAGACCTACGGAGTGGTTGACCCCTAAAACAAGGGCAGTGGTATTACGGCATCGAGAAGGGGCCCCAGTTTTGGAAGAGGAGGCCCTAGCTATTAGAATAAGTGACACACAGACCCTTGTGCGTGAAGAGAGAAAGGAGGTGGAAAATGTTGATGCATCCCCCACTACATGAGGCAGAGGTAATTAGCGTATTAGAATTTTTTAAAGAGTTCTGTTAATAACTGGAAATTTTAACTTAATTACGCTACAGATGAACAAGATGCATCCACATCCACCATTGTAAGCAGAGCGTGAGCAGAATTTCCTGACAAGTTTGCCTTCATGAAAGGCATTGTCAGCGATATGATCGAGCACCTCGAGCGCATCGATCCTGGGGTTGGTATGTTACTGCTATCATACGCTTATTTTCTTATATAGTTGTAACGTTTTATTTGCATTTGATGATATTTGTTATCAGGAGCTCGCCTTCGATGGGACCCTATGGAGCCCATTGACTTGGACACAGTGGAGCCTTCATCAGACTGGGTGGTCATGCCACGCAACATTTATGAGGAAATGCGTAATGTGCATTACACTTTACTCACTCCTTGTGGAAGAGTTAGAATGTTAATGAAGACCTCTAGAAGAGGCTGTAGAGGTCAGAGAGGGAAAAGGTGTCTTTGGCCAAAGAGGTCGGAGACTTAAAATCGTGATGCGAGTTCCTGCAGGCGCGGGGAATGGGTGAAGAGGACTGGTGTACGGCTGTTATTGACTATGCTCGCTATTGGACCGTAGTCAGGAAAAATGTGCAAACTAGCTAGGAATTGGTGGACCAGAGGATGCAAATAGAGCTGTTGGCCTAGAAAAATCAAGAATGGAAAGATTTATGTGCAAGTGTGCAAGAGTGGGGGCAGAAGGAGAAAGATCACAAGCATTTGTATAAGCAAGAAAGTCTTGCTTATCGTCAGCATTATAGAGATTCTGCCATCCAAACTAAATCCTTGTAGGTATTTCTTGATGTTATTGGTGCATCCAAAGCCTTTGAGAAGTTCCAGGAGCAGGTGACAGTAAGCACATCCCTAGAAAGAGAAATTTCTCTTCCTGGGGACGAGACTACAGTTCCTACCTTCTTCCTTAAACCACCCTGATGGACTAGTGTGGAGAAAGGGAAGGTGAAGGCTGTAACTGATCTGGGGAATGGTGTATGGTCTGAATTAACTGAAGATGAAATCATGCAATGCCTATGGGTCAGTTTAGATCAGCTCCCCTTTGCTGCGGAAGCAGGACCATCACGAGTATGTTTGGGTGTTATTGACTTTAAATTTTGTAATTTATCCTATTACGGCTTTTCCTTACATATTTACTGTATATAGGTATAAGGAGTGGATGAAGAAGGTGAGTAGGATGGTGAGCAAGTACAGGAAGAAGAGCGTAATGACGCAGACCGTCCTCTTGAGGAGCCAATGTTAGAGCAAGGGCCTCGTGAAGATGACATTCCTCATGAAGGAATACCTTCTAGAAGGGATGGTCCACTTGAGGATGATTTATTAGACTTAGAGGCAAACCTAAGGGATACGGGTGACAGTGGTACCTGGGGGGATGCGTAATTGTGATTATGCATGATTTTATTGATGAAATTTTGACAATGGTGATATGAATGTTGGTGAGATTACTCACAAGATTTTGTGTATGATTTTAAATTTTATTTATCATTTTTAATTTTATGTCTTTGTTTATGCAAAGCGTAAATAGAATTGTTAAAGGCTTAGGATGGATTGCGTTGCTGTGTGATGGAATTGCTAGTTTAAGGCCATCGCGGGCCGTCATGTAGCATTTGCGTAAGATACAAGTGGATTAACTAGGTTTTGGCCATTGCGGGACTTTGCTAGTTTAAGGCCATTGTAGGCCACCACTAGTTTTAGGCCGTTGCGGGCTGTCTACATAAGTGTGGAAGTGTAATTGATAGAAATTTACATATTTTACGCAATTGTACTAGTGTGACTGATAGCAATCAAAGAGCATAAATGGCGTACTAGAAAATAAAATGTAGATGGTGTCGTGGATAGAAAACGTAAATATGTATGTATATGTTAAAGAAAACTGACAATGAAATTGATAAGCGTAAGCGGAAAACCAGTGGAAATATGATGATGTGCATAAATGCCACTTAGATCAATCACTAACTTACAATTGTTTCTTGATGGCCTTTACGTTCAGTGATGCATAAGGGCAGGGAGATTTATGATCTGACTCCTCCATACCATCTTCCCGAAATGGTAGGTCAGCCCAGGCTAGGCTGTCATCATTCATTTTGGTTTGTTCGGGAGTTCAAACACAAGTTTGATCTTCGGGCATCTTGATCTCCGAACCCCATTCCTCCTCTATGTTGTTGACAGTCCTAAGAGTTATTTCATCACCATGTATTACTACTTCTCCCCCTACGTAAGGGATATGTATCTCTTGATGTATTGGTGATAAAACTGCCCTCAGTTGGGCTAGCTAGGACCTCCCTAGGATCAGGTTGAAACCAGGCATCTCCTCGACAACGAGAAATGTGGCTTCTATTGGGAATTGATCTCCTGCCACAAATTCGATACGCACTGTCCCCTTGACTTGCACCCGCATCCCATTGAACTAATTTAGGCATGATGTCGTTGTAGAACTGATCTGGTCGACCAGGCCCAACTTATCCACTATAGGATAAGGGATGACATTTGCAGCTGCGCCATAGTCAACGTGCACCCTCCGGATCTAGTATTAACCAACTTGAATGGTTATAAACATGGGTTCTGTCATTACTTGACCTTTCTTTGGATCATCTTTGATGGATTTATCATGAAAGGTCAGAGGGGTTGGTTTAGGTTGCCCAGCAGTGGGAGGAAGCATGATAGCATTTATCACTTCCTCTTCTGTAGGTAAGCTTTCATCCACTGGTATGGATGTCAGCATACGAAGCATAGCCTCATGGTGCTTTTGGGATGTCATAAGCAGGTCATAGAGGCTCAACATTGTGTTCTTCTATTTCAGAGCCTGCTTGACTTGCGTGAATGCATCGAGGAGGTCCCATTCTTGGCTGGGTTGTTTATTCCCTCTGTCTTCTTCCATTTTCCCTAAGAGACGAATCTCCCAAGGTGGAATAGCGTCAGTCAGAGGGTTGTGTTTCTTCCTGCTGAGAGGAGATGACTGTGTTTCTATACCCTTGTCTTGCCCAGAAGGCATAGGCGCAGGGATAGAGGCCAAGGGCCTAGGCTTAGGGAAGCCTAGCGTAGTATGGTTCTTGGTGGCATTGACTGATGCGTCTCTTTCCCTTTTTTTATTTGATAGTGATGGCTAGAATCTTGCCCTTGCATAAAAGGAGCAGCTGGTGTTTTTGGTACCCTAAGGATAAAAGGTTCCTTAGGGGTAGGCGCGGACATGGCCGTAGCTTTACTGTTAGCACGAGGCTAAGTTAAAGCTGGAGAGGACGCTCGGATAACAAGGGTGGCCTCGGGATGTCACTAGCTATCGATGAAGAGCTTTCCCCCTGGGTTGAAGTAGTAGGTACGCATAAAACGAAGGGCTATTTAGGCGGTACCTTCCCTTCACTATCCGTACTTATCACGTTGATTGTGTATGGTGCGTTATTTTCATTTAATGGGTCCTTGTACACATGCAATGCCTGGTTTTTAGGACGTGTTGGACTACTTCCATCTAGTTTAAGAGAACCATCATCGATCATGCGTTGAATGTCATCTTTCAATGCCCAACAGTAATCAGTGTCGTGACCACACAATTGATGATAGTCACAGAAATAGTCTAGCCTAAAAGACCTCGGCACTGGTGGTTCTTTTCGCAGGGCTAAAGAAGGATTCTTCAGTAGTTCACAATGATGCCTGTGACACTGGAGAGCTTCTTTGGATACCTTCTTATTCTGAATGTATCCTACCCCTAACAATTGTTTCAACAGTTCCGAATTTTTTATAGGCAGGGTTGTATACTTTGAGCAATCTTTACGTTCAAAGTTTGGCTTTGGCTGGGGGGGCTTTTCAGGGGTAGATGTGTCTTGGCTGGTGCTACTTGCACTAGCCATAGTCTCGGGAGATATCATGGATGGCTTCTTGTTCTTGTTCTTAGCACCTTTAGCCAACGCAGCTACCGTCGTCGTTGTTGCTTTACCTTTGTCCTTACCCTTGTTGTTAGCACTTTTATAGGCCACGTACACCAGGTCTTTGCTAGCCTCTGCTGCATCTTGGATGCTCTTAGTCTGGGCAAAATCCTAACTTAAATAGTGAGGGGCAAGGTAATACAGCTTAGACTTGATGAAGTCATTAACTGCTCCTTTGAAGATGGCCAACAAATGGGCTTCCGTGATAGGCTCACGAATTTCATTCAAAGTAGTGCTCCATTACTTATAAACTTTTGGATTGGCTCAAGCGGGTTCTGTTTTACTCCCATAAGCTGGTCCAGCGTGATCTCCTACTTTAAGTTGTACTTAAAGCGAGTCACGAATTACGTTAGGAGCTCTTCCAAGGTTGAGATGGAAGAGTGAGGGAGCGCTTGATACTAGTCCAAAGCTTTTCCTACTAGAGACATTGCAAAGACATGGATGATCATATGAGTCCATTACTATAACAACAAGGATTCAGACTTGAAGGTAACTAGGTGAGCATTGGGATCTCCTTCCCCATTATATTTAGTAAAATGGGGTAACGACATCCCCAAGGGCAACGACAGCATAGGAACTGCTGGACTGATGGGATCGTCCTGATAGAAATCTATGATTTGTATGGTCTCAGAACCAGCAGCTTTAAGGTGCTTAACCTCCTCAGTGAGGGTTTGAATAAGTAAAAAGTCTTGATCTAGGCTGGTTGATGGGGAAGTTTATGCTGGAGGAGCTGGGGGTTGAACTGAGAAGGTAGTGCCATGCAGTGGAAATGGAGCGATGGCTTGGTCGATAGGTGGTATGACGGGGGCTACCCCTACGGATGGGGTTGCCTATGGAAGCAACCACCCACCAGGCTAAGCAAAGGGAATGGCCACCCCCGGATGTGTAGGATAGAGATTGTGAGGATATTGTGAGACATGCATCGTGGGTGCAGCTAAGGGTTGCACATTGTATAATGTGGACTAATTATGTAAAATAGGCGGGATCCACTTACCAGCCATAGGCTATTGAACGGATTGCTGCGATTGAATAGTGGGTTGCCTTGCAGGGGGTGGCAACGAAAAGGTTTGCACCAAATTTTGTGCCGGGCAAATTATAGGCATGGTATGGGGTTGCACTTGGGGGATGTAATAGGATGCGGTGGACGCAGGTACCACCGACAGAATACTGATTACACGTGGTGATGAGACTGGTCCCATGTTGTTTTGGGATGGTATTTGTACCTGCAGGACTAATGATTGCGTAGTGACCTGCGAGATGACAGGAATATGGGCTTGAGTGGTCATGGTTGGATTAAGATGGGCGGCTTCTCCTACAAGAGGAAACAAGGGATTTATGTACGTATGGGGACTAAGAGTATGATACGAATGTTCAGACTGGGCTGCGAGTTCATCTTCCTCCTCCTCCCCATTTTGAGGTTCTAGCATGGGCCACGTAGCCTAACTTCTAGCCATAACTAGTTGGGTCAGGATTTCATGATAATGCTCAGTTAGGGGGATAATGTCGTAAGTGGTAGGGGTGAAATCTTCACCCCTTCTATGGATTAGCTCAAAATTTCATTTCGCTTCGATCTCGGCTTGGCTAAGAGCAAGCTTTGCTTGGATCTTGATGCAAATAAAATTATATTCCTCAAGGGTCATGATGGTGAATATGGGATCTTTGCCCTGCAATCTTAACGAATGACACGATGGTCCCTGAGGTCCTATAACAACAGAAGCTAGTCCGGTGGTGGCAATGGGATTCACAGATGTGGCACCTGAGTCAGTGGTAATCATGGCGGCTGTGGTTGTGTATGCAAAATACATTGGTCAAATAGATTAACGACAATAAGTGACTAGATTTAAAAGGTGACGAACAACGAAGATTGCGTTTAGGCTTTCTACCCTGTAGGATTCCAAAGGAATCGTTACAGTGACTGATCTACACCACACGATTTTTTGTAAACTTCCCTAGAGGTATTATGTTTATGTTTTTAGAGACGCGGGTATAGATCGCTTATAGGGCTACCCATAAAATACAGATTGAAGCTTTAAACAACCCTCCTTCTTGTGCTAGAAAACTGTAACAATGGAAAACGTCGGCTGCTAGAAAATGTCGAATGAAACCCGTGTACACAATCTTAACCACGGATCCATGCAAGGGCTGTGCTAGAGAAAACGAATCCGCAGTGCCCTGAACGGTCTTGTCGATCAGATAGGGACTTACTCAATCAGTAAATTGATGAGTATGATAGATATTTTGTGGAACAATCTAATTCAATGAATTACAAAAGGAGAAGAAAATGATGTAGATAAATTGCAATAATGACAATATTATCACGACAAGGAGAATCAGATTTAAGAAAATTGCGCAATCCCAAGATCTGCGCTTTGACCCAAAAAATTGAGTATATTGTATACAAATTTCCAATGGGAAAACTCTAATTATCTTGTGCGAAACATACACAAAATAACAAGAAAACTATTTAGCGAGTACAGAATGGAGTTCGATCTACCTTCATAAGCCAAAGATGGGATGCAAGGAAGGTCAAGCCTGAATGTCTAGCGATCAACTGTTTCTGATTGATAGATCTTGCCAACTGCACCAGATGATCTCTTGATCTTTGATCCGTTCCCTCTGCCTTCGGTAGTCTCTACTCAAGTTGCCAACGATCGCCAATGGAGAGAATTGTATTTTTCACCAAAGGACTGATCACTCCTACTATCAATGCTCAAAGATGTCTTTTGTCTCTGCTAAAAGATGATGCTGCCAAAATTTGAAGATGCTCCTTGTTTCTTCGTCAACTGAAGTATTTATAAGTTCGACAACATGTGGAGAAGGCATGGCCTTGATGACACGTGTCTCGAACCTTCAAAATACTGTTGACTTGGTAAACTTTATGTTGAAATTGGTCATGTCGCGTCACATTTTCGGAAAGGGGGAAAAAGTACATTGTCAGCCACTTCCGCTAAAGCTTCTTCATGATTACGCACAATACGCTCATCAACATATTGTGCGTGTGGATAATAGGTGCATGTCTGGTGGGCTACATTACGCTTGTTCATGCTACGTCATGTGGGAGAGCATAATAAAACATGAAAATAGTTGATTCAAGCTGTTTTACGCTTATTTGCACCGTAATGCGTAATAGAGCATAAAATGGTCAACTTTACAATAAATTTATGCTTGCTTATGCTGCATAGCGTAATGAGCATAAAGCGACCAACCTGCAAAAAAGGGAAGAAGTCCATCTACTGTGCTTCTTTTGACTTTAACTTTGCCTTTCTTGAAGCTCATTACGCTGCTCTGTGTAAGGGAGCGTAAACTCGGTCTTGAACAAAAGCTTTAGCAAAATATGCGAGAAGTCTTAAACTTCAAACTTCGTCAAAATTTCCGAAGTAAGTTACTTTCTACTACCGGGCTACGTTAACGGGCTATGTTAAACAGAGTTACACTAAGCGACACTACACTATGTTGCGTAATGTAGTGTAAAGAGAGAAAAAAAAATAAGGTTAAAATCTGCAGGAAACCTGGATACTTGATGCTGCGCGCCTCTTTGCCCTGCTCTGTCTTCTGGATTTTTATTGCGAACCTTTGCCCGAATTGTGAATCTTTGCCTGAGGCTGATTCGTAATTTCTACGGTGTTTCATTTGGATTTTGTATATCCTTTCCAGTAAGTATATTTTTCTTGAACTCATGTTCCAAGTCAATCATCCTTTTTGGAACAAAATTAGCTTTGAAGTTTGATGATGTTTTAGGTATCACTTGACCCTCAAATTCTTGTTTGTTTTTCATAAATCTTAGTACTTGATCATCATCTTCAAATACTTGTAAATGTCTTATATTATCTAGTACTGATGGCTAATGTTCTTCTTCAATCATTACATCTAATTTTCTATTATTTACATATCCAATGCTAAAGTTGCCTTTGTGAGATCATCTACTATAAGATTCTCTACTCTGTTTATATGCTCTATTTGGAAATGTTGAAATTGATCTAACATCTTACAAGAAAGTTGTTTATAAGGTCTTAAGAATGAGCTCTTTACTACATAGTTACCCTTTACTTGTTCACAAACTAATCTTGAGTCTCCTTTTATAGTGATTACTCTGATCTTTTTGTCTAGAGATATTCTTAAACCAATACATAAAGCTTCATACTTAGCTTTGTTATTAGTACAAGGGAAAGATAGATGAATTTCTTTGAGAATTTCAGGTGAATCTTTTATTAATATAACTATACTGCCTCTTGCACCTTTTTAATTACATGAACCATCAAAGTATAACTCCCATTTATCCTCATTCTTTGATTGTTCTTTTTCAGAACTATAATTTTCTTGGAGTGTACAAATTCTATTTTCAACACCTTCTTTTTCAACCATTTTACTTTTTCCATTTGAAGTAATGTTATCAATCATCAAAGGTTCACTATAGATGTATATTTGATTAGGTTCTCCTTTCCAAGGTAGCCACATGTGAGAATAATCTGTTGATATGTAACCTGAGAAATTCTTGCTCCAACTTCTACTCAATAAGAAACTATGAAAATCTGGTATATCTACAACTTGAATAGTTACTCTACTTCTGACATGGGGTTCAGAAGCAATTTCCAATAGGACATTTGGTAATTGATCCACAATATTCACTCTACTTTTATCCACTTGAACAATCTTTTTATTTGATTTTTCAGGAATCAAACCAAGTTTCTTACATATATAAAATGGCATTATAGTAGACATAGCTCCAGAATCAATCAAACAATTATATAAGTATTTATAATTTAATTTCATTATCAAAAGAAAAGGAGGAGCTTCCTTATCATACAAGGTCTTTAATTTCTCATCATTATTAGACACATAACTTAACTCTAATTCTCTAGCTCTCCTTTTACCTTTAATGAACTCTAAAGCCTTTCTTTGTTGATCTCCTATTTGAAGCAACTGATAAAAGCTAATATTGGCCTTGACATGTTTAAGGTCTTCAATCAAATCATACTCTCCATCACCAATAAAGCTTGATTTCTTTATCCATTTATTAAAAGACTAATTTGGAGTGCTTTGCTCTACTTGATTGTCTTTACCTATATTCTTATCTCTTCTATTTGGCTCAAAAGATTTTCTCTTAGTAGATGGATTAGTAATAACATTTTGAGGTTTAGAAATAGTTAATCTTTCTTTTGATTGGAGACTATATCCATTTTCCTCATTATTATTACATTCTTCATCTAAAGACATATCTTCTTCAGAACTTGATAGACAAGAAGTATCGCCAGATCCATTGCTAGAAGATTTGCTTGCATAATGAACACTAGATAACTCATTATNTAGAGTCTGGTACATGATACTTTACGCAGCAATAGTTAATATCCATGTTACCAAGGAAGAAAAGCCTTGGCAAGAGTAGAAAAGCCTTGACACGGTATTTTACGCATCAAAATAGAAAAGCCAAAATAGTAGAAAAGCCTTGGCAAGAGTTAATATCAAGGAAGAAAGGAAAAATAGAAANTCTAAGCATGATATTATCTAAACCACTAGCTAAAAAATTTAAACAAAAAAAAAAATAGACATAGCTCACAAGACTATGACAAAGAGGCTGAAATGTTGTCTTTAGCAAGTCATCTTACAAGTAATCTTTCACAATCTCTTCTTTTCAATCCTCCTCCAAGACCCAGAGTGAGACCTAAAGTGAGACCCCGAGTGTGAGACACCTTTCCTTCATACCCTTGAAGCCCTTTTATAGGGTCTCATAGGTAGTTAGGTATTACAAAATATCTTGGGTAACTTCTCTCCCAAGTAAGGAAATTATAACTTGCCCAATAATTTAGGAGATCTTACTTGCCCAACAAGCTATGAAGTTATAACTTATACATGAAGTTAGGAGAAAATCATGCTAACATTGGCATGTGTCTTTTTCAGAATTTAAAATTAGCTACAATTATCATGAAATTTTACTTAACTATAATCTTCCATAGGAATAAAATGCATACTAACTAAATGTCCTCTTTATATAGGACATTACACAAATATCCCAAAAATTTCTTTTCTCTTTTTCAATAATAATAATAATTTTATCAAAGATGAGCTTTTTGCACAAAGAATTAGCCATTTCTTGGTCATCAACATAACCCAAGGAATCCCTTTTATAGAGCTAGTGATAAGATACCATCTGATTGTAAGGCATTAAAAATTCTATGGAAATTTTCCCTTAGTTATTTTCTTTGGGCCAAAGATAGAAGCCACCATTCTCACCAGTTATGCCTAGAAGACATAGATTTAGCAACAAATTGACTCTTAGAGTTACCTTTTCGTGGAGCTGGAGGACATTGGTCATCCCAACATGCTGTTCCACTGCACCTACAACTACCCTTGGGACTAGTTTTGGCCATGGAATCTTTTTAATTTGCTAGAATTGATTTTCCTATTCTTTGATAGATTTTATTTTCACAACCTCAACATATATGTTAATCACTGATAGTGATAAAATTAATCCTTTTTACCATATATTTCTCTAGGCATTAGGCGTCATCATGCAGGTGGGACAGGTGCCAGATCAAGGGTTTGTGAACTGTCACATTGTGAGGGATGAGGGTAATCCGGTGATTCATAGCCGTAGCAGGCTCCATCACTATCATTTTCATAACTAATGTTATGGATAGCCACCCACATGCTACCACATCGTCTACCTCATATGCTTGTTATCTTTGCACTCCGTTGGTGTTTTTCTATCCACCACTGTAATGATCCGCCATCCTTGGAGCTTGGCTAGTTTGTGAACTTCTTTAGTTGGGGGAATTGAAACTACAACAACCATAAATTTCTCAACCATAACTATGTTGTATATGGATTTATCCTTCTTGGCTTCACCTGTGAAGATCCATGGATGATTGCCATCCAAAACTGGATCTCAACTCTATTTTCATGGATTTGACTTTCCCCATTTTCAGCCCATTGTTCTTCAGCGATTCCAGAGACTAGAGACCATTACTGGTGCATTCTTGGCTTTAGCTGCATTCTTCGATTTCACGCGTTGATCATTACTAGAAACATAAATTGTGCATTTGATGCACCTGTTCTACAGAGAATCTTCCCAACTGTAGGGATACATGTCTTCATCTTCAGGTAGATCGCGCATCAAACAGAATTGACACCTTACTCCTGCTTAATTTGGGGCCAAGAAAAGGAAAAAATGAATGACTGTGGAGTCTGAAAGTAGCAACCTACAACTCTAATCATAACCTCCCACTCACAACGGTAAACGCCAAGGTCCTTGGAATTGCTGTCGTAGGATTACCTATGGTCAGCATTGAAGCTAGCCATTAAGGCATCAGCTTCTTGGTGACCCTGATGTGCGTGATGCCCTTGAAACCCTTGCCATTGCTACATCTTGCTGCCATTATTTATCTTTGCGGTTCCAGTTGGTAGCTATTTCTTTCCGTGGGGATTCCTGAAATATTTTAGCATCCTCCAAGAATGAACATGTTGGTCTTCCATGGTAGTGACATAGGTCTATAGCCCACGACCTGGACATTGGCCGAGGTGGTGAAACCCTGATTTTTTATGCCACCGCAGATTAAAACCTTGCCACCATTATTTGATTTTTGTTTTTTATTTACTTAATTGTAAGATTTTTAGGCCTCTTCTATTTTTCATTTGGACATGGGTTATGTATATTAGATGTATGAAAGGTGTTGAAACTGGGCCTAGTGTGATTCCTGCCTGCTCTGGAATAGGCCTTTGAAATTCATGGCAGACCTTGAAACACCATTTCAACCGCATACCTAAATACTTCTTTGGTATAATGGATATAAAAGCCTTTCTCTAACCATTTTCTTTTTTTATTAAATTCGATGCTATTTCTCTTTTTCTACAAACTGAACTTCTTGCCACTTCTCCAACTGCAAAAACCTTCCTTTAATTAATTTCATCATGCCAACCTATTCCATGAAATGGAAAAAATGTGCCAACACACATAATGATCGAATTTATTGGAACTCATATGGTTCCTAGTGATGGTGGTTCCTCCATTGGTCTCTTCCTTTGTCCTATGCATCAAGCTTCTGAGATTGATACCATTGAAAAAGCACCTAATGTTTCTTCTCTTCTATTCGAGAATTATGAGCTATCCATGTTGATGATCCAATGTTGATGGAGTTGGCACTTCCCATGGATACAGTAGCTATGAGAACACGTGATTGGCCTTGACATGCCATTCCACAAAGAGCTACTATTCCTCTCCATAAGCTCAGGCCCTAACCTCTCCACCTTGTACTTGGCTATATTTTGCAATGCCAGGAGTTCCTTCATGGATGCTGAATGATTATGCCTCTTTCTCTACATGTTCTACATGAGGTCCTTGGCTTTTGCCTCCCCCTGGGCATTTAGTTCCACCTTGAGAAGGTCCTCCTTATTGTCCTCTTTTAGGGGCCATCTATAATCATACAAAGATTAATTTTTAGTAAGGTTATTGAAATAAGTTCACTTATTTCATACCTTACTTAGTACTTTTAGTAAATGTTGAATTATTTGCATAGTGTGATTCTAGAGTTAGAAAAAAAATTTCAAGGAAGTTTCCCTAAAATTTTAATGTTGAACCTAGTTTGTTTAGGTGACACATAAAAGGACATGTAATGGTTTTAAGGAATGTTTGATAAAATGATGACAAAGGAAAGAATAGATTTGACAATGAAGTACTTGGAGTGTATAAGATAATGTGGTGATGTGAAAAAAGTACAAAATACAAAATTCACGCAAGTGGGTCATCCCCAAAGCAAGTTTCAACCTATAATGCCCTTGTGTAACCACACCTTAAAATGTTTGTAGGTACTAGAAGGATTAAATGTAATCTATACCGATGCAACAAAGCACACACATGTTGAAACCAATGTAATGAGGTATGAATTCTTATATGACACAAGACACAAGTCAAAAATTCTTAGATAGTGAGATGAGATGAATCATAGAAGGGATTGCAAAGATCAGGACATGAGGTAACTGATCCAGGGCATGATGAATCTTGAGTGTAGGGAATGATTAATGTGTCATTAGCTCGTCACTCCAAAATCAAGACCAAGTCCATTCCTTTAATTAGTGACATCGCATTATTTCATCCCATGAGGAACAACCATAAGAGTACCATGACAACAAGGTGTGCAATCACTTGGCATTTCATTCAAGGGAGGAGTGATTTTAGAATTTCCTTGTGGCACTACTATCTTGATATTTTCCTCTCTTTTTCTTTCTTTCTTGGTGTTATTGTTTTTTTAGTGTGTTTATTACTCTTACTCCCATTTTTCATTAGATATACAAGGATCTTGGTACAACTAGGCTACATGATAGCTCCTATAGATGTCACCCAAGATAACCCACAAGTCCCCTTGATGTCACACCCTGGCCATTCCCTCTTAGTCCATCATTTTTTTCTTTGGGCATAATGAGCATAAAATTACTTTAAGTTTTAATGATGTAAAAAATATCATTGTACCTAGAGTAGAACCTCTTATTAATAGAATGGGTGGGTGGATGTGATGGGCTTGTTGTCCAAGTAATTATTCACCTAATACTTGATAACAAAGAACA
This sequence comes from Gnetum montanum, assembly GCA_015680685.1. Taxonomy (NCBI): domain Eukaryota; kingdom Viridiplantae; phylum Streptophyta; class Gnetopsida; order Gnetales; family Gnetaceae; genus Gnetum; species Gnetum montanum. Next base: position 221,941 of record MNCI01018132.1, read on the forward strand.
ATACCTCAACCAATGAGTCACATGAGTGTTTTATTTATAGATGAGATTACATATAAAATGATAAAATAATAAATAAATAAAAGGATGAAAAATTGGAAATCAAAAATAAAAAATTTGTAAAATTAAAGAAAAGGAAAAATATTTATTAATTTTGCTTGTTAGAATGGGGAATATCCTCCACAACTAAACTTTTAATCATGGCAAGAATTAATAAATGGAAGGTTGGTATCCAAGCATTTTGGAAATATTGGGACCTAATCACATTTGAACCACTAGGTGTCTTTTGATGTGGTGGTTGGAATGTACCAAAATTAGGGTTCACACACTTGATTGTAGTAGACATAGTGGGGAAAATTATACAATGTGATCATGTGATAAGGAGTTGACCCACTATGGCATCCATGACTATAGGATGGTATGCAAGGATCAATATGTCCCCCCTATGTGGTTGTATTTATTGGACCACATGGTAGTTGGAGTGTTGATTGGTGGCTTTGATAAGGTAATAGGAGGTGTCGTGTTCGAGGGGAAGGATGCACCATAGTGTTGGGATTGTGCTGAGTTGATGGATGCAATGGGTTTAGCATCGTGTTGCTTCTTTCTATGGCCATGCCTAAAGAAAGGTCACTTTTGAGTACTTCCACTACTGTTGATAGTAGTAGCGCAAGTAGCATTGATAGGTTGGTGCTATGGTGCAAAACCTTATGGTACAATTGATGGAAATGTAGAATGAGGTGAAGGATGAAAATATTATTGTTGAGGAAAAGTGTCAGGTACATGAGGTGGTGACCTTGTCGGAGAGGGTGTGAGTGGTTAGTATTCCTAAGAATGATAACAATGAGGTGAAGTAGAGGATGATGATTTGGTTGGAGAAATAGGGTGTTGAACATAGTAAACACTTGGCATTGGGACATACATGGGATATGGTCAAGTTGGCGATGGCCTCCCCCATGATTGGGGCTTTTGCCACTGTGGTGGAACCTAATATTTCTTCATGAAATTTGGATGTAACATTCCTCCCCAATGCTCATGTAAATGTGATAAAATTGGAAATTGGCCTTTGTGATGATCATATAGATAGACATTTCATTGATATGTGAAATTGGTAGTTGAGTTCTTATTCTTATTATGTTCTACCCTTTGTTCCAATTACTGCGTGGTGTCCTATCCTATTTCTCGATTTGGCATAGTTTTACCTCTACCATTGTTAGCATATTCTCCATATTTTTCATGCATCCATTTCATCATCTTATTAATATTTTCCTTGATTTCATCTAGTGATTTTTGCATTGGCAAAGGTAGAAATGATTGCACTTTCTCAAAGTGAGTTGATTTCTTCTCTTTATAGTTATGGACCTTTGCTAATTTGAGATTTTGGTCCCATTGAGAGCTTTCAACATTCTCCCATTTAGCCATTTCTCCTTCTTCTTTTGCTACCTACATAATAAGCTCTTGGAATTGATGGGTTCATAGCTCATAGAGTTATCCTCGGCTGTACATCCCTAGAGTCTCCCTTGTTTCATTATGGAGCCCATCTATTATGTGGTACATTAGCCTTTCCTCAGAGAACCCATGGCTTGGCTAGTTGTTTAATAATGCATAATATCTTTCTAAGGCCATTTCCAAGGGTTCATGTTGTGCTTGTTTCCACTCTTGGATTTATCTCCTCAAGGCTAACACTCTTGCGTAAGTTTGATATCTTTCATTGAAGAGTTCTACCATTGTTGGCTAACATCAAATTGATTTTTGTTTTAAACACGTATACCATACTTTTACTTGGCCAATGAGTGTCATAGGAAAGAGCTTAAGTTTTTGCCACCCATTATCAATATTGTTCCATGTATAGCATCATAGAAGGCTTGTAAATGCTGTTTTGGATCTAAATCATAGCCTCCTAAAAACTTGGGAAAGTTGTTTAAATCAAGCTTGGGTAGATGGATTTATTTGTGATGCTTGTAGGATATTCAAACAGCCTCTGGTATAGGAATTATGCTCTTAGTGTCTAGTAGGGGTTCATTGTCACTAAGTAGGTTTTGAGTTTATGAGTTGGAACAATGTTGTCCCTGTTCATGTTGGTTTTGTTGAGTTTCTTTGTGAGCTTGATTTTTAGTTGTACGCTAATCCCTTGAAAGATAGTCATTCATGTCACAATATAACATTGAAGGTGTAGAGGAAGAGAAGAAACTATAAAAATTGTTATGAATTTTGTAAGTCTTCCAATCATCCCCAAGTAAGTTCTTGTTAGTTATTAAGAATGTCCTAGGACTTTTAGGCCTCCTTGTTCTATGAGATGTCCCATCCTTACTAGAGGTTTCTAGGTTGGATGAAAAACGTTCTTGAGCATCGTTGTGGCATCCTTGAACATATGAAACTCCTACATAAGATTGAGTATCCCAAAATTCTTCTTCATCATAAATTTTTTTGGTTCTCCAATGAATTGCCTCAGTAGTGGTTGTAGGATCATAGTCTTGTGAGAGAGACATTGTTGTGAATTATGTGTGACTGATTTGAAATTACTTTCTTTCCAAAAGATATATCATTAATGTTTCTTTATAGTGATTGTGGATGATATAACTAATCTAGGGGGCTAACACCATCCCCAGTAATGGCACCAATGATGAGTGGAGAGGTACCCCTACACTCAACCATACGAATATGAGCGTTGACACATGATCCGATCGAACTCTATGGATGGGCTAGTTGTGGCATCTAGATCATTACAACTTGATCACAATTTGTTGTCTTCCCACCTCAACTAGTATTTTCTTTTTCATTATGGTTTAGTCCGGAGTGAGGTGTATGATGTGGGCCTAAAATAGTGCTACTCCTAGAGGCAATAGAAAATAACTCTATTTTAGCTAATAGGGAGTGGGAGAAGAGAATCTAAGCTAGCCTAAGTGCGATGAGCATCTATCCTTAATCATCCATACACATCTTGGACTTCATGTACTAGTTCTAGGCTTACCAAGCATATATTACTTGAGCACTCCTAGAGATGCTATTGGGTTACCAAGTAGTTACACTTCAATGTTCATGATTAAGTCATACTCATTCCACATTTAACAACAAGAATAGTAAATGATGGTAAAGAAATATTAACTATGAAAATAATAAATAATAATAAAAATTAACAATAATAATTAAACATTTAAAATTAAGTGAATGCTACAATGATGAAATAGTCTCGATCTTTATTGCTGATCATGTGTGTGTCCAAGTACGTCACACTCAAATAAACGTTTCGTACAATTATAAGCATTACATTGTAGATATGAACTTGGGAAAATAGTCTAACTCCTATGGAAAAAAACTGCAAGAGCTTCCCTACAATTAACCCAAAAGATGCCTAAATGCAGTGGGTGTGCACTTATTTATAGCTAGAGATAAACCCTACATTAACGAGGCCCAGTTAACGCATGGACAGATGTGTCGAAGGGGCTACGTTGACACGATTGTGTTGATGAGGTTTTGTCGATGTGGCCTAGTTGACGCAATCCCTAATATCACGTACCTGATATTAGAGGTCCAATAATAGGGGTCTGATATCAACACTTGGCAAACCATGATTCACCACCATAGCAAGCACATGCACTTTTTCCCGTTGCATAACCTCAACCTAAGGAGTCCATGGGCCCCATAGGTGACTAATGGTTGATGAATGTTAAGGACAAAAAACTAGATGATTCTACCTAAGAATTTAAATACGTTATACCAAGACATAGAATCTAGAACATGGACACTAATAGTGAGGTGAGTTATGGTCAACATAAATGAATAATGAGGAAGGTGGAATGGAATTCCAAACTAAGGTCATAAGTTCCTTGGGAATTTTATGTTTAATATGACCTGAGAATATCCATCTTTAGTACAAACCAAAACCAACCTCTTTTAGTGAGTTTACATTGTCACACCAAGACCAATCCACATCCCCTTCCCTTGCTGCACCCCCCACCCTGAGACATAAGAGTGCTCCTACAAAACAATCATCATTCCATAAAGAGAAGATAAGAGAAGTAGAAAGTGAGATAGGGCCTTAGTTAGAGGGGACCTTTAGGCATGGGTAACATATCTTTCTAACTCCATAACTAGTGCTTGAAGTCTGTTTATTTGTCTAAGGGATGTTATTTTAATTACCATCATTTTTTTGTTTGTTTTGTTAGCTTTTATTCTTTTTCGATGGGAACCACACCATGAAAAGACTTTATTTGACTTCCTTTTATTGGAACATGGAATGGTAAGAAGTTGATGAAAAACACTCAATCACCCATGTAAGTAGAAAAATACAAAGATTATTGAGTCCCCTTAAATTCATACCCTATCCAAACCTTTGAATCCTTTCCAATTCGGCAGACTACCAAGGTCACAAATGTATTAAAAGTTGATTTAATGAAAGGGACCTCAAACTTCCAAAACAAGGAATACCATTAGAGTTTGTATATGGGTGTATGTCATAGACTTAGTGACTATTCTGTAAAAGAAACCATGATTGAGTCATCTGTATAAAAATTGAAAAATAGAAACTAGACATTAGCAACCCAAACATAAAGCATAGACCACCATTAGTAGTGGCCACAACATCACTGTGTCCTATTGGCACAAAGCATATTTATTAGAAAAAATTTAAAAATCACACTTAAAAAAAGTAAAATATATAAGAAAGTGTAAAATATCCAATGAATATTCAAACATATTAACAATGGTGTAAAAGAAAGAATGATGTAAAAATATGAAAAATTTTGGAAATCAAAAAGTTGTAAAAGAAATAACTTGCAAAGTCAAAAATGTGGAAAACAAATAATAGAAAAATTAAGGAGCCATATGGATGATTTAGCATGAATGGAAATCTCCGCCACAACTGAGTTGGAAGGAGGAGATCTAAAAAATTGAATGTAGTTGTCCATCTGTTGAGGTATTTGTTGTACTAGCTTGGGCTCATGGAAAAGATTTACTTGTTGGATGTTGACCAATTGCTTTTTATTTGGGCTCTCAAGTTTGTATATGGCTATGGCCCTAGAAGAAAAAGTTTCAAAAATTATATAAGATTCCTTTCTTAACATTTGAAACTTAGCTTTGTTGTGGTACATGTGTGGGATTCTAGTAGAGAACCTTATCTCTTAGTTGGAATTTTACTTTCTATATTCTCAGGTCATGTCCTAGCTTATTGAATTCCTTGTGCACTTCATTCAAAGATAGGGCCACTAATTGGTTCTCATCTAGTACATTAAGGTTGATCAATCTTTCTTTTTGTGCTAGAGTTAGGTTAAGATTGTGTTCACAAGTTGTTGAGAGTGTATGAAGCTCTAATTGGATCAAGAACATTGGAAGGTTTCTATACACTGGCTCATAAGGAGAGTAGCCAATAGGAATTTTTCATGTCAAGTGATAAGTCCAAAGGGAATAATTGATTTTCATACTCCAATCTCTCCTATATTTTCTTATGGTTCTTATTAGGACCTTTTGATCTCCCTACTGGTTACCTCTACTTGACCATTAGCTTGGGGGTGATAGAGTGTTGTTAATTTATGTTTGACCACTAATAATTACAAAAGATTTTGAAAGGTGGAAAATATAAAGTGAGTTCCATTGTAAAAATTAGTGCATGTGGCAACCCAACTTGTTGACAATATTTTGTTATACAAATATAGTAGTAATGGATGATGTATAATTAGTAACAACTATTGCTTCTAACCATTTAGTGTAGTAGTCGATTGTGACAATGACAAATGCATTTTCACTAGACATGGATTTCATGGGATCCAGGAGGTCAATGTACCATATGTCAAAGGGCTCTACTCATTGAATCCAATATTGAGGATCCTCCATTTGAGTGGTTATCCCACAATCACATTGACAATATTCACAAGATTAGACAAAATGGTGGATGTCCCTAAAGATTATAGGCCAATAGCATCCTACCATCAAGATTTTTATGATTGTACATCTCTTAGCATAGTGGCCTCCATAGGGACCTTCATGAGCATCTTGAAGTATGTGTAGTTGATTTGCATTAGGGAAACGTTAATGAACTAGGCCATTAATGCATACCTTATAAAGGTATCAATTGATTGCTAGAAAGTACTTTTCCTGATGAAGAAACTATTTTTTTCTTCCTAAAGTACAAGCCTTGTGGCATCTCCTAAGTAAGAAGATAAGTGAGGATGTCATTATATCATTTCATTTCTATGGCCACTTGGTCATTTATTACTCATTTAAAGAGAAGTTCATTTGGAAATTGTTCAGAGAATAGGCTCTCCTTCTATTTGTTATTTCATCTTAACTGAGAGAGGTGGAAAGCAATCACATTCTTAGTTCCTCTCCAATATACCATTGTGAGATCAAATTCCTACAAGATAATGATCCATCATATGATATGGGGGATTATTGTTCAATTTTTCATTAGGAAGTGAATGATGTGATGATTTGTATGCATAGATACTTTATAACCAAGCACATAGTACCTAAACTTTTCAAGAGCATACACCACTACCATTAATTATTTCTCTATTATGGTGTAATTTAGCTATGCATCAACAATGCTTTATCTCATGCATTGTATGCAATATGGATGTTTTTTATTTTTCAACTACATAAGTATGGCTCCCAAATCATAATTAGATGTGTTCATCATTATGTTAAATGGTCTAGACTACTCTGGTGCCCATAGAATTGGAGTTTCTATGAGTTTTTCCTTTAATTTTTGGAATGCATGTTAACATTTCTTGGCCCAAATAAATGGTGCATCTTTCTTTGTAGGCTCTACCAATGATTTTTCAATCTTAGACAAATTCTCTATGAATCATCAATAGTAGCCAATATGTCCAAGGAATGATCATACATCTTTAGCTGTCTCTGGTTGACATGTGATTTCTTGGATGACCCTTATTTTTTCTAGGTCCATCTCAATCCCTACTTGAGTAATTCTATGCCCTAGTACTATGCCTTCCTAGACCATTAAATTGCTTTTCTACCAATTAATCCTAAGCTTTGTTTCAATGCATTTCTTTAGTACTTACTCAAAGTGGTCCAGGGCTTGCTCAAATGTAGCCCCATAGGTAGAAAATTCATCCATAAATGCTTCTACTTTGCTACATATCTACTATTGGAAAATACTAAGGACTAGGTGTTGAAATGTTGTAGGGGCATTGTATAGATTAAATGGCATCTTACAATATGCAAAATTCTCCCAAGGACTCATGAATGTTATCTTGGCCTGATCTTCTAGCACAATTTGGATCTGGTTATAGCCACTATAATCATTTAAGAAGCTATAATAGAAATTCCTAGAGATAGTTTCCAACACTTGGTCCACAAATGGCAAAGGAAAATGATCTTTAAATGTTCCCATATTCAACAACCTAAAGTCAATGTAGACTAGCCACTTACCACCTTTCTTTGCCATAATTACAAGTGGACTAACCCACTCACTATTTGTGATGGAATAGATGAACCCTACCTTAAGGAGTTGTTCTGCTTCCTCTTTGATAATTTGTTTCAATTTGGGAGTCAACCACCTTTGCAACTACCTTCTTGGTTTCATAGCTAGATCAGTGTAGATACAATGGTGACATATTGTTGAATTAATTCCTATTAGCTTGGGATATGACCAAGCAAAGACTATTGGCCACTTGTTGACCTGCAATAGCTTGTCTTTTTATTTAGGAGCAAAATTTTCATTGATTATGACTAGCTTTCCATTGTTTAAAAATTCATACTCCATACTAGATAATAAGGATTTTAACTCTAGGGGTCTTGCTTAAAATTATCAAAGATTTCCAACTCTTCCCAATAGGTATCATCATCTTCATCATCAAAGAGTTGGTGATGAACTTGTTTAAGTTCATCCATGTATTTGACATAGGCAAATGTTAGGTTCCTAATCGGTTCTATGGATAATGTGCTATTGTTAGAGTTAGCTATCAGCCACTAGGTGCCCTCCTATTTTGTGGCTATTGCATACAGGAACCTTTGGATATCTATGTTTCCTGCACATTGTTTGCAAGATTTAATGTATGTACTTTTGATGGACCAAATTTTCTACATGCAATTACACCCACTATCACTATACATTATGCATGGAATGCACTTCTTCTCTTATCATCCAAATTCATTTTTCTTGGAGATTTCCAAAGAAAGGTCCCTTATGCCCATTTATGAATCCACTTTGCTTAACCATGCCCTTCCTATAATGATGGGAACATTGCCTTTACAATTTCTATCTTGATCACTAGAAAATCAACAAGATAAGGCCACCCACAAATGCTAGTCACAATGTCCTCCACTAGTTCCAAAGGAATAGTGATTGACTGGTCTATTGATTCTAGATGGATGTTGCTCTTCTTAAGAGGCTATAGGTTCTACTCCCTATATATGTTATGAGAGATGAGATTGACACTAGAACTAGAATTAATAAGAACCTTGCATGACTTATGTCTAGTGATCTATAAGTAAATGAGAGGACTTCTTAGGTCAAATTCTTTTGCGGGAAGATTGCCAACCTTGATCCAATTGAAAATAGCATGAGTTAACATCACAGTATATATTTGAGGCAACATTTGTTTTGAAGCGTACTCAAATGTGTTTGATGCAAAGGATGAGGATGTTGGAGATATAGGGAAACTAGCTATATTAGGTTGTGAGGGTTTGGGAGGACTGCTAGGCTCAAAAAAGGGTCATTTCTAAGATTGATTATCTAAATCACTCGATTGAAAAACTGGTTGTGAATGTACAGCCCTCATAGCATTTTGTTCTTATAGCTATGAAGGAATTTCATCTTGCATGGATGAAATAGGAGGTAACTGGGTTAAGGATAGAGGGATGTGTGTAGAAAAATGTGGAGGGTGGTATTAGTATGGGTGATCTCCTAGAGTAGATGGTGAATGAGTTCGATGCTACTCTTAAAGATAATAGTGATGCTAGAATGAGGTGTGGCTTGTAGAAATTCTTGGAGAGATGAGTTGCTGAACATAGTACCTATATGGATCTAGTTGCTTATAAGGGTACCATTATCTTAGTGGTGGCATTTCCCATGATTGTGGTTGATTCCACTATTGATATTTTTCATATGGTTGTGGTGGAGCTTCACTTGGGTAGTAAGCTTGTTGTTGTTGGTGGAACTACCTTCAATTTCCTTGAGGATAAGGTAATCATCTAGGTGCTTGCCTTCATGCTAGTCAATGATTTAATGCATACATGTTGGACTCTTATAAGTGTTACACCATAGGGCAACATCCTTTGGGATGTTCATATTGACAAATGTTGCAACCAATGTCATCATCATTAGAATCTATTTTCACAACTTCTACTACAATAGCTTTACCCTTACCTCTTTGATAAGCATTTTTAGCTTCTTTTCACCTCCTATAGTTATGATCACTATTTTGATCTTTGGATTCTTCAACAATCTTCATAGTGGTTTGGAATTTTTCATCCAAAGAGTCCTATAATTTATCAACCTTTTTTAAAATATTAGAAATAGATTTTTGAATAGGAAATATTTTTCTATTCACCACTTCATCAAGTGATGAATCATCCTTATAAAAAAATTGGATCTCTCTTTTCCTAATAGAAGGGTCCCTATTGTATTCTTCCACACTTTGACTTTTTCACAACTCACCTTCTTCTTTGGTTACCAACTCTATCAGTCATTGTATCTGATGAGCTCTTAGTTTAGAAAGTCTCCCTTGGGCATAAACCCCAAGAGTTCTTCTAGTTTTTTCTTTGAGCCCATCTATGATGTGACAAAGTTATTTCCTTTAAGAATTACCATGGCTAGGGCATCAATGTAAGAGAGAATAGTATCTGCCCATGGTGGCATCCAAGGGTTCATGTGTTCTCTATTTTCAGCCTTGGATTTACCTTCTCATGTTGGAAACTTTGGAGTACATCTAATATTTTTCATTAAATAGCTCTGGCATGGTACTTCATCTATGGATAGATTCTGATTCAATGAATTGGTAGTAGGCTTCTACTTTCTTGATGAGTGTCCTAGGAAATAGCTTGAATTTCTACCAATCATTTTCAATGTTTTGTAATGTGTAGGCATCATGAAAGGCTTGTAGATGGTTTTGTGAATCAAAGTTATATGCCCTCTCAAATATTGGGATATTGTTCATGTCTAAGTGCCTTATTTGACTATCTTTCACATGCCTATTTGGCATCTTGACTACCTCTAAAATGTTAAGCATGCTTTGAATCACCAATAGAGGCTCATTATCATCATTATTTTGTTGTCATTGATGATGTCCTCTATTATCCCTTTGATTATTGTGGGCATAGCGATTAGTATTATTTCCTCTCTATTTACCTCCATCAAAATTGTGCCTTCTATGGTATCTTTTAGAATTAGAAGAGGAAAAATAAGTAGATGTAGATGAAGAGGGACAAGAGGAAGGAGGATTTCCTTGACCATGAAATCTACCAATTCTCCCTTCTTTATCATAGCCACATTCATTATTTTTGTATAATCTTGATGCTTGATTGATCCCTTGCCTTGATTACCATCTTTCTTTGAACCTAAACTATGGATTGTAGATTGAAAAATCAAGGTCACACCCTCATCACCAGTAACAAAGGGTAGAAAATCTTCATGCTGAGAGCCCTCAAAGGTAGGATCCTCATTATTGTCTTTGTTTAGTAGGAATAAGGAATTAGTGAACTGTTTCCCCTGTGCATCCTCATGATGCCTCTCTTGATGTTGATCTTTCTTGCATTGTGTTTTAGTGAGACATTAGTCCCAGGTATCATAACCATTCACAATGTATTCCTCTTGAAGATCTAATATGCCTAACTTCTTTAGAGTTTGAAGTAGCATCCTAGGCATAGATTGATTAGGGGATAATACAATATTACCTTCCATATCATGCCATCATAGTTGCTCATCCTAATGTAAGATGAAGATCAAATCAGGCACATACTCATCTAGGTGAGTATATATTACTTTGCATTCTTGTGGGACTAGTGGTTTTGTATCATTTTTCCTATGAGTTGAAGACATTTTTTGCAAATAAATAAAGTATCAATGTGTTTTTGTAGTTATATTATTTGGAAATGATATAGACCATGGGGTTCGTCCAACAATATCAATAATATCTGCTAATCCTAAATAGCACATGTTTCAATAAATAGAATCCCCAACAATAGTGCCAATGATGAACAATGAAGAGGTACCCCTACGTCCAACCATATAAATCATGAAGTGCTCACATGTGATCTAGGGGAATTTCATGGACTCTCTAGTTTCTAGTGCACTAGTCTTCTAGGAAGTAAACCTTGCCCTAATGGTCATTCATTGTCTTCCTAATTACACTTATGAGGCATAATGGGATGGTTGAGTGTAATCTAGACATATGATTTTTAGCATTTTATGTTTTATACTTTTTGTACTTAAAAAGAGAGATGAAGTAAATTGAGAACTAATTTAATTTAACTATTTCACTAATCTCTAACTAGTCCTAACATAAGCATCTAATCCCATTTTCCATACACATCTTGAACCCATGTATACACTATTGGGTTACCAAGCTCTACACTACTAGGTGCACCAAGCAATAACTCTGCTAGGATTACCAACTGAATACATGTTTAGACTCGAAGTGGTCATATTTATGTATTTAATCTATCTAACATATCTCACTTAATTACTTAATTATATTAATTAGTCAAAAAAATTGAATAAATAACTAAAAGCATTAAATGCATGAATAAAACATATTAAACTATCCATAATGTTGCAAGGTTTATCAAAAAGCTTGTGCTTATTGCTATACACATTAGTGTGGTTCAAGTACAATAGTGCTCAAATAAAGATTTGTACACTCAATGACTCTTGTTGTGGGCACTCGGAAAAATATTCTAACTTTTAAATGAATAAAATGCAAGAACTCTACTACTACTATGACTTTTTATACATAAAAATGGTTTGGAAGCTTGTATTTATAGTTTATGCTCTAGGGCTATGTCAATGGGGCCCCTTCAACATAGTAAAAGCTATATCAATGCAACCCTATCAACATGGCAACATCACATAAATAGAGCCTCATCAATAAGGGCCCATTGACACAAAACTTGGACACTTATCAAATATCATAGGGGATAGCCATGTCGATCAAGGTTTTGTGGCAAAAGGCATGGAGGAGAATAGAGAGGTAAATTGAGTCATGAATTGTGCCTAGTGAGTAGCTATAATAGGCATTGGCCCAAACATAGTGGGATAAGTAGGAGGAGAAGAGGATTAAGAAACTTGGTTTATTAAGGAGGTAAGAGAGGCCAAACTGGATGTAGTGGCTTGTGGAGTTAATTATTAAAAGAAGATTCCAATAAAATAATCAAATTTGGGTTCAACTTTGAACTCATCCTAGTCCTCATGTTGGCTCTCCAAATTAGAATCCTCACTTAATTCACCCATCTCCATGAGTTGGACTAGTATACATATGTGTATTTCAATCAATGGAATTTTATCATAAGAGGAAGGAATGTATTCTTTCTCATTCCTATGAATTAGCTCAAATTCATCCTTGGAATTAGACTTCATGTGTTCGATGAGCAAGCTAGCATAGATCTTGGCATATATGAAGTTATAATAATTCTCATCTATAATAGGAAAATCTAGGCTATTGACCCTCTATCTAAGTGATTGTCAATGCTTAGCCATAGCTGGGTCTTTTGGGTCATACGCTCTCACTGCATCTTGGTTGGATGCCACGTATGTCAAGTTGATCAGTAGTAGAGTTGATTTACTAAAAGGCATTCATAGGAATTTCATTTAGTTTTAAACTCAAAATTTCAACAAGTGGGATTGTCCAATGTGTAAATAGTTGTCGCTATAAGGTGCAATGTAGGTTGTAGTGATAGTGGTATGCACTACACTTAGCAAAATATGGCAATTTTAGTATTGGTAGAAATAACTACATTAGCTTTGATAGTAAGAACTATGGTAGAGGCTAAGTAATAAATGATTCATTTGCACAAAAAGAATACACTGAGAATACTCTCCCTTGAAAAATTACATTGGTTTCAAAAGGTAATAGTAAAATGTTGATATTCCCAAAGATACACTAGAATCTGTTAAAGAAATACACTAGTTTTATGAGCCCAAGAGTGTTGATTTTATAAAGAGAAGTAAACTAGTTTCTTTTTTCTTTTTTTTAAAAAAGAAACTATAGTAGACTGGAAATGAAGCCTAATGAAAGATATTTTATTGTTGCAAGTGTTGGTAGCTAGAAATGATACATTGATCTTTGAAAAGTCCAAGACCAAGTTTTAACAACCCAGTGTTGTAGGTTTTCCAAGAAACTATTTTGGAAATGTAAGTAGTGCAATTAAATTTAATGCAGAATGTAGATCTAATTTATTGAAAAAGCACAAAATTTGAACTGGAAAATAAACTATCACAAACAAATGAACTACCAATTTTTATTAAAATGATAAAAATTTTGTAAGAATAGAGCTCAAAGATATAAAATTAGATGTCTAAATGCATAAGGATTTGCCCAAATGATGCTTGAATTCTAGTTAAATTGGTAGGTTGTGTTCTATAGTTGGTTGCATGATCTAAGTGCTTCCAAGCTGCAAATTTCAAAACTCCTCATTGGTTCTTTGGCTTAGACCTACTAGATTGGTTTAACAAATGTTGGGTAACTTCTTGACTTTTTGATGCTATGCAGTTAGCCTAAGAGTCTCTAATACTCAATCAATAGCCAATTTGTTAAAAAATATTTGTAACATATTCAAATTTGGTTTAAATAGATCATTGGTGTCTACTTTGGTCCTACAAATTTTCTATCATGATTGTTGATAGATTGATGTAATTTGCAGGTATGGAAAGCCATCTATTCTAGTGTAATTTTTCACTTATCATAAGTTTGATGCTTCAAGACCATCAAAACTATGCTAAGTGCTATAAAAAGTAAGTTCACATTGAAAACTACACTACCTTAACCAAAACTATGTTGGCCTTGGAAAGATATGATGGATGTGACATCCCTTTCCTAGATGTCATGGAAAATGTCAAATATACATTATATTAGACATTATGTGTAAGAAGATAATATACCAAATGTCAAATATATGTAACATTCATCATTATGTGTAAAGGAAATAATAGAGAAAGTATAAAAAGAGAAAGAAAATAATACTTTATTAATATGGAATAGTGTATCTAGATCATTCTTTGTGAATCTTCCTTGGAATTTTCTTCCTTCGGAATTTATCCCCTTAGAGGCAATCTAGCACTTCCATTATGGTTAGTCTTATTACTAGCTAGAAGGGATGGCTAGTCCTCTTCCTATTTCACTTCACCTAACTCCTATGACTTGCTTATATTGGCTTCACCACTCCATACTAGCACAACCTCTAAGCCCTAGTATAAATGCCTTAAGTCAAACCCCTAAAGGTTTCCTCATGAGAGACATCTGTTATTACAATGTGCCTTTTTAGGTTCAATTAGAACTACCCTTTTGGGTCTTGTTACAATAACAAAAATACTTGTTATGAAGACACATCATCTTTGTTATGTAGTAGCATCATTTGGGTAGAGTTATGTGATAACCTACCCCCCTTAGGTTTTTTCCATCCTCGAAAAAGTCTACATTCACTATCATTTTTTAGCTTCAATGCTTCTATTATGATCTTATGCTCCAATAATTTAATTTCTCCTTTGAACTTGAATTTTTTTCTTGCTTATTCTATGAACAAAATATATGTGATAATATATATATATATATCTATGTATGTATTTATGTATGTATGTATTTATAAGCATTAAATATTATTATTTTCTTAATAGTTACTTCATTTTCTTAAGATAATGACAAGAGGTAAATTAAAGATCTAACAACCACCAATCACTAGTCTTAACCAAGGTCACACAAAGTGCAACTTGTACATGGTTACCCAAGTGAAGGCAGAGCAAATCCTTTATTCCAACTTCCATTACCTTAGATATTTTACTTATCTAATTAAATTATAAATTAAATAATGAAGAANCCTTCTACAAGCACTCAAAAAAATATTACAACTCTAGAGAGAAGAAATAGTAAGAGATTTACTACCTTGCTTGAAAACTAAAAATTGACTAATGAATTACTTTTGTAAACTAGAGCCTAGGTGTAGTATTTATAGACTCAAGGAATATACCCCAACATCGAATATCTGATGTTGGATCTAGGCCATGATGTTGCGTACTAGACGTTGCAACCCTGATGTCACATACCCAATGTCAGGGTTGATACAAATGGTGATTCATCAAAATCACATAGCCTTAGTAGTGATTCTAAAAATCTAGTTATTAGGAAGATGTGTGTGTAATCAACACACATTTAATAGTCAAACCAACATGTCTAGATGTCTGATTATGCCAAGGGGCATATTTGATTAAGAAAATAGAAGAAATTTAGAAGAATAAGCTATTCCTAAACCATATTAATATAGTGCCATTTGCTCTTTGTGGATACTTTAATATGAAAATTGGAAGTGCCATTTATCAATTTTTAAAATATGTATTTGTAAAGGAATATTTGAAANCAAGCAAGGTAGTAAATCTCTTACTATTTCTTCTCTCTAGAGTTGTAATATTTTTTTGAGTGCTTGTAGAAGGATTCTAAAGTGTGTATGGTTATTTGTTCGAACAATGATGTACCTGAGCATAGTAGTGTGATGGGAATAAAATGAACTTTTTTGGAAACCCTTACAACACTGAGAATAGCTTAATATTTTCTTTATTGCATTTTACTTTCTTGCACTTTACTTTAGTGCATTTCATTAAGAAATATATTTTGAGCAATTAATGAACATAAGAATGACCACTTTGAGCATTCATATAGTACTTGGTAACCTAGAAACACTTAGCATTTAGTAGCCTAGTAGTGCTATATGTGTTTAGGAAAGTAGGGTGGTTACTTGTGTTAGGCTAGCTAGGTGATAGATATTAGTTTCAATCTACTCTACCCTTTATTCTTGTTGTTGGCGATTACATCCATAAAACATAAATGATAAAAATTCATATATCTCAATTACACTTAAACCATACCCTTAAGCCTCACAAGTGTAGTTGGGAAAAAAACAAATGTTCTCAATAGCATTTCATTCTTAGAGAAACTAGTGTATGAGATAATTATAGGTCCATGAAATTTGACTGGATCATGCATAATTCCTTAGTGATTCGTATGGTTGGGCTTAGGGATACCTCGCTACTCATTATTGGCACCATTGCCAGGGATCCTTTTTGTGGTTTTGTGTGCTATATAGGATCTAATAAAAGTATTTAAATCATTTGAATGAACCTAAGAGTCATATTTTGTGTTCCAATTACTACATCAAATTCTCAGAGCACACTATGATTTTTGTTTTGCTAATTGACAATGTCTTCTTCTTATAGGAGAAATTCTTCACCCAAGCCTGATAGCCCTTGTCCATCAAAGCCTCAATAGTACCAAATTATATATACTCATCCTAGTGAGTATGTGCTGAACTTCACATTCATCTTACATGAGGATGAATAGCTATGACGGCATGAAATGAAGGGCAACATTGTGTTGATGCCCAATCATGCTGCTCCTGCAATGTAAAATGCTTGCATGATGTGATCTTCAAGACTACCATGTGGAATATATTGTGGAAGATGTCAATGCCAAAGATTATTAGCCCATTGAATCACAATGCCTATGAGATCATCAACTAGAGTATCCCTATGAACTTTTGAAGGGAAAAGGATTTAACAATTCTCTATTTCTATTGTACCAGCAAGCTAGTGGAATCTTCCACTCAATGACGCTCCTCTCTTTAACTTTTATGATGAAGGTAAAAACCAAAATTTGCACTCCATAGTTCATGACCTTAATTTTGGTAATAATGGATCCAACAACAAAGCAGGATCTAGAGAGGCAAGTCAAGATAGGGATGCAAACAAGAAGTATGATCGTGATCATGATCATGATCACCGAAGAGGCAGTAGTAGGAATTGTGATGGTGTTGGTTCTCCTTCTTCTTCACCCTTCATCATGATCTTCTTCTTCTAACTCTGACCATGATCACAGAAGGCTATATCATGATGGAGGTGATCAAAATGAGCGCAATGACCAACGGGACCACAATAACCAAAGAGACCACTAAGACATGCAAGATTAAGGATGTAGATGTTCAAGAGAAGCACATTACCATGAATGAAGGGTAGTAGAGGGCATCATAGGAACAATAATCAAGGCCTTGATGAGCCTCTATTTGCTACCTAAAGTATGCTTAACATTGCAAAGGTAGTCAAAATTCCAACAAGGCATATGAGAGATAGTCAAATCAAATAGTTAGACATGAATAATATTCCTTGATTTGAATGAGGATATAGCTTTGATCCACAAAATCATCTTCAAGCTTTCTAGGATGCATGTGGATTGCAAACATAGAGAAGAAATGACAAAAAATAAGGTTCTTTCCTAGGACACTCATCAAAGAAGTAGAGGACTAGTATCAGTACTTAGAACCAAAATTTATCAAACAATGAAGTACCATGCTTGAGATTTTCAATGATAAATATCAAACATACTATTAGGTGTCCAACTTAAGAAAGAAAATTCAAGGGTAAATATAAGAAGCACATGAATCCTTGGATGTCACCATTGGTTAATACTATGCCTTGATGCATAAATATCCTAGCCATGGTTATTCTCAATTGGCCCAACTCCACCACATTGTAGACAGGCTTCATAGTGAAATAAGGAAAACCCTTGGTGTCTATGCCTAAGGGCACTTGTTAGAACTAATTGTTCATTCGGTACAAAGGTTAATAGAGTAGGTCACCAAAGAGGAGGGAGAACTTAGAAAAAGAAAAATTCTAGAGGAGTAAAACCACAATCCTTTCATCTGCAAGTAGGAGGTTCAATTTTGTGATAGTGAGGATGAATTCGTATTTGATGAGGGGATGCATAAAAAATCCTTGCCACTTTAACAATTCCAATATAAACTTATGACCAAGGATGATTAGTTAAGGGACTTCATGGATATAAGATTTCAAGCTATCCTTAAAATTGCTGAAGAGTCCTAACAACAAGGTAGTGATCGTGAGCATAGGAGGTGCAAAGAAGTTAAATGTGCATATTACAAAGGTAAGGAAAAAATTACTACAATAGAAGAGGTTGTAGATAGTGAATCAAATGATGATCATGGATGTGACATCTGTCAATACAAGCATCCTAAGGGATGTTGCCCCATTATGTCACATCTTTAGGAGTTTAGGATGTATGCCTTACATCTACAAATTACACAAAGGCAAATGTCCAAGAGGTTACCTTATCCTAAAGATAATATCAGGTAGTTCTACTAGTAACAATCATATTATCCAAGTGGAGCTCCACCACAACCATACAAACAATACCAAAAATGGTAGCAATCACAGTCATGGTCATTTGTACTACCAAGACAACAATACCCTTACCAACAACCTAATCCACATGGTTATCATATTCAACAATCCATGTCTCCATGTGACTCTTCCAATCACATTTCTTACTTACAAAATCACTACCATCCTTCTAAATATTATCAAAATCCATCTATACATGAAATAAAGGATGCTACACCTTATCCTTATCCTTCTCCTATCCCTGCACATACTCCTTCTCTAGTTGCATAGCTACCACTAGCTCCACCAATGCAGGGTGAACTACATGCTCAACCACAACAACGTAATGCTATGAGGGCTATTAATATGCAACATAATCATCAATCATATGGGTAAAATTACCAATTAAAGAAAAGACCTTTATTTCAACCCCATAGTCCACCTAAGCCTTCACTTACACCTATAGTTGACAACCCTACTCCTACCTCTTCCTCCATATCCAATTCCTTTGGGCCTTCTTGAAATCAAACTCTACCAAGGATCCATACTATAATGCTTATTCACACCATATCTAATTGGATCTATATAGGAAAAATTCAAAGAAAATTAGCTAATCCTGAAATTCCTCTAATTTATTTGTAGATTTCTAGGAATGAACCATGCAAGAATCTTCTTGATTTAGGTTCTAATATTAATTTGATTTCTCATGAGATGTACACTACTTGGAACTTACATTCTCTTAAGAAGAGAAACATCATATTATAATTAGCAAACTAGTCTATCATTGTTCCATTGGAACTGGTAGAATACATTGTTACCACTGTCTATGGGTGGTCTTATCCTATTAACTTCTTGGTAATCAAAGTGGAGAAATACAAAGGGGACTTCCTAATCATCATGGGAAGAGCATGGTTAAGTACTGTAGGTGCAAGAATGGGCATTAGAGATCTTTCCCTAGAGATTTATAAAGACAATACATTTGGAAAGATCAAGAAGAAGAGAGTTCCATGCATTGCATACAATGATAGAGAGTGCAATTGTGTGTATAAAGTTTGGACCATTAAGCAAGCATCCATGTATGCATGTAAATAGTATGCACCAAAAATAGAAATTCAAAGGTGTCTATACATAGTAGCCACAAAATAGGAGGCCATCCAAAGGTTGACCACTGATTCAAAAAGAAGCACACTTTGCATGAAACCAACTAAGATCCTAACATGTGAATATGTCATGAGCATGGATGAACTTAAGCAAGTTCTTCATCAACTCTCTAATGATACAAATGATGATATCTATTAGGGAGACTTGGAAATTTCTAAGAACTTCAAGAAAAAACCCCTTAAATTGAAAACACTATTAGTTAAAATGAAATAAGTATTTTTGTAAAATAAGAAGTCAATTATAATTAATGCAAGACTTGATCTATAATAGAAAGAGATGTTTTGAAGGTAGTTGAAAGATGGTCAATAGCTTTTGCTTGGTCATATCTTGAACTCACGAGGATTGATCCTAGGATATGCTAGCATTGCATTTACACCAACCTGACCAAGAAGCCAAGATGATAGCCATAGAGGTGGTTGAATCCCAAATTGATGTAAATCATCAATAAGGAAATCGAACAATGCTTCGAGGCAAGGTTCATCTATTCCATTGTAGATAGTGAGTGGGTGAGTCCACTCAGAATTGTACCAAAGAAAGGTGATAAGTGGTACGTTTGCCTTGACTTCAAGTTGCTAAATATGGTAACATTCAAGGATCACTTTCTATGCCCATTTGTTGACTAGGTGCTCAACACAATATCAAGGCATTACTAGTATAGCTTCCTAGATGGTTATAATGGCTATAACCAAATTCAAATTACACTAGAGGACCAAGCAAAGACAATGTTTACAAGTCCCTTGGGAAATTTTGCATTTTTTAAGATGTTGTTTGATTTATGTAATTCCCCTACCACATTTCAATGCTTTGTCTAGGGCATCTTTCAATAGTAGATCAATAGTGGTGTAGAAGTCTTCATGGATGACTTCTCCACCTATGGAGCTACATTTGAGCAAGCCTTCGACCACCTTGAGCAAGTGCTGAAATGATGTGTCAAAACTATCTTGTAGCTTAATTGGCAAAAAAGTCACCTCATGGTCTAGGAGGAGATTGTATTAGGGCACAAAATATCACAAGCAAGAACTAAGGTGGACCTTAAAAGAATAAGGGTCATCCAAGGAATAGCCCATTATCTAGAAATAGTTAAAGATGTTTGGTCATTCCTTAGACACACTGGCTACTACCAATGATTCATAGAGAATTTATCTAAGATCAAAAAATCATTGGTTGAACTAACAAAGAAAGATGCTCCTTTTGTATCGACCCTAGAATGTGAAAAAGAATTTTAGAAACTAAAAGAAAAGCTTGTGGAAACTCCAATTCTATAAGCCCTTGACTAGTCCAGACCATTTCATATCATGAAAGATGCATCAAATTATGCTTTGGAAGTTGTGCTAATACAGTTAGATGATAAAAACATCCAAAATACATCCACTACACTAGCCAAAGCATTGTGGATGCACAATTGAATTACATGACTACAAAGAAAGAATTGATGGTGGTGTTGTTTGCTCTAGAGAAGTTTAGGCACTATGTGCTTAGATACAATGTGTTTATGCACATATACCATAGTTCCATCTTCTTCCTAATGAATAAGCCAACGTTGAGCCCCTATGTTATATGGTGACTAGTGATCTTGCAGGAGTTTGATCTTATAATGGTAGATCAAAAGGGCACTAAGAATGTGGTTTCTAATCAGTTGTCTTGATTGTGATGAGATGACAAAGAGGAAGAAAGTCCATTATCCAATACATTTCTTGATTAACTTCTCTTTGGTGGAGCAATAACTAAACAAATGCCTAATGAGCCAAAATCATATGATAACATTATCACTTATCTTCTCACTTAGGAGATGCCACAAGGGTTGGAACACTAGAGGAAGCAATAGTTTCTTCACCAAGTAAATCACTTCATGAAGATTAATGAACACCTCTACAAGATGTCCATCAATGGCCTAGTTTTTTGATGTGTCCTTGATGTTGATAAACTACACATGCTCCAAGATGCTCATGAAGGTCCCTGTGGAGAACACTATGCTGAGAGATACATTGCCATGAAAATCCTAATGGTAGGGTACTATTACCCAACACTCTTCAAGGATGCTCACCATTTCATCCACTCTTGTGAATGATGCCAATGAGATGGTGGAATGAATACTCGAATGAATAAACCTCAACAATGGATTCAACCTTTAGAATCATTCAACATTTGGGGCATTGATTTCATGGGTTTCATCATGCTCATGTCAAATGGAAAGGCATACATCATAGTACCTATTGACTATTATACAAAAAGAACAAAATAAATAGCCATCATCAATTGTACATCTTCTACTACTACTTGGTTTGTACAAAAAAATGTTGTAAATAGGTTTGGTTTGCCACATCCATTAATTCTTGATAATGGAACTCATTTTATAAGAACTACTTTTAAAAAGCTTATGTAAAGCTTGGGGGTTGAACACAAACTCACAACACCTTACCATCCCCAAGCTAATGGTCAAGTTAAGGTTACAAATATGAAAATTAAAAGAATAGTAACAAGAACTATTAGCAAGTATAGGAAGTATTGGAGCACAAAACTCAATGATGCCCTTTCGACCTACCACTCAACTTGGAAACTTCCTATAGGCTACTCTCCCTATGAGCTTATGTACAACAAACTACCAACACTTCCTATTCAATTTGAACTCTATATAATTTTAATGGCTTGTGACCTTGACCTTGACTTAAGTCTAGCCCAAAAGGAAACATTAATAAATCTCAACCTGCTAGATGAAAATTGATCAATGGCCTTATCATCTAATGATTTGCACAAGGCTTAAAAAAATGTCATGACCTAAAAATTAGAAAAGTTAAATTTCAACCAAGAGAGAAGGTTCTCTATTGGAACCCCACACACGTACCTCAACAAACTAAGTTTTAAACATTATGGAAAGGAACTTATATTATTAAAGAAATTTTTCCTTTAAGAACCATGATGATCAATAAACCTAAGAGCCCAAACAAGAAACAACTGGTTGCATACGCTAGCTAACACAACAAGCACCTCATCTAATGGACAACCATGCTCCATATTTTGGATCTCCTCCTTTAAACATAGTTGTGAGGGAGATGGCCAACCATGCTAGCCATTCAAGTGGTTCCTTAGTTTTTTCAACTTTTTTGTTTTACACATTTTTCATTTTACAACTTTTTCTTTTAAATGTTTTTTGTTTTACATCTTTTTATTTTTATGTTATTAATCTTTTCTAATTTTTTTTACACCATCATTAGTACATTTCATATTTCTTGAATAATTTACACATTTTTCTATATTCTCTTTTATGTGATGTGATTTTATAACTTTTGTTAATAATTGCTAGGTACATTGGTAATGTGTTACTTGATGGTGGTATGTACTATTTTTGTTACTTGATTGTTGGTGTCTAGTTTCTAGCTTTGAATTTCATTATGGATAATTAGAACATGGTTTATTTTCTATGTAATAGGAAGTGAGTCCACAACATCCATCCATCCAAACACTCTATGATTTTCCTTGTTTTGGAAACATGTAGTCCTTTTTTCACTAATAAAATTTTAATAAATTTGTGACTTTGGTAGTTTTCAGAATTGAAAGGATTCAAAGGTTTGAACAGGGTGTGGCTTCAAGGAGATTTAGTATTCTTTGTAATTTTCTATTTTCTTGGATGCATGTGTGTTTCCATGAACTTCTTACTGTTTCATGCCAATCAATAAAGGAAGTTGAATAAGTCCTTGCATGATCTAGTTCTCATCAAGAAAAAAAAGAAAAAAAAGAGATGAGGATTCAAAGCACACCCCTTGAATAAAATACCTTCATACATCCTCACATGGTGTGGTTTTTATCAACAAAAAAAAAAGATGAGGATTTAAAACATACCCCTTGGCAAAATAAATGCATGTTTCTTTGCATGTTGTAGTTCCCATTTCAAAAAAAATAGAAATTCAAAGCCTCTTAGATAGAATAAATGGGCTAAAAACACTAGTTATGGGACTCATCTCCTCTAACTAAGGCCCTTCATCACTTCCTGCCTCTTCTCTAATTTGGAATGGTAGTTGTTTTGTGGGAGTGCTCTTGTGTCTCAGGGGATGGATTGGTCTTAGAATGTTGATGTGAAGTCATTGAAAGTGGTTGGTTTTGGTTTGGAATAAGGATGGATCCTATCAAGTCATTTAACCACAAAATACTCAAGGGACTTTATGTGACCATAATTAGGAACTCCATTCCACTCTCCCTTTCATCCATTTATGCTTTTCATATTCCAACTCACTGCTAGTTTCATGTTTTGGCTTAATGTCCTAGTTTGATGTGTGAAAATTCTTAGTTAATTACTTTTAGGTTTTTGTACATAACCTTTTATAATCATTAATCATCCATAGAACCAATGGACTCTTTGGTTTGAAGTTATGCAAGGGCATAAAATGCCTATTTCTACTTTGGTAAGGATCCACTTGCATATCTTTTAGTTGGGTTAGTTATGTTCTTTATCCTTAGAAATTTTTATAATCAAATTCTTTCTATTTACCCCATCAATGACATCCAATAGTACAAATCTTCATAATAGTTTTTAGTGAATTCTTCTTTTCATTCTTTTGA
>MNCI01018134.1:2565-95076 GCA_015680685.1 Gnetum montanum
CTCTACGTGCTATGGGCATATCGTACTACGTGTAGAACAGCTACAGGCAGTACGCCCTACAGCCTAGTTTACGGATCTGAGGCGGTGCTACCTCTGGAGTTGCAAATTCCTTCTCTGAGAGTGGTCCTCTCCACCATTATAAATGAGACTCAACACACCGAGGCTCGATTAATGGACTTGGAGTCATTGGAAGAGAAGCGGATACAGGCTCTTGAGGCAATTGAGAAATATCAGGATAAACAGAGAGAAAAGCATCATCATAACCTTCAGCAGCGTCTGATCAAGCAAGGAGACTTGGTTCTCAAGGTTGTACGTGAACCAGTGGGCAAGTTCTCTGCAAACTAGGAAGGCCCTTTCTTGGTAACCGACGCATACAGCAACGGAGTGTTCAGATTGGCAGACGTCAACGGCAACAAGTTAGCAAATCCTGTGAACCACGTGTACTTAAAACGGTATTTCATCTAGCGGCAACGACGGTGTCGATAGCAGGTATGACGGTAATCGTCCGCTACGACGTAAAATTGGCATCTTTTGCACGCGTCTGCTACGACGTTAAACTGGCACTGAACGTCCGCTACAACGTAAAACTGGCATCTTTTGCACGCGTCCGCTACGACGTTAAACTGGCACTGAACGTCCGCTACGACGTAAAACTGGCATCTTTTGTAATCGTCCGCTACGACGTTAAACTGGCACTGAACGTCCGCTACGACGTAAAACTGGCATCTTTTGCACGCGTCCGCCACGACGCTAAACTGGCGCAGGTAAGCAGCCGTCTGCTGAGACGTAAAATCAGCACAGATTTGTCTCTGGGTCATGACGTAAAACTGACATCCACAGCACGGTCTGCTGAGACCATAAATCAGCCTCGCCACCGTCCGCTACGACGTAAAACTAGCACTTCTCGGTCTGCCCGGACTTTAAACTGGGACCATGGTCTGCTGAGACTTAAAACCAGTAACGGCAGTCTTCCAAGACTTAAAACTGGAATGTACAAATCGCCACCATGTTCAAGCGAGCGTGATCACTCCTGTACAATTGCACAGCAGACGGGGTGGGTTACTGAGACAGTCCCAGTATCGCCACCCCATCGGCATCTTACTGATTCCTCGGACAAGCAAGGAGGCATTTTACTGATCCCTCAGAGATGCCGCCACCGCACCCGCTGCGGTAGTCGTAGCTCTAGGAATTTAGCCTCATTAGCGGGACCCCCAACGAAATCCTCGTTGGTCATGGCCCCAGGAGTCTCCGCCAATCATTGCTATTGGACGCCGGCTTCGCAGATCCATCTGGCCGGTTCCCAGTGCAACCAGTGAGGGGCACTGTGTCTGATGCCTTCTGTCGAAGGTATACAGGGCCAAGTCATCAGGGTTGGCGGCTCCCCCTTAGTGCTCCACCTCAACATTTACAGTTCGTTGGCTCCGGCTAACATCAGACAGCATGGGCTCCAAGAAAGCCCGTCTTTTGTCCATAAACAATGGCGTCCTCTGTTTCCTTTTGTGGTTGCAGGCTGCTTAACTTCGAGGATGTCGTGCAAAGGTGCGTTCATCTGAGCGGCGAAGTACAGCAGCGTGCTGAAATGGCTGCCCAGGTTTGCCCACCCACTCAGCTTTGCACATTTCTTCCCGACACGCATCTAACCTTAATCCTTATTTCCTTCTTCCCCACCACCCAGTTCCCATACGCAGCTTTGCTTTTCATATTCACGCTAGCAGGTTTTTCATATTCACGCTAGCAGGTTTTCATACTCACGTTAGCAGAGATATCGCAAAAGTGATGCGCAATGCTCCTTTTTGCACGCATTCCTGCTACAATTTGTAACAGAGATACCTCAGATTTGACGCGCAACGCTCGTCTGAAAGCATTCCTGTTGACATAAATAAGCACACCGTTTGCATCTTCCCTGAACCTGTTTCCAGTTATACCCTTCCTCTGATGCTCGCCAGCCTTCCTTTTACGTAAACAGAGCAATACCTGAGTAGCCATGGATGAACGTTGTTCTTGCTTCTACCAATCCGGTGTTTCGCATTCTTTGTCGACATTTTTCGGGTAAGCCCTCTAACTGTCAACAAAGAGGGGCCATTGAAACACCGTGAAAATTACGGATCGGCCTCAGGCGAAGATTTGTAATTTGAGCGAGAACGCGCCTCGAATTTGTCTAAGGGCAAGTTTACACTCTATCACGCACGGCAGCGTGATGAGCGTAATGAGTTCAGGGGCAGTTAAAGGCGAATTTTGTCTAAGGACAAATTTACGCTTCATTACGCACGGCAGCGTGATGAGCGTAATAAGCTCCAAAACAGTTGAAGGCAAAATCCAGAGAGGCACGACGGGTTGGCACTTTTTCTTGCGACGCATACATAAGTGGCCTTTACGCTCGTTACGCGGCGGTGCGTACCAGTGCGTAGGTCATGATTCAAGTTGCACGCTCCTTACGCTCCACCACGCTCCGCTGCGTGATAAGCGTAAGTTGTACTTTGTTTACGCTTCACCACGCACGGTTGCGTAGTGAGCGTACGTTACATTTACGCTTTGCCACGCATAGCTACGTGGTGAGCGTAAAAAAACGATCTTGAACTCATTGTTTTTACGTCAGTGCGCTCACACATGCAACACAAAGCGAATGAGCGCAAACGCAGCTGAGACACACCTATCATGGGTCTGATCTTTACACGCACAACACGCAATTACACGCACAACACGCAAAAGAGCGTGTTGTGCGTAGTCGCAGTCCGACTTAAAAGAATCGCGTCAACAGGATCCGTGACATTCGGGCCCACATCATCAGGGTTGCGTGTGTCGCGGCCTCTAAATATTCCGGCTGACAAGTATACAAAAAGAGGGGAGAGGGGAATTTTTTAAAGAGAGGGTTGGCAACTTGACAAGAAAACGAACCAGAGCACCAGAGCATTTTGATCGCTTTTGTTGGCAGCAGATCAAGAGGACAAGAGCATTTTCTGAGCAAGGGAACACTTATCGCCTTGAACAGAGAAACAAGAGCAACCTCTTGGTAATCGCTGCAAACATTATCCTTTAGCAGAAACAGAACGCAGCACGCCTGAGTCCTAACAGCAGATCTACCTGAACCAAAGAAGCAGAGTAGGAATTGCAGAGTCGTCTCGCCTAGTTAGCAGGTTCTGTCGTTCAAAAGATCGACGGACTTCAAAGCTTGACCATTCCTGCACCTAAGTTTTGGGCCTACAAGGTAGATCAGATTTCTGTCCAGACAGTTTTCTTGTTATTTTGTGCTCATTTTGTATCCAGTTGTTGGGGGTTTTCTCCCATTGTAACGTAATATACATGGAAGCATACATCCGATCTAGCATTGAAACATAGATCTTGGATCTTTGCAAAATCTACTTGTTTTTCTCTCCCGACTGGCATCTTTCTGGTGTTTTAGTGTTATCTTCCTAGCGATTTATCTACGTCGTTGTCACCCTATTTTACGATCTCTCACAACAAATCACGTCACGCAAAAATCCATAATCGTCATCGCTTTTACCGACCCGTAAGTCCCTGTCTGATCGACAAGACCGTTCAGGGCACCGCGGATTCGTTTTTCCAGCTTAGCCCTCGCGCGGATCCGTGGTTAAAGCTGTGTACACGGAATTTCAATCGGCATTTCCAGCTGCCGACGTTTTCCGTCGTTACAGAGATGACTTGCCCCTGAAATTTTGACCTCTCATCAGAGTGCTTGTGAGATGGTTGATGTGAGGTTAGGCTGGTTACGAAACAATAGCTTTGCTATTTTTGCTTAGGCACTTATTTTATCCAAATTTTTTTCCCTATTTTTACCTCTCGTTGAAGTGCTTGTGACAACCAGAAATGTTAGTGGCTAGAACACTAAGAGATTAGTGGATGTACAGTCTAACTCCAAGTTCATATGAGGATCATGATAGAAACAAAGATAGAGTGCCCTAAATGGTCTTGTCAATAAAATAGGGACTTACAAGATGTTACAATGAACACATGTAGAAGGGGTTTATATAGTGTTACTAGTGGGCACCTAGGCTAGCCAAGCTAGAGCATAGTAGGGTGTCATAGCTTGAGAACAGTGATATAAATGTGCAAATGCATACAAAACAATAAGAAAACATAAGTGCTATGCTAAATGCCAAAGAAAAAGTGCTTGAAAATGTAATGGAACTTGAAAATGGAAGTGCCATCCCTAATGGTGGGAGCATAGCAATTGTAGGAAAAGAGGTAAGAGTGGTACTCAATGTACAGGCAAGCATAGTGGTAGCATAGTAGTGTAGTCATAATCTCTAGGGCATCTAGGCTATGGAACTAATGGTTGCCATGGCAACTAAACCTGACAGGTTGGCTACTATGGTGTTCCATAGGCAAAGTGATGAACTGCATGCTAGATGATATGCACTAGTGGTCCGATGGAGTCCTGAAGTATGCCAAAGTGCTAAGTATGCTCAAGTGTAAGAGTGCCAAAGGATGCTAAAAATGCAAAATGCCCAATGCCATTTTGGTTTGCCAACCCCTAAAATATTGAACACATGAGTATTTATAGGGTTAGGGTTAGTGTGAAATGTGGATTGGGTGCCACATGGCATGAGGGTAGGTGGGGCTACGCTAGATCTAGCTACACTCCCATGAGAGTATCAAGTGCTATACTCTAGTATACTACAACGGATCCCCAAAGACTACTAAATTGTAACTACACTACCAAGACTACATGTGACAAAGTTTGAATGACCACAATATACCTACAAATAGTGTAAAAATAATGCAAGTTGGAGGCTACACTTTGGGACTACATCTTTCCCTCTTTCGAGTAGGGTCAAGTGTAGGTACAATTCAAGGGATTGATAGGGGATGCAAAAGAGATACAAATTGCTAGTCTTACTTGCTAGAGGAATGCCAAAGTTGAGATGAATGTTGATGCTAAGAACTAGAGGCTTTTAGAGGCTATCAAAGGCTTCTTTGTAGTGCTATGCTAGCTACGCTCTAGAGCATTGCACCAAAACTTGGTCAAATTTTGCAAAATTGGATGTCCAGCACTGGCTACGCTAGCTACACTTTAGAGTGTAGCAAAGTGTAGTAGGGATACTTAGAAAAATTTAATAGAATCTACAATTTTTCTTCATGATATGCTGGCTATGCTCTAGGGCATAGTAGGAGGGGTAGCCTTAGAAATTAGAAAATCTATCAAACTGTTCCTCTATTATGAGCTATCTTGATAGCTACTAGCTTGACACTTAGGCAAACTAGCCATTGAAATATATGCTATGTTGGTTACACTCTAGAGCATAGCAACCCTAGGAGTTAGGAAATTTGTAGAACTACTTCTTCTATCCCAAGCCATCCTAATAATTTCTGGCTTGCCACTTGAGCAAATTGGCCATAGAAATGTGTACGACATTGGCTACACTCTAGAGTGTAGTAGGTAGAGTGAGAGCATAGCACAACACTTAGAAAAAGTTTTGTGCAACTACTATTGACACTTAGAAAATCTTGCAAAATAGGCCTTGTGATGTATGCTACACTGGCTATACTAGGAAGCATACCACCAACACTTAGAAAAATTTGCCAAGTTTCAACACTTAGACAAATTTGTAGTTAAAGTGCTAAAGCACGAAATTGGTGGCATTTCATTGGCCCCTCTTTGTTAACATCTGGAGGAGTGGCCCGAGAGATGTTGACAAAGAATACAAAATACCATTGTAAACATGATACCAACATTACTCATTAGTACCCGATTAGATAACACTTCACCATGCTCAAGAGGGCTAAGGGAATAAAGTATGGTAAGGAGCAAGTTAAGGAGATGGACCAAGGGATAGCGAGTGGGAGGGATGTCCATTGTTCATGTGGCTATAGGATGTGACACCATGATTGCTTGTCACCAAATCATGATCCCTTATTAGAGTGCTTGTAAGGGAGTTAGCATACGAAGATGGCTTGCCCTTGAAATTTTAACCTCTCATTGGAGTGCTTATGAGATGGTTGATGCAAGGTTGGGCCAAATGCAAAACGAAAACTTTACTATTTTTTCTTGGGCACTTATTTTGTCCCATTTTTTATGCTAACTAGAAGATTTTTATCATTAGGTAGACTATGTGTCATCCAACAAGTTGTGCTTAGAGGCAACCATGTCACATCTTTAGGATAGGTGTTTCCTCCCTAGGATGAGTTGTGTTACATCTACTTAAGCTTTCACTAGCCTACAAAGGCTTCCCATGGGACAAGTTGCATTACATTTGGTATGAGTTCTATGACTAACTAAAAAAAAATACCATGTACATCAGAGAAGCTTGCTAGAAAATTTTGGGAGATGTGAGGTAAAAGAAGGGGTAAATGCAAATAGACTATGGTAGAGTAAAAGGGATGTGCATTATTGAGTAGCTTGATGAGTCAAAGCGTGCACATCAAAGAAGTGTGGTGACTTGCCACCATGATGAAAAACATCTCTAAGTGATTACAGCTAAGGCTTTATCTTGCAAACACAATATAGAGAAAATAAGAAAACAATCACATCATGTGAGATGAGAGAAAACTCTTGGTTGCAAGGGTACTACAAGGGCAATGAGTGTTGTGTCAATTGCAGGTGCATGCAGTGTCCAAAGTAGGAAGGCCAGTGCAAGTGCTAGAGCTACCAGGTTGCAAAAGCTCTAGTAGCCACACCAGAAGTAAGCATCTAAGTGGTTGAGGGTGTTGGTGATGCTAGTGCTTGAGACTCCTCACCAAGGATAGGAGCTTGGAAACCCAGCAACTTGGTAAGGAGTTGAGATGCTAGATTCTCTTCCTAGCTTAAGCAATGGTGAGGGCTAGAGGATGGCAGTGCCATGGCTGGGCCATAATACTATTAGGACTCTAGTGAGTGATGCTAATGGTGAGAGCTCCAACCAAGATGACTGATGATGGTGGCAGTAGCTCTGGAAGATTAACAAGATGCCTAAAGGAATCTTTGGAGGATCAACAAAATGCCAAGTGCGATGACATTGCAAATGTTTTAGAGGTATTTTTCTTAATGATGTGAACTCCATTCTAGAACTATAATGCCCTACTGTATGCTACTTGAGAGGTGTGGGCAGGCAATAAAGGGTTGGAAGTATTCATGCTTACTTGTCCACAGAACTGTACTTGTTGAGTGGTGTGTGCTAAACTGTGAACCTAGTTTAAGATCATAGTAGATCACATGTTATGCTAGTTTAAGGTCCTAGTAGACTATGAACCTATTTTAAGGTTTTGGAAGACCATGATGTGCTAGTTTATAGTCCTAGTAAACTGTTGTATTCTAGTTTATCATCATAGTGAATGGTGGATTGCCAGTTTAAGGTCATAGTAGACTATGTTGTGGGTGCCAGTCTAATGTCATAACCCAAGGACATTCTATGCTAGTTTAATGTCATAGCAAATGTTTTGCACTAGCTTAACATCATAGCAGATGTATGCTTACCTTGCTATGTTGATGCTACATGTTAGGCATAGTAGGGATTGAGGTACAAATGGTTGATTGGGTTGGCAACCTCATTGGCATCTAGATCAGCATGCTTGAATGATCCATTATCATAGGCCTTTGTAACCAAGAAAGGCCCTTCCTAGTTGGTTGAGAATTTTCCTGTGAGTTCAAAAATGACCTTGAGAACTAGGTCCCCTTTCTTGATTGGGTGTTGATGTTGATTGTGGTGATTTTTTTGCCATTGCTTTTCCTGGTATCACTCAATGTGATCAAGTGTCTACATGTGCTCC
Organism: Gnetum montanum; assembly: GCA_015680685.1. Taxonomy (NCBI): domain Eukaryota; kingdom Viridiplantae; phylum Streptophyta; class Gnetopsida; order Gnetales; family Gnetaceae; genus Gnetum; species Gnetum montanum. The sequence goes on from MNCI01018134.1 coordinate 10,270, forward strand.
TCCTCTATAGAGTTGAGGTCAATGGTTCTCAACTCATCATTCTAAAACTCATCAATGAGGCTAAAGAGGATCACATAGAGCGATGAGACCCATAATTCAAGATGCAACATTGCTTTAGACCTATACACAAGGCTATATGGCATTTTACTGATTGTTGTTTTGTGTATTATGCAGTAGGCCCATAGTGCATAGAATAGCGACTTGTGCCATCATTATTTGTTGCTACTAAGCATCTTCTTTAGAAGGTTGATGATGACTTTTTTTGTAGCCTTCACTTGGCCATTCACCTACAGGAAGTATGGTAACAAAAAGGAATGTTTGATGCCAAGGTATTCATAGAAGGCTTTGGTTTTGACACTACTAAATTATGGCTTTTTATCCATGACTATAGTCATGGGTAGACCAAATCAGGTCATTATATTATCAAGGATAAATTTACAAACCTATTGTGATGTCATATTCCTAAGGGGAATGAATTCAACCCACTTGGTAAAGTATTTGGTTGTGATTACGATGAAGCTATGTCCTATAGAAGACTAAGGTGTGATAGGACCTATGATGTCCAACTCCTAACATTGGAATGACCATGTGATCTGTGTGGTATGCAATTCAGTGGGTAGAAAATGCATTAAGTTGCCATGTTGTTGACACATGTCACATGTTTTGATCGAGCTCCATGTAAGGCCAATAGTAGCTGAAGCATCTAATTTTTTCTGCCATTACCATGGGTGCTATGTGGCCTTAGTACAATCCCTTGTGGTCTTGACCAATGATCGTTTGCACATTGCTATAGCTAATGCAAGTTAACAGTATACCATTGTAGGATTTGTGACATAGTGTGCTATCACCTATGAGGATGTACTACCACAATTTTTTTCTTATTGCATCCTTTTGAGCAATGGTTAGTTGTTGCAGAGGCTTACTTTATCAAAGGTAAATATTAATATCATCATACCACTCTTGTGTGTGAGTTGTGATTTTTGTGGCTATGGATGTGATGCTTGTGTAGTAGAACGTACCCCAAGGGGTCATAAAGGTTATGCTGAGCTAGTGCTCTAGGTTGATCCAAATTTTGTTATACCCTGAGAACCCATCCATGAAGGACAACAAGGCATGATTAGCCATAGTATCGATGAGTTGGTCAATATTAGATAATGGGAAATTGTCTTTGATGGTCACCTTATTCAGATCTCAAGAGTTTATGCAAATGTGTATGCTTCTATTTTTCTTAAGAACAACTATGATGTTGGAAATCCAATCTACATAAAAAACTTCCTGGATGAAACTGGCCTTGTAAAGCTTGGTGATTTCATCATGAACCATCAATGCCATCTCAGGTTTAACCTTACGGGCTTTCTATTTGACTGGTTTTACATGAGGATCAAGGATGATGTTATGTTACACTATGCAAGGGTCTAGGCTTGGCATGTCCTCGTAGGACCATGCAAACACCTTGAAATTATCGTTGACAACTTTGGTAATGCTTTGTGTGGGTTGAGGCTCTAACAAGAAACTAAGTTTTAGTGTCTTTGCCTTACCTCTACGTGTTATTATAGGGACTTTGATGAGGGGATCCTTGATTACATCACCTGCCTCTAGATTTAGAGTTTTGACTAGATGATTTGGCCAATCCAGTGATGCCCATAGAGATGCTACATGTATGTCATAGGCTATGGGCTCAAAGTCAAGGCATTTAGTGTTAATGCATCATGTGGAATCACCATAAGGTCTAGTCAAGGCCAGGGGTGAATGAAGATGCTCATATGCACTCATGTTGCAATCCTACCAAGAATCCTACAAAATAACCAGAAGAATGTCAAGCCAAACCTATCTTAATAAAGTAAAATGCATAAGATAAGAAAGGAAATGCTATAAAAAATTCACCTAACTATGCAACTATGGGATTAGGTAAGCAAGTGTGGGAACCAGTTTTAGGCCTTGGTAGGCCATAGGATTGCTAATTTAAGGTCATAGTAGATCATGGATTGCACAAGATGCATCGATTTAGGTAAGGTGGAGAATATTTGAAACATGTGATTAAGCTAGGGATTTTCTAGGCAACTAGAAAAATGCAAAAAATTTTCTAAGTTTGGGAACACTGGAAAAGTTAGAAAATTTTTCTAACTCTAGCTACTACACTCGTCCTACATTATGTGTGGGACATGGGATGCTACCTAAGTAGGTTACATGTCAATCACCCCAAGGGGTATAAATTGGCATTTTCACCATAGTCAGCCTATCATTTTCAAAAGTAAAAATAAGAAGTCACCAAGCGTAGCATGGCCAGAGCAAGGAGAGTTAGAGTGTAGCAACAAAAGCAAAGAAAACCAAAGTGTAGCCACCAACCATGACATGTTGCAGTGAATGCCAACACCCTGGTCTTGCCAATGTGGATGAGGGAAAATTCATGTTAATAAAACTCCCTAGGGTGCACATAGAGGAGTGAAGGGAGATGCCAATGGCTAGGATTGATGCTATGCTCTACCCTTGTGATTTTTCTTTTTTTCTTTTCTTTTTCTTTTTTTTTTTTGCTTTTTCACATCCTTCATGTGGGGTTTTAGGTTTTAAGGGTAGCCTACCCTAGGCAGGGACCACCACCACCACCATGGTTGGCATGGTGGCCACAACTAAGAGAAGGAAATGCATGTATGAAGGATGGGTTTTATGGGTTTCTCATGTTTTTTTTTTTGCATCACATGTAGTGAGGGGTTGTACTGTTCTAGGGTTTTCTATGCATGGCAAGGGGAAAGGGTTTCCTGGGTATCACACGGGATGCAGGGTAGGGATGAAATGGTTTTTTTCTCCTTTTGGCCATGGCTGAGATGGCTATAGCGTGGAATGAGGAAGGAGGGACAATGAGGAATCTAGGGCTAAGGGTCTACCTCTGCTCCCAGTGGGTATGTAGGTGAGCATCACACATGGGTGAGGTATCATAAGAGGTAGGGGCATGTGGGAAGGCTATAAGGCATTAGAAAGTAGAGCATGACAAAGAGGATTAAGTGGTGCTAAGCAATAGAGCATAATGGAGTGGGTAAGGCGACCGTAGGGATCATGGCTATGTCATGCCTAGTACATGTTATGTACGAATTTCCTTATTTTGTACTTTAATGTTTACATCTAAATGCCTCACTCTAATGCTACACTTTAAGGAGTTAGAAATTTTTTTTGAACTTTCCTATTTGGAGGCTATGCTTCCAAGAGCATAACCAACAATTAGAAATTTCATGAAATTTTTAAGGGTTACACTCTGCGGGGAGTGTAACTGATAGTTAAGAAATTTTTTCATGTTTTTGAGGGTTATGCTTTGCAATGTGTGTAACCAACAGTTAGAAAAATTTTGATGTTGAAAAGGGTTACACTTTGCAAGGAGTGTGACTAATAGTTAGAAATTTTATTTTTCCAAAACCTACATGGGCTACACTCTAGGAGAACATATCTAAGAGTTAGAATTTTTTTTATGCCCATTGGCTACACTAACCAAAGTTTCTAAGTATGAAAATATAATGTTGAACATGAAAAATGCTAAGTGAAAATGTGAAATGAGGATGTTAGTGTTGTGCCCCATTGAGAACTAGGCATGTCAGATGGGTGTGATAATATCCCTTTCCTATAGGATTCATGGAAGAGGCTAAGGGTTTTCTAGTCACACTATTTAACTTCTGCTAATGTTCTAAGCATAATTTTAATGCATTTTTGTATGCATCCAATGCTAACACTCCACTTTTATTGCTATTGTGGCTACAGGGTATTATTGAAGCCCATCCTCGTTGTACTAGAACTAGTGGATATCCTCTATCATTTGAGAAAACTTGTACCAAATGCACCTACACCAGACATGCGTGTGGGTTACCAAGTGGTTTAGACCAAGAGCACATGAGTTCCTAGAATTCTTGCTCCAACACTTCAATGTAATGATGTGGTCACACCTAGCAACGAAAGTGACTATTGTCATCACGAAGACATTGTTGCTTGGGGAAAATTAGGGCATTCTAAGATTCATGTTCGATGAGCCTATTGGTAGTGATGGAGCAAGGGGTTTAAGCTAGGGCCCTAGGGGCATTAGGCCTTTATCCAAGATCTAGTAGATGCCAAAGTTCCAATGCTATAGCAAGAGAAACACCTTGTTTTTTGCTCATTGCATGCTTACCCTATTTCAGAACCCACCTACGATAGTGTATTGAACTAAAGGGCAAGTTCTTCTATGATTTTTCACACTATCCATTCGATTATAACTCATATGAGAATGCTAACTGCTTATGTCTATTTCCAAATTTACAGTTGGTGCATTTGGCCTTCACAGTGAGGAGGGACCCTTGAACTTGACCTACACAACCTTGCATGAATTCTCATCCTTTGAGAATATCTATGTGGCAATGATTGAACAGATTGTATTTGACCTAGTAGAATACCCTTGTCAATACCCTAAGGCCTATGAGAGGTGTTAAACCTATCGTTGGTTAGATGTTGAATGGATGATTAGTGTACCCAATGTGGAGGAGGTCTCAATCCCACCACCGCCATCTCACACACCATTCGTGCCATGTAAGTAGTTCATTTTTTTGCTCTTATGCATTTGCTGATTTGCTTTTCTCATGATGCTAACTTTGCTTTTTCCTATTGTAGCTACGATCACTTCATGAGAGGTCACAATGGTTGCGACAGGCCACATTAAGACCACCCTCATCATGAAGTATGGTAATGTTGAGGGTATGTAGTGTTGGTTGTGCCATGAGGTCCCAACGAAGTTTACTAGCAAGCTTTAGTGAGCTAGGCTAATGGACCTTTTCTTGGCCCTTAGACAGGGCATCCCAATGGCCAAAATGGTTGCAATCATTAACTCTTTTAGTGAGAGCACTAGTTGTTTTATCACACATGCCTATGGTGTGTGGACGGTTTTTGACCTCATAGATGATTTATTTGCAAACCTCTTTGGCCTTCCCTTTGAGGGCCCATCAATTGCCAAAAAATCCAACAAAGAGGTAGACCACAGAGAGGATGTTGAGGAGTGGCCAGGGGCTTCTATGTGCCACAAAGGCATATTCATCAAGGATGTGAGATTGCCTATGGTCCACCAATTCTAACCACTCTTTTGTGCCTATGCATTCTTGAAGCTACTCTTCCAAGGAAAAATTCTTGGGGTGGAGTAGGCTTGGGTGATGAGAAACATGTTAGAGGAAGGCATGCGGTACAATTGAGCTTCCTACCTTGCCAGTGACCTATGCACCAAAATCATCAAGTTGTGCCACAACCTCTAGGTGAGGTCACATTTGCACTTTGTGTTCTTCATAGGATGCCTATGAAGTTTCATGAAGTTCTTGGTGGTTTAGGAGGATGGGGAATGAGCTATGCAGGACCACAAGGAACTCTCTAGGCCATGAATCTAACACTTTTTCACTACCACATGGTAATAGGACCCCCTAGAGGTGATTGGTGAGTTGTTTTCTGTAATGACTAGAGGACACTTGGGACGATCTTATCACTTGCATGATAGTGTAGGTGAGGTGCCATTGGCTAATACTAGGAATGTGGCTAGAGGGGTGTGACTCATTGTTGAGGTACTGGGATCATTTAAGATAAAAATTAAAAAGCCACATCTCATGGAGGAGCCTATACAAGAGGTGGAGGAGAGTGACAGAAAGATCCACTTAGGGTTTTATGATTTTCATTCAAGAATTGCAGGTGAGTATAAGTCATTGGATGTCACTATACTATGCTATGGTGAATTACTATAGTAATCTTGGAAATGCTAATCCTAACCTATGTGAATTATTAAATGTAGGCAAGAGGGCTTCCACAATAGTAGTAGAGCTTGTAGCAGATGATGTCCCTCCTCAAAATGAGGAACAAGCACTAAAGGAAGAGTAGCAAGAGGTCACAGAGGTCTTATAGCAATTAGAGGAGGAAGGGTTGCTTTAGCTAGATGAGGATGAGTTTGATAATTTCTTTGATGGTGTGTAGATGGGCAATCCCCCTACTCTCACATCTAAGGGCTTGTTGGATAGGAGCTTTGCATCACCATCTATTATTTCTCTTTTTAACTCTTACATATTTGGCTATTTGATAATTGCTAAATGTGTTGTATCATAGTCGTAGGTGTTTCCATCGATGATCTAGTATATACCTCCACTTTTTGCATGTAGTCGTGGGTGGAAGCACCTAATAAGTGCACCTTCATGAAAGGCCAAGTTGAAGACATGGTGGACTGCATATATCAGATGGATCCTAAGATTGATATGTCTATGTTTGCCTACTTTGCCTTACCAATTTGTTACTTAGTCTATGGATAATGTTGTTTTGCCTATTGTATGCCAATAGGTTCCAAGCTTTGGTGGGACCTAAGAAGCATGGCTAGAGTTGATGCCATCCCTAAGTTTTCCCCTATAGTGGAGTAAGTGCCCCATTGTGTGTACAATAAGGCAAGCAAGTATGTGCTCTCATGTGTGAGAGCATTATGGGAATGTAGGTGCACTAACGAGCATCTATGGAAGTGGGTGCATGAGCTCTAAGACAAGGGAGTGAGCCAAGATGCTAACTTGGAGGACTTGCAAGCCCACTATGATTTCCTAGTGGATCATGAGTAAGGGAATGGTACCTAGCAAACAACCGATATTGACTATGCTAGGTATTGGTTAGCCATTCATGGTAAAAATGAGGCCACTCAAGAGGTGATTGAGTAGTGGCTACAAATGGACCTACTAGCCAAGAAAAACTAAGAATGGAAGGACTACAATGCTAAGGTGTACCAATGGAATCAAACTTAGAAAAATCATAAATAAGGATCAGTCCATGGAGTGTCATTTTTGCTACATGTTCCTTGATGCAATTTCCATAATGCAAGCCTATGAATTGTTTGCTAGCAATGTAGTGCTAAGTGGGACCCCTAAGAGACACATTGCTATACCTTCAAGAGAGGTTTCCTCTGCCACATTTTCATTAGGGCCACCCACATGGATAGCCATGGAAAAAGGCAAGACCCTCATGGGCATTGACTTTGGCAAGGAGGATTGGACGTAGCTATCGAAGGTAGAGATCCTCCAATACTTGGAGGTGGGCCTCAGTAGAATGCTTCTAGATGTGGATGCGGGCCCCTCTTAGGATGGTTTGGTTTGAATTTTTTTTATTTATTTTGTGATAATTTTGCATGTCACTTATTTGTTAGCTAATTTTTTTATTTCATTTTTCCTTAAGTAGGTTTTGGGCAGTGGCATAGGCCCCAGTGGAGTAGCAAAGGAAGAGAAAGAGAAACTGTAGCCTCCACCAAATACCGCTAGCTGAGCATCCCAAGATGTAGCCCTACTATTGGGAAGTTTTGCATTTTTGACAATTTTTTTATATACACTTGAGCTATATATTTCATTAATGATTTCATGGAAATGTAATGGTGATTCATATATCAATTTTTTGTAGTTTGTGTAATGTTGTGGGAAGTCTAACTTGTGGTTGATTGGTGTGAGTAGGTCCCTTGTGGGCCCATGCTAGTTTAGGGCCATGGTGGAAGGGCCATTGCTAGTTTAAGGTCATTTTAGGCCATGAGGATGCAAGAAAGGCTACCAATTTTAGGCCATGGTGGGTCCTAGAAATGTTGCCATTTTTAGGCCATGCGATAGTTTAGGGCCTTTTTGGGCCATAGCACAAAAGGAAGCAAGTTGCTAGTTTTAGGCCTTAACAGACCACATGAATTTTTTTTTTATGTTTTAGTGTTTTCTAATGCATGAAAGGGCTAAATAGAACTGCATAAACTAAAGAAATGAAATAACCAATGCAAGATGCAAGTAACTATGCAAATGTAACTACACAAGAAAAAGACATGCAAATGAACTAAGGGGATACCTTAGTCATGTAATTATTTCCTAATCCAATGTGGGTTAAGAGGTCCATAATCCCTGGGAGGCATAAGATGATACTCACCTAGACCTTCATTAGTGGTGCTAAAGGGAAATTCTTCCTAGAGAGCTTCCTCACTAAGGTTGCTTGCTTTGTTTGGTTGCTCAAATGGGTCAACTGGACAAAGTTGGCTTTCATCCCAAATGGGTGGCATGTCATCGGAGAACTCTACTTTCGACCCTTGCTCTACATCAACATTGTTGATGGTTGAGGGAGATGTGTTGTAGCCATATATGATCACTTCTTTGCCTTCATAGGAAAGGTCTATCTCTTATGGATGGGTGAAGAGATGGCCTATAATTGGGCTAGCTAGGACCTCCCCAAGATCAAGTTGCACTTGGGCATCTCTTTGATGAAAATGAACTCAGTAGTAGTGGAAAATTTCTCCACTACCACGAAAGCTATCATAACCATTCCCTTCATGACAACACATGACCCATTAAAGGATTTTAGACATGTTGTATTGGTTGGCTTGATCTAGTCAGTGAGACTAAGTTTGTCAATGACTAGGAATGGGATGACATTGGTGGTCACCCCATCATCGACATGCATGCTATGGATTCTACACTACCTTACATGAATGATTATGAACATTGGTGCAAAACATCAAGGGTGTTGAACTTGATTTCTAAGTTGTAGGGGGAAGCATCATAGCATGAATGGCTTCTTCATATGCTAGAAGAATAAAGGTTAACATGTACACTAATGCTTCATAGTGAATAAAGGAGGTCATCACTAGGTCATACAGGCTCAAAGTTATGTTCTTTTGTTTTAGAGCCTACTTGACCTATGCCAATGTGTCTATGAAGTATTTTCTATTGTCTGCTACTTTGCTAGCTGTTACTTCCTCCATGTGGCCCAAGAGATGGATCTCCCAGGGAGGAGATTTAGACTTTGCTTATGTGGCTGGATTTTGAGCCTCAGTACTTGATTTTTGGTTGCTTGCACTTACATTGGCATCCTAAGACAATGAGGCCATGGGGATGGTGGACAAGGGGATAGGCTTAGGAGGATATAACTCCATATGTTCCCTAATCATCTTGTTGGTGAGGTGCTTGTCAGGCCTCCTAGGTTGTAGTTTAGACTGTCTATCATTGTGTGTGAGATGGGGCTTTGAGTGGGTAGGGTGTGATGCAGTCTCCACCTGTAAATCCCAAGTAAGTGAGGGGTCTACACGTCATGGAACCCTAATGACAAAGGATGTCTAGGTTGCTATTGCCACAACATGATATGGGGCCCTAACCACAAAGGGTGTCATGAGTGCCTAAGGTGGTGCTCTAATGACAAAAGGGGATTGTAGACTGGTTGATGCCAAGGCTCCAATGTTACCAGAGGGCACATGAACCATAAATGGTTCATGTGCTAGTTTTGCATTTTCATCAATGCTGATGGCATTGATAACATAGCCTACACTATTAGTGTTAATAGGGTCTTTGTAGACCTTCATTGGCTGGTTTTCTAGGCAAACAGGATTGCTATTATCAAGGACCAATTTACCGTGATCAATCATGCACTGAATGTCATCCATTAAGGCCAAGTAGTAATATATATCATGGCTATGCAGTTGGTGATAGTTGCAAAACCAGTCCAACCTGAAGTTTTTAGGAACTAGGGGCTTGCCTAACATGGCTACTAAGTGGCCTCTAAGGACCTTGTAGTATTACTCATGGTGCTTGCGAGTGTCCTCAAACATATGCTTATGCTGGAATGCACCAATCATAAAGCAATTGGTCCAAAAGCTTAAATAGGTTAATGGGTAGTGGGGTATACTTTGAGAAATCCTTGCACTCAAAGTTTGGCCTTAAGGCAACTTGCCTCATAGCTACTGATGGTGTGCACTAGTTAGTTCCCATAGCACTAGAGCTAGATGCTTTATTGTTGTTGGTTGAGGCCTTAGGCAACTTGGCCATTGGTTTAGCATTGTTGGGCTTAGCCTCATCAGCCACCACTACAACAATTGCAATTTCTTTTCCCTTTTTCTTGTCCTTCTTCACATGTGCATTCTTGTAGGGCACATAGGCTATGTCCTTATTGGCCTCCACCACATCCTGGATGCTCTTTGTTTGAGAAAAGGCTTGGTTCAAGGAGCATGAGGATAGATAGTACAACTTTGACTTAATGAAGTCATTTACTACACCCTTAAAGATGGCTAGAAAGTAGGTCTTTGCTATTGGCTCATGGATTTTGTTGAGTGTAGTGCTCCAATGTTGAACGAACTTTTACATGGGCTCTAGAGGACCTTGCTTGATGTCCATCAATTGATTTAGGATGGCTTCAGGCTTCAAGTTGTACTTGAAGGAAGTCACAAAGTGATTAAGAAATTATTCCAAGGTAGATATGGAAGCCCTAGGAAGCACATGGTACTAGTCAAGCACCTTTCTAGTTAAGGACATGGTGAAGACATAGATGATCACATGTGGCCATGCTTGTAGAAGTAGGCATTTAGAGCGGAAAGTCATGAGGTGGGCAATGGGGTCCCCTTCATCATTATAATTGGTGAACTAGGGAATTTGGAACCTAGAAGGTAGGGTTAGTGATGGAACTATAGGATTTATGGGATCATCTTGGCAAAAGTCCATCAAATGGACCATTTTGGAGTTAGTAGCTTTAGTAGCTTTAATCTACTTAACTTCTTCAGTTAACATTTGGATGAGCTGAAATGCCTAGTTCAAACTTAGGGAAGATGCAATGGGTTGCATCAGTTGCATTGCCTATTGTGCTATTTGAGCAGCCCATAGCCCTATTATGGGCTATGTGACCATGTGGAATGCTTGTTGCATGTGTGGCCATTGTGCCATAGACACAAAGGTTGTGATCCATCATGTGGTTATGGCTTGCACTGTTATGGGAGGTGCCAATGAGATAGGTGGGATGAAGGACACCTAGCTCATGTATGGCTAAGAGAAGGGCACCATGTGCACATATGGATGTGTTGGCATCATAGATGGAAACATGGAAGATTGTGCAAACTAGGCTAAGATGATGAAGGAAAGGATGATAGATGGTCCCACACCTTGGTGTACTTGTAGTACTTGGTGGCTTATCACCACAGGCATGGACCTGGGAGGTAAGAGTGACATCACTACCTCAAAAAGGTAGATGAATGGGATTGGTGTGGGATGAAACTAGAAATAGGCTACTAGACAGAGGCATAAAAAGGGTTCTCCAAACAAGTCTCAAATTCATCTTGCCCATCCTAAAAGAGCTCATCATAGTTTGTTGCTATGTCATGCTTATTAGGTCCACTCGTTCTAATGAGTTGGTCTAGTAATCACCAAAAGTTGTCGATAAGTGGAATGAAAGCATTAGGTGTAAGGACCAATTCCCTTCCATTTTAGTGTATAATCTCAAAGGTTCACTTAGTGTCTAGTTCTTGGAAATCTAGGGATAGACCTACCTAAATTTTTGCATACAGAAAGTTGTATTTTTCATCATTGAGCACCATGTGCTTAAGCGGTTGATTGCCCAATCTAAGTTATTGCCATTGTGCCAATACGGGACTGGGTGGGGTATCAATCTCTACTACTTGCTAGATAGGGTGGGTAACCTCTGTGCTTAGAAAAAAGGTTGAAGGTTGCATGGGATCCATGCTACTATGCTATGTAAAAATGTAAGAAATGATAGTGCTAAATGAAAAATGGCCAAGTGCAGAGAATGCTGGAAAAATGGCTAAGTAAACAAGTGCTAAGAAACTATGAAAACAAGCTAAAAATGGCTAAAAAATGCTGCTAAAAAAATTGACAAATTCTAGTGTTACACTCGCTATGTTGGAGGTTGCTACGCTTTCACTAAGAACTTATTACGATCTCCAAAGCATTCAGAGTTTTGAACACAATAGATATGCTTGGGCTTTCATCCTGCAGGGTTCTAGTGGAATCAACAGTTGTTACCAATCTATACCAATTGATTCATAGATAACTCCTATGCTAGCCTAGGATCTAGCTACTACCATGGTAGGTCCACAGGGGTGTTACATCTATGCTAGCTTGAAACTAGTAACAAAGGTACAAAAAGCACACGGGACTAACATTGAATGCAAAAGAAATGGTAGGCCCTCCTTCTAGCACCAAAAACTATGATGACTAAAAAGGTCAGTGGCTAGAACACTGAGAGGTTAGTAGACATATAGCCTAACCCTGAGTCAATGTGAGAGCCATGCTAGAAATAGAGATGGGGTGCCCTAAACAATCTTGTCAATTGAATAGGGACTTACAAGGTGTTACAACAAACGCATGCAAAATGAGTTTATACAGTGTTAGCATTGGGCACCAGGGTCTACCAAGCTAGATTGTAGTAGGGTGTCCTAGCTCGAGAATGGTGGTGTAAACATGGAAATGCATACAAAATAGGAAGAAAACATGAGTGCTATGCTAAATTCCAAAGAAAGAGCACTTGAAAATGCAATAGAACTTGAGAATGGAAATGCACCACCCCAAACGGAGGGAGTGTAGCAATTGCAAGAAAAGAGGTAAGAGTGGTACGTAATGTACAAGTAGGCACAATGGCAACATAGCAGTGTAGTCATAGTCTCTAGGGTGTCTAGGCTATGGAACTAATGGCTACCATGGGGAATGAACATGTTGAGTTGGCTACTACAATGTTCCATGGGCAAAGCTACGTGGCCCTCACTAGGGTTAACATAGACTATGTTGGCTTGTGTGGCCCTTTACAAGGCCTATGAAGGCCTCACCAAGTCCTATGTAGCTCTTACCAAGGTTTCCATAGCCCTTGGTAGGGCCTACACGGCACAAGTGGTCATATGCATATCAACAATACATAGGAGATCAAGGATTTCCTTGTAGTAACATTGGAGAAGGTGGCAATTCTTGGCACTGGTGGTGTCTATCGTGTGTTAGAGGAGGTGATGATTCTTGGCATTGGTAGTGTCCACGGTGCATCAAAGGAGATGAAAATTCTCAACGTTGGTAGTATTCATGATGCATCAAAGGTGGTGATGATCCTTGATGTTGATGATATCCATGGTGCATCAAAAGGGACAATGATTCTTGGCATTGGTCATGTCCATAATGTGTCAAAAGGGATGATGATCCTTAGCACTGGTAGTATCCATGATTCATCAAAACAATGATGATTTTGAGTGTTAATGGTATCTATGGGCATTGTGGATAAATGAAAATTACAACTAATTTTTCAACATTGAGAATGACAATAGTAGTGGCAATAGCAATGCAAGTAGATATGAAATCAACCTATGTAGCATGTGGTGAAAATCGTAGTGAGGGTTTCTATGGCAGAAAAGGGTTTGTGCATGAATGGTAGGATGTAGAAGCATGATAGGCACATGGTAGTAAATGGCATGGTAGATGGTGGTAGTTGGGTAAAGTAAGTTTGATGGTAGGAGAAGAATGAGTGGCACAACATGATAAGAGAGTGGATGATGACAATGTCATAGTCAATGTAGTAGTAGTTTGTAGGGCATGGTTGTTATTACCAACCCAGCTATGGTACATGACCATAATGGTACATCCCAATATGGGCTACCTACCAACACAACAACATCTCTTGTAGCTAAGGCTAGAATGTGAATAGAGGAATACATCAAGGCACACACTATCTAGCCTTTCCTTGATGCCATCTATGACTTCATAGCCCCTCAAGGAGTTTGCACTTGCATTTGCTATTTTCTCTTCGCTTAACAAGGGTGTGTCATCTACATGAATTCAACTAATACAAAGTAGTCATGGAAATGCAAGTGAAGAATGAAGGTAGCCATGTAAGCTTTCTTAAGCATAGCCAGAGCCATTTCTTGCTTGAAAATATTAATAGCAATAGGACATGAATGCACTTAATAGCAAACAAGTTCAAATGTAGTAATCATTATTGCACCTACTTGGATTTTAATTGGATGAACAAATATCAACCAACATAGACCAAATTATGGTTTCAATCAAATTATATGAGTTACAAAGAAGAGTGAGTAGACAAGCTACTTTTGCTCAACTTTCATTATTTTAAGAAACTCATTTGATATCATGGTGTTTTTCCTCGTGATTCACAAACTTGCTAATTCAAAGCAAATATTATTCATTTAATTATTATTTATTTAGTGAGGAGATTCCACACATACTGTTGAGAAATGAAAATTGTTAGTTTTCTTTTCATGTAATTGTTGCATTGATGCTTTTAATTTTAATTTGTATATCATGTTAGTTTAATGGCACATAAATATCAATGTGCATAGTAAGACAACTTTAACCTATTGAACCATCATGTCATTAGCTAGCTATGGTTAATAAAAAATTTCACCAATGAATAATTTATTCTCCAAAACAAGAAAGTGGTTAAATTAAGCCTTAAAATACCAATTTATTGTAGTGATGGGTAGACATCATTGTTGTTTTCAGTGTTTTCTAGATTGGTTATCAACTCTTAATAAAATTGGAGCAAAATCACAAATTCATTGAGAATTCTACATGCAGACTCCAAAAATAGCATGATTATTTTTCTATCACATCAAAAAAGCTAAGATACAATGGAGTGTGAAATACTACATAAGTACAAAAAGAAAAACCAAATGTCAAATTCTCATCACCTAGAATCGAAATGGGTGCTATAATGTATGGCATAGGCCAACCATGGCTCCTAGCCATAAGGTTAGGACCATGACCCTATAAATTTTATTTTATTTACTATTATTTTTTGAAATAATAATTTAATAGTTTAATATTATTTTAATGCATGTATAATAAGAAACTTGAAACAACAATATCTCTTAAATTGTAAGTCTAATTGAGAAAAACTATGTACCTTTGGAATCATCTCAATGAATACTATGCATTGGAAATAGTTTCAAGGTTTAAGAAGAAAGCTAAATTTTTAATATTTTTAAAGGTCCAACTAGCTTATTCTACCATAACAACCTTACTTGGTTCATGTATGGATGACATGATGACTTATAAATGGCTCTAGATTACTTTTAGATGATATACTAATCTTTTGACATGAGGATAATACTTTCATCTTATAAAGTGACAAGTATGATATGGGCTTATTTTCTTTGATCATGGTTATACCTTAGCAAAATATTAAGAAGAAGATTATAATAACTTTATTAATTGAGTATCGGTTTCCTTATAAGTATCATGGTAATAACCCTTGTTGTTTGAATAGGAATAATATGATCTTATGGCTAGATTGAATTCCTTAAAATTTCTTAATGCATATGTCTTAAAATGAGTAATGTTAAGTTACAAGGGTTAGGTATTTATTGAAGAGGGCTCATCAACCATGCATGCTAAGTATCCTTCCTCAACAATTTTTTATTAACTTTTGTTAAGATACTTAGGCATTTTATGTTGGCTATGCTTGTAGGTTAAATGAGTTTTTGTTTTGACTAGTTTGGATGATGCATCTACATGGCACTAATGCATTTATGTTATTTTTTGGCTTTAGAACCTACCCATGCCATGTTTTAAGCTTTTATTATTTTGCTAATTCTCTATTTTGTTATTGTTTCTTGTCAAAAAATGGTCAATGTTCACAAATTTTTATAACAATTTAATAGATAATTTTTTGTTTGATACATCATAGGGTTATTGTAATGGTCTTAATGATCATAGAAGAGTTGAATCACTAATTTCTAAGATATAGTTAATTTTTTATGATTTTTTCCCTAGAGGAGTGCACAATGATTTTTTTGGTATCCATTGTTTTTTACTAAAAAGCAAGACGACATTTCAATCTTTTTAAAAGTAATCAGGATGGAATTTTTGCTTTCCAAGGCCATTGATTTGTTACACTTTGTTTAATGGTCGAATTAGTGGTTGAATAACTAAGGTCTAGCCCCATAATTAATTTTTTATGAATTTTGCTGTAGTCTAGTGTACAGTGATTTTTCTATTTTTTTAATTATTTTTACCCTTTGATTCTGGTAGCATTGACACTTGAAATAAATTTTTTTGTTAATTTCCTAGTCAACCAAGGATCATTATGGCTCTCTAGAATGGTTTCACTTCAATTCTGAAATTTTTTGAATGTTTTTTCATAATTTTCCCTTGGGTTTTATTATAGCTATTTCAATGTAAATAGGGATTTTTTGAAAAAATTCATAGTATTTCTAGGTTATTCTGTTAATTTTTCTAAGTTTACTATGCCAATGTTGGGATGTATTTTATGTTAAATTATTCATGGCTACACTACCTAGCATTAAAAAATTGGTTTAGTAAAATTTTATCATTTTCTTATTTGTATGGACTACCCCATATAGTTGGAGTTTTAGTTATTGAAACTACAAGCCTTCCCAATTGTACAAGTATCGTTGGTACACTTTTTGGATTTTATTGTGTATTGTTTGGGCTCTTAATGGTTATTTCCATGTTATACATATTTCTAACAACTTTTTGAATATTGTAAAATTTTTTAATTAGTTTTCCTAGAGTTTTACTACAACTATTTCATCATAAAATAGGATTTCTAGTCAAAATCTCATCAAATTTGAGTTGGAAATTTTTAAAATGTTATTGCGGGTTAAACTTTGGTATAGGATTTTTCTCATAGTTTAAATTTTTTACATAAAATTTTTGTAATTTTTATGTATATTTCTACCATGAGATTACCATTGGTGTTAACAGCCTACTTGGTTTTTGCTTAATTTTTTTATATTTTGTGTTGTCATATGTAAATTTTGTTGTTGAATTTTACATGAGAATATTGAAACCATTCTTGTCATTTTGTTTATCAATTATTGAATTTTTTTTATGTTCATAAAGGTTGTAATTGTTATCTTTGGTTGTGCAAGGCCTTCTCAAAACCTATTTTGCTAGTCATTGAGCTTGTTGGGCTTCTATGCTATATCAGCACACTAGGATCCAAAAGTCCACCTCCTGACATGATCTTAAATTAGATTTATCTCTAGTTTAGGTTGGAAACCAAGGAATTCTTAGCTTTCTTACTTCAAAATTTCACTATGATTTTATGATAACACTTGGCATTAGATACTGTAGCTATCATTGTAAAGACCTTGCTACCCCATTCCACTAGCCTCATTGTTAAGTTCATGGTTAATAATTGATGAGTAGTGAGGTATCCCCTACATCCTACCATATGAATCACAAGCGTTCATGCATGATCCTATCAAATTTCATAGCTGAGACTAGTTGTGGCATCTAGATCATTATGCCTTGATTGCAATTCGTTGTCTTCCCACTTGGACTAGTGATAGCTTTGTCACGTATGGTTTAGTCTAGAGTGAGGCATATGATAATTGATGTTGTTTCAGCCTTATGTTACTCCTAATGATAATAGATAAATCAATTACTTAATCTAATTAACAACATAAAGTAAAGTCTATACTAGCCTACAAGCGATGAGTGTCCATAACTAGCTTGCTGTACACATCCTAAACCCATGTATCCACTACTGGGATTACCAAGCACTATGCTATTAGGTGAACCAAGCAATAACACTACTAGGATTACCATGTGAATACATGTTTACACTCAAAACTAGTCATGCTCATTTCACCAATTCATTAATATGCATGGAAATGTAAATATGAACTAAGTACATGAAATATAAATTACATTAAAAGTGAATTTAATCTAAGTTAAAGTACTACAATGAATAAGAATCTATCTTGATCTTATTGTCATTCATGGAATGTGCCTAGGTACATTGCCACTCAAATAAGACATCGTACAATTGACTCAGATCCACACTGTGGGCACTCACAGAATGTTCTCTAAGATTATGAAATAAAATTGCAAGAGTTCATCTACTCTATTGACCAGAGAGTTGCATAAACATGGCTGTGAGCACATATTTATAGATTTTATTGCTAGGCTATGTCGACAAGGTCTTATTGACACATGAAATGATGCATTGAAAGGGCCTCATTGATGCAACTGATTGCATCAACATGGCCTTTTTGATATGGCCTTGTTGTCAAAGCTTTATTATTAGAGCCTTATTGTAAGACCCTTGAAATTAGGGCTATGACATCGAAGCTAAGATATTGGAGCCAACCAAAAAGTTGACTTTTTATCAGATAACCCAACCAATTTGATGACTCATCATACCCCCACAACTAAATAAAAGCTTAACTTATTCATGTAGAAGAAATGTGCTTTGAATTCCCATTTCAAAAAAAAAAAAACAACAACAATGGGAATTCAAAGAACACCCCTTAGAAAAATAAACAGGCTACAAGCACTAGTTATGGGACTCGAACAACATGCATCTATGCTTGAGGATCCCCTCTAACTAATTCCCTCTCTCTCTCACTTCCTACTTCTCTTTTCTTCTCTTTATAAAATTGTGTTTGTTTTATAGAATCACTCTAGTGTCTTGAGTAAGTGGATCGATCTTAGAGTGGTGATGCAAAGTCACTGAAAGTAGCTAGTTTTGGTCTAGACTGAGGATGGATATTCTAGGGTTATTTTAACCACAAATTCCACAAGGGACTTCTTATGACCTCAATTTGGAACTCCATTCCACCTTCTCTATTATCCATCCATGTTGCCATAACTCACCTCACTACTTTGTTTTATGTTATGCTCTATGTCTTGGTTTGATTTGTTCTTGGGTAGATTCTTCTAGGTTGGTCCTTAACTTGTCATTAAATCAAGTATGGGGTCCACAGACTTCTTAGTTAAGGTTATGTAAGGGTAAAAAGGGCATGAGCCTACTATGGGAAGCATCCACTTGCATAGCTTTTGGCTTGAATAGTTAAGTTTCCTTACCTTTAACATTCCCACAATCCTATCTTTCGCATATTCCATTGAGTATACCACTTAGTGCTTCTTAATCTTTAATTTCATTCATCCACTAAATCAATTTTTCTTCATTTTTCCAAATTTATGAGCTTCAACACCCTCTTATCATGTTTTCATATCATTCTTCGTCTTCTGAGTTTTTATTTGATCCTAATTTCATCCAAAAATTCCTTGTATTTTAAAAGTTTGACCAAAGTCAACAGTGGTCAATGGTGGTCAATAATTGCATCGATGAGGCCTCGTCGATGCAATTGACCACATCAACAAAACCTTGTTGATGAGGCCTTGTTGATGTAGTACATACTTGCTATATATACCGCTTAGCACTTAGGAATTTTTGACATTTTTTTCATAACACACAAGGAGTTTTTGTGATTTTTCAAAGCCCAAAACCTTCCAGAGCTCATAAATTTCCAACCATTTGTCCAAATCACTCTGTTTTTTAACCCTACACTTACCAGAGGTAAGCTCTTTATTGTGGGGACCACAAACTTTAAGGTTTGTGATGAAAATTTTTTAAAATTTTTTCTAACTCCCCAAAGGGTTAATAACCTTAATAACATAGAAACATAAATTTTTTCAAAGATTAACCCTTCCAATAACCTCTAGGATGGTTTATTAATGATAATACATAAATATATGATAATTGGATTAATTAAATCAACCATAATCGCAACTTAGCCAAAGTGTAACTATCCTTAAGAGATAAAGGTATTCCAATTATTTTAAGGTTACATAATGATTACTAATCCATGGTCTCATTGTGATTATAGATGACACCAAAAAAAAATTCCTATAGGAAGGAAAACCCTCGCAACGATAGGAGAAGTGGCCCAAATTTGGAAGGGGCCAACAAGAACAGGGCCAAGAATTACCAGATGCAACCCATGCAATGGGACCTCTTCGTGAGGAGCCCAAGGTAGAATCTATCTGATAGATTCAAAAAGAAGAACTTAGAACAATCACAAAGAGGATAAGTGCCTAGACCTGTGCCAAGGCTTGACATCACTTTGACTCAAGCTTGCCTAGACATCATCAAGTCTCGAGAGATCCATAGATCAATTCTTCAAGAGATCAATTTCAAGCTATTTTTGAAGAAAGCTCCAAAGGATGTTAAGACATAACTACAAGCCTCTCCCATGTGACCAGTCATCATGTCTAGTAGGGAATGATACATGGGAGAGACATATCTCTTCTAGAGTAGCCAAAGGTTGAGGTCCATTATCAAAATCAGGGACATTCAAGTGTCCTACTTGGTAGAAGCTATTGCACAGGCACTTGGGTTGCTTGATATTAGAACACAACTGGTAGAACTATCCATAAAAGAAAATCTTGAGGCCAAGAGGAAGTGGACCTAGTAATGTTATTGGGTTGACCGTAAGAAGTATGGTGTGCTTACACCGACAAAGTGAATTTACTTCAAAATTATGACCTATTACCTCAATCCAATGGTGAGGCCAAGCAAGGTAATCACCTTCTTGGCCCAAACATGTGTTGCTCTAAGTGGGAAATTTCCTGTTAACCTTTCATAATTGATCTACTTATAGATCAAGAAGTGCTTCAAAGAAAACGAATGTGTAAGGAAGACCTTGTCCTTTCTGTGCCTCATTAGGAAACTTTGCAAAAGGATAGGCATTATTCACTATTCTAATGATATACTAAGGCATGCTCCTTTAGCCTCATGGTTAGAGATCATGAAAGACAAAACACCAGCGACAACCCAAGAAGAGGAGCAGTCATCACCACCAACCACTAAAGAAATAAAACTAAAGGCTTACATAGTCATTGAATGCTTGCACAAAATCTAAGAATAGCTCTTGAGTGAACAAGAGCAATGAGTAGGAACAACTAGGGAAAATCCATCTATGTATCAGCTAGTGATGAGTTACCTTAATGAGGTAGCTTGAATAGTTAGCCAAATGGAGAGGGGTCATCCAATCATTTTTTCCTTAAAAATGTAGTTGCCTATGAGATCAAATACTAATGCTTGAGAAGTGATGGTATCACTATCAACACACCAGTTATTCCCAAAAATCTCTAGGAATGCTACCACTTTCTCGGTGTGGTTGGAGGAAGGTGAAGGGGAAACTATCTTGGTGATGTAGCACCAAGGGTAGGAAATAGTAGCTAAAGTGATAGCTGACCATGTAACTGAAGCATTAAATGCACCTACCACATTTCTACCAAATGTATCTACACTTCAAGATGTGCAGACATCTGCAGGCAAAATTAGTGGAAAGTTAGACATAGGCCAGCATGAAAAGTTACTAGAATGACTAGTGGGAACCAAGCAACCAACTCTAGACATCTTTGATATTTTAGAGAACATCATTGCAACCTAGTCAGAGTTGCTACACACAAGGGGCAGATGCATTATTTTGAAGGAGAAACTAGATATGGCTCAAGAAGAAAATCAACGCTTAGCCCTAGATGTTGCTAAACTTTGTGTCTAACTTGTGGATCATGTGATCCTTAGCCTAGTAGTAACAAGAGACAAAGCTTTCAAAAAAATTTAAGAATAATTCAAGAAGATTGAGAAGGAGGTAGTTATGGCCATCTTTAAATAGTAGCTGAAGTAAAAATGTATTCAATTAGAAAGGACTTAAACTAGATGTGCTAGGAGAATGAAACCCTGACTACACAGAACTATCATATGTGAACTGTTGATGCTCAAAAGGACCAAATTCAGGAATTCATTCATCAACAGTAGTAGCAGCTTACCAGGGTGAACATTAAACTAAGAAAATTGACCATAGAGAACTAAAATCTATCAATGGAGGAAGTACACACCTTGTGCTAGAAATCTGCCATCGAGATCACTACCTGGAAGAATGAGGCTTTGAAGTTTGAAAAAGTGAAGAGTCACTATAAAGACTAGGTTGGATTACAAAAGGAAGTTAATGAGAAACACATTCAAATGGCAAAGGTGAAACTAAATGAAGCCCTCCAACAACTCTAACAAGGAAGAGAAATGTGGAGACCCATCATTGAAAGGAATCAACAACAATAAAAAAGCAAAAAATTGCTTGAAGGAGTTGCAAATTGAAGAGATGACAGAGGATATAAAGTTGGCTAATCTCTAAAATGCAAACTTGGCAATTCTGACTACTAGACAACCACAGTCTGAGTTAGAATAGCAAGTGGCTAGCTTGTATATATTATACAAGGATGAGTTCAAGCACCATAAGGATGCCAAGTAGAAACTTGAGACTATGAACACTGAACTTGAAGTTCTTAGAGCATGATTTAGAGACCAATGATAAATCATTGAAAACCTAGCCAAATAGATGAATGAATACTAGAAGCTAAAAGACATAGTCAAGCTATTTGACATTGAATGAAAATAGTTCATTAGCTGGTTTGTCAACACAAAGGAGTTATTTCTAGCAATCTTGTGTCCTTGGGATGTGCCTGTTTCAACCCACATCAACAAAGTTGCATGGACAGTGCATGATCCTAGGAGTAAGGAGGAGAAAATGAAAGCATTTTTGGATGCTTTTCACCTCCTTCCTAAATTTGCAGTAGCAACAAGATATCCACAACCACCTTAATCACCTGTTCTTGAAGCCGGTGAAGGTCCCTTGGAGCCCTAGGAATCACCATCGCTTGGGACTGTCTAATCTTCTCCAAAAGCTTCACAACATCAACAAGATGCTATCTAGTTTTGAAGAGTTATGTCATGGTGTTCAATTTTGTGTCCTAAGCACCATCATTCTATGTAATGTGTGGATCCATACACCGGGGCACTCCATTTTTTGTCAAGTTAATCAATTTTTTTTGTTTTATGAAAAGTTAGTAAATAATCCCATACCTTTTCAATTTTGTAAAAGAACTCAAGGATGAGTTTTCATTCAATCATGGGTGTATGATGAGTCACATTTAGTTGGTTGCATCAACGTGACCTCATTGACTAGGCCTTGTTGATGAGGCCTAGTCGATGCATCTTACCATGAATCGACAAGGCCCCATCATCGCAGTGTTGATATTTGGCTATAAATACATGCATGCAACTACATTTATGTCAATTAGAGATTGTAGTTGTATCGAAGCTCTTGTAGTTTTTCCATTTAAAAGGTAGAATTTTCCCCGAGTGCCTGTAGTAGGTGTCATTGAGTGTATGGATCTTTATTTAAGCATTGTTGTACCTAAGCACGACCATGTGTGGGGCAATAAAGATGAGCTTTCTGATAAACCTTGTAGCACTTTGGATAGATTAGCTATTTCAATTAAGCATTCAATGTTTTTAATTATTTATTAAATGTTTTCCATTAGTTATTAAATATTTTCAAGTTATTACATTACTGAAGCAATTAAGCTAGATAAATTACACACATAGGTACAACTACTTTAAGTGTAACATGTATTCACTTGGTAATCCCATCAGCATTATT
Source organism: Gnetum montanum (assembly GCA_015680685.1). NCBI lineage: Eukaryota > Viridiplantae > Streptophyta > Gnetopsida > Gnetales > Gnetaceae > Gnetum > Gnetum montanum. Next base: position 33,278 of record MNCI01018134.1, read on the forward strand.
GCTTGGTATGCCCAATAGTGTAGCACTTGGTTACCTAGTAGTGGATACATGGGTTCAAGATGTGAATGAAAAGTGGAATCGGATGCGTATGTTAGGAATAGTTAAATGCTAGTTGATTAGTTAATTTAGTTTAGTTAATTAAATTCCTTTTATCCACATTTTGAGCACCAAACTATAAAACACAAAATGATAAAAATCGGATGCCTCAGTTACACTTAACCATACCAACGAACATCACAAGTGTAACTGGAAAGAAAAATATGAATCTTAAGGCTAGATTTACTTCCTAAAGGATGAGTGCACCAAGAACAATAAAGTCCACAGAATTCAACCAAATTGCATGTGAATGCTTTGTGATTCGTATGGTTGGACGTAGGGGTACCTTGTTGCTCATCAATGGCCCTGATACTTGTGTGAAAGGTAAATATCATGATAGCATGTAGAATTTAGGCACACATAAGTTATTTGAAATTTAGGATATGTCTGAGTTTATTAAGTACAATGGTAACAACACATTGATGATAGGTCACCATGTTCACATTGTTCCAAAACACTCTTGGAACTTTCTACCATATGAAAGGGTAAGCGTAGTTCTAAATTTTTGGATTTATTTTTTATTTTCACTAGGAAAATTGGGTTTAAAAATTTTCATTTTTTTTTACATACTACAAATATATGGTAGATGACCAAGGATTGATCAAGAGTGACTAGATCTTACCCTTGGCTCACATAGCATTATAGGCTTTTGCAAAAAGCCAAGTAGTTAGGATCATGATGTTGGAATAGCTAAAGGATTACTTTAGTAGGTATACCTCTTGCTAGTCTCAAATCTACCTCAAGTGCTTGTCTAATAATGGCTCATAGTTAGTAGGGTCTTCCAAGTTTGGGCACACATGCATGTATACCCCTTAGGGTCCCCATGTTGCATTCATCAAGTAAGAAAAGTTAGAATTTTTATTTTTATTTTTTTCTTTATATATTTATTTTTTATACAGTGTTAATGTTTTCTAGTTATGTAGTTGTTTGATTATCTAGGCTCTAATTTTTAAACTAGTTTTATTAGTATGGCTACATACTTTGTTTTAATTTGTTATGTTTGTTATTCCTTGGTCTTGTAAGATATACCTATTCCAAAGGTAATGGGCTATTTCAATTGTGCTGTAGGTGTTGTGCTAGAATGCACTATTTCTATGATCAGTTTAGGACATGTAAAGGAGACACTTATCCTCAAGTGGGATGAGGTAGGTTGATTAGAACATTGGTTGGTAGGTTTGCTTCATTTATTTATGGTTCCTATTCCAACCATACCTACCCCAAAGATAGTGAATGTCATTGACTCCTTAGATAAAGGAGTCAAGAAATTCATCAACCAGGTTCACGATGTGCCTATCACCTTGACCATTAATGAATCTACCTTCAAAATTATCTTTGGCATTCCATGTGAGGGCATGAAGGTTTCCAACAAAATAGGAAAAGAGGTAGCCATAGGGAGTAGGTGGAAGAATGGCTAAACACTCATCATGGTCATGCTAGATTATCTATAGATCAATGCTAGGTCATAGAGGTTAAGGAGATGTATTCATTACCCCAATCCAAGGTATTACCCATGTTATTGTCATAATGAAGATCCTAGGCATTCAATAGGCTTGAACCATGAAGAAGATTCTCATCATTGGTGCTCAGTTTAACTAGGCTACTCACTTGGTTTTTGGGCTATGAGAGGAGATCTTGAGACTCTAAAATAACCTTGAAACAATATGTCATATGAATTTTGCATTTTTTACAATATATCTATGGAGATTTATAGATTTTCTTATGGTGAAGAACTATAGAAGATGGGTAAGTCATGATCCATCTCAATTCTCTAAGCCCTAGGTGAAACACATTGTCCTAACCATGCAGGTTCAAAACCCATCAATGGAGAATGTTGAGGAATTGTTGTCTATTATTAGCAAGAAATTTAGTGGTATGCATTATCCTTCCCCTAACAACATGGGGGTTGAACTCCAAGTTACTAGTGAAAGCTCTAAGAAGGCTAATGAACTATATTTAGAGGCTAACGATGTAGCTAGAGCAAAGTTGAAGAGGCCTATGGTGGAGGAGACAACACTAGTTGTTAAGCAACCATCATAGAAGAAACTCTTAATTAGACTTGGCTAGTAGATATTTTGGTTATAGGTATGCTCTATTTGCATTCTTTGTTTAAGGTATTTTTCATCTATGTTTCAGGTCACATGATTATGTTATCGCTTTATTCTAGACAAAATATACTAACTCATTATATTTTTTGTCATCACTGTTCTTGTAGGTAAGCAACAAAAATGGGCAGCCCATGCAATATTAACTAAGGCAGAATAAAAAGGCCAAGAGAAGGATGCTCTATAATAGAATGAGGATGAGGGGATCTCCAATGCGACATTGGATGCCTTTGATGCCATATTTGAAGATTCATAGTTAGGTGAACCTCCTGTTATTTTCCCAGATGATCTTCTAGGTACTTATGAATTTTGTTTTACATGTTGTATGTTGTAATTTCATGTTAGAATTTATTTTTGATCATTGGTTGATAGTTGTACTTATTGTAGTATCTGAACTCCACCAAGAAGCTTCTACCTATACATTTCAAATAAAGCCATGAGTGAAAGTTCTTGAAAAATCCAACTTTATGCATGGCATGGCCAAAGACATGATTGATTAGTTATAATATATTGCTCTTAATGTTGGTAAGAACTCTAGCATAATTTACATAATTTATTTTTTGTTTATACATCTTTGTTATTTCTCATTTCATGATCTTTTAAGTTTTATGGTCTTAAATGTTTTTGAATATTTTTTATTATTTACTATTTTTATATATTTATCTTTGTTATATTATTTACAATGTCCAAGGCTAGATGTGACCTCTAATGCACCATTGAGCTTGAAAAGTTATCTCAACTACCACCTGAGGTATAGAATGTTTCATGAACATTATACAAGAGTGCCACCAAATGTGTGCTCTCATGTGCTAGGACATCATGGATGTGCCAATGTTCTAATGAATTCCTATGGGAAAGAGTTGCAGCATTGGAAAAGAAAATCAAGTGTCAAGAGAAGGAGATTAGAGAAATTAGGGACCATAAGGAGATTATAGAAGCTCAAGTGGCTAATAGAGACTCCTTGTGAACTAAGAAAATCAAATGGTCAAAAAGCTAGGAGTAACACTGCACAAAAGCTATATATGGGCCCACTAGAACAAAAGGTTTGAGGGTGGTAGGAATATTATTCTTGGGTCCTTGAGTAGGACCAAGTAAAATAGGACCAAAAGAAGAAGTACAGGGTTGAATGGGAAAGTTACTTGAAGTGGGTACAGGAGGAGTCCATAGGGAAGCACAAGTTGGAGATGTTCGTAAAGAGAATCAATGCAGAGGAGGATTTAAAGTTGTTTGAATATTCTCTAGTTGTTTCTAATTACCTACTTCTTAGATCACCACCACTTCAAGGAAAGCAACTACTACTACCCTTTCATGGGAGCCACCCTCATGGACTAATCTTGAGGAGAGGAACATCTTGAAAGGTGTTGAATTTTGAGAAGTGGATGCACTAACATGACTAAAGATTAGATTCTCAATCATCTAGAGGTTGGTCTTCCAAACTTCCCTATAGAAGATGTTGCACCTGAATCTTCCCATGTTTATTTATTTTTAATTAATTTTTAGTATATTTTACTTTAGTTTGACTTATGTCTTAGTTTTTAGTTATATTGATTACTAATTGAACCTTTGTTATTGTGATTGGTTTAGGTGCTAGTAGTAATAGCCCTAGTGGTGATAACATTGATGATGCTCCTCCTCCTCCTCTAGTTGTTTCTTAGTCCTACCAGTTTGATCATGCATTTGGCTATTTTCTTATTGTTTTCATGGTGTTATGGCTATTTCTAGTTGGTTGGTTGTTGTGAGACTCTTTATTTTTACTTATTTTATTGCTACATAATGTAGTCAAGGCTATTAGACTTTTATTTATTTTATATGTCATTGCTAACTAAAATTTTGTCACACTATGTGACTATAACAATGGGTTATGGACATTTTGGCTATAATTATTCTTTTAAGTTTTGCCTATACATTGTAGCATTTTTAGTTTCATGCATTTTTTGTATTATAAGTTTTGTTAATGTTATGAGGCTAATGTAAAGTAAGGTATAATGGCTATAATGATAAGGCCTTGCAAGGCCATGGTTTTACCAATTTTAGGCCTTAGCAATCCATAGTTTTACTAGTTTTAGGACTAGTGGGTTGTTGAAAATTTTTATAAGTTCTTTATGTTTTACCATTTTTATGGATTTTTTCAATTTTAAAATTTTTATGAAATTTTTATATTTTAGAAAAGTTAAAGCACAAAAAAGAAAAATTGTACATGAGTGTATGTTATAATCTACATGCTAAAATAATGCAAAATATGGTAAGGCAAAATGACTCATGCAAAAAAAAGGTTAAATTAGGCTAGAAAAATAGAAAGAAAAGGCTATAAAATTATCTACATAGGGGAAAGGGAGTAGGAAACGTATGTCAATTATGCAATTGTTTCCTAATCTTTGAAAGAGTAGGAAAGGTGTATGGTCTTCATTGCATGATCTTATACTCTCCATTTTCCTTACTAATGACATTGAATGGGAGCTCTTCCCATGATGCATTCATGGTTTGATTGTTGTTAATTTTGGCCTCATCTACTTCATCAAGCTTCGTGAATTGATTTTTAACAATAGGATTTTTCTCCTAAAACTCCACTTCAGACCCTTAATCTATGTTAATGTTGTTGAGCACCAAGGGTAACACGTTATTGTCATGGATAATTATTTCACCTCCCTCATAGGGTAGGTAATTGTTTTGATGGATGGATAGGGAAACAACTCATAATTCAGCTAGCCAAGGTCTTTCTAGGATGAGATTAAATCCTTGTATCTCTTCCACCACCAAGAAGTTGGCTATTATGGGGAATTACTCCCCTACTATGAAGTCCAAAGACATGCAGCCTTTTCCTGTAGCCCATGATCCGTTAAAGGATTTTAAAGTTGAATTAGAAGTGTTTTGCATGTGTTCCACTAGGCCTAACCATTTGATGATATTATATGATATAACATTAGTGGCTACTCCATCATCAACATGCATCCTATGCAGATTTTATTGCCCAACCCTTATTATTATGAAGAGAGGGATCCTTGTTGTCTCACCATCCTAGGAGTTGGTTTTAAAATTATTGTAACAGAATACTAATATGGTTTACTTCATTTCTTCCCAAAGTACCATCACTGTGTGGATGGACTCTTCATTAGTAGGTATATCTTCACTAACAAAAATTGAAATAAACATCTTTAAATCTTCATAGTATGTAGCAAAAGCCATTACTAGGTCATATAGGCTAGGAGAAGTGTTCTTCAATTTCAAAGACTATTTGACTTGTTCCATACCGTTGAAGAAGTCTTTATCATTGGGCATTGGATTCTCATTCCTATTAACTTTGACCTCCTCCATTCATCCCATGATGTAAACTTCATGCTTCAAGGTTTCTACTCAGGCCTCTTTCTCCTTCACTTGTGGCTTGTTGTCCTCCCTTGGTTGACTAGTTAAAGTAAATTGTGCATTGGAGCTCATAGGAATGGATGAATTAGGAGTAAGGTTTAGTGGCCCTACTTCCTTCCACACATTAGTTTTCTTGTTTTCTTTGGATTTGGGCTTCAATGTAAAATTATTTCATTGTTTGGTCAATGATGTTTTATGACTGTGCTACGAAGAAGTTGTTGAATTGGCCATCATAAGAGAACATTGTTTGGTTTGGGTTATAGGTTTAGTTGTAGCAGGAAGGGGCACTTTAATCATAAAAGGTTCCTTCAAAGATGTTGGTGATGGTGTCCTTACAAAAAGAAGAAGTCCTTGAACTAGACAAAGTTAAGAGACTCTTTTTATTATGAGGAGGTACCTTAATCATGAATGGCTCCCATGCAGGTCTTAGATTGTTACTTACATTGAATGCCACCATTATGTATGAGTTATCATTTTCATTCAATGAATCTTTGTATACCTAAATTCACTAGTTTTGTAGCCTAACTAGATTTGAGGTATCAAGTCTTAGCTCTCCATTATCTATCATTTTCTATAGGTCATCCTTCAAGGGTAGGCAGAAGTTAGTATCATGACCTGGCAACTAATGATAGTGGTAGAAATGGTCAAGTTTGACATACTTAGGTACAAGTGGATCATCCTTGGTTTCCTAAGTGATATCCTTTTCAATATCACAAAATTAATCATATCTCTTGTATGCATTCTTGGTCATTTTCATATTGGATTTGGCCACTCTTAAGCAATTGGTCAAGGAGTTCAAAAGGTTTTAGTGGTAATTTCATATATCTTGACCAATCTTTCCTCTTGAAGTTAGGAATGGTGTTGTTTGATGTAGAGACCCCTAATGTTGATAGCTGATTAGTTGTGGTAGGAACCTTGGGATGACTTGTTTTAGGTCCCTATGTGGTTTTATTATATTTGGCCATAATGGCCATGGCTACATGGTCTTATCTCCACTTCTTCTTATTCTTCCATGTGTGTTGATTTTTATACATCATGTAGGTGGGAACATGGCTAGCCCTAGTAGCATCCTATATGTTCTTATTCTATGAAAAAGCTTAACTTAGTGAGCACGAATCTAAGTAATAAATTTTGTACTTAATGAAGTCATTAACCACTTCCTTGAATATGGCCAAAAGATGTTTCTTGGCTATCGGTTTGGGAATTTCATTAAGAAGAGCATTTCATCATTGTATGAACTTTTGCATAGTTTCAAGGGGCCTCTACTTAACCTGCATTAATTGGTTAAGATTCATATTGGATTTCAAGTTATACTTGAAATGATTAATGAACTATGATATTAAGTCTTGTAGTAAGGTAATTGATCCTCTTGGTAATACATGGTACCAGTCCAATGCTTTCCTAGTAAGGGACATAGGAAAGATCCACATTATGGTGTGTGGTCAAGCTTGTAACAACAGGTACCTAGAATGGAAGGTGATAAGATGAGCATTGGGATTAGCCTCATCATTGTACTTTATGAATTGTGGTATAGGAATGCTTGGGAAAAGAGTGATTTGCATAATAGCTAGAATGATGGGATCATTTTAATTGAAGTCCATTATTTTGATAGTCTATGTAATTGACACCTTGAGTTTTTGTAACTTTTCCATAAGGTCTTGGATCATTTGGAAGATCTAATCCAAGCCTTGAGGCATTCCATTAGGTTGTGATGTTTGTACATAAAGTTGTTGTGTAAGTTGGGAGGCTTGTGGCCTTGCAATACACAACGACAAGGATGGAAAAGGCTAAGTAATCATTCTCGTAAGGGGGCTAAATAATGAAAATGAGATTCGCACTAGTATATAGGGGATATATGGGGGAAATGATGTGTGTGACACTTGGGTCACTTGGAATCCCACTATGAGGGCCATTGGAACGAAAAATGGATGAAAGGTGATGAATACCATAGGTGACGATTATGTAGATTGAGGTTGTATGGAAAAATTCATGGAGAAGAATAAAGAGGTTGATTGAGGTATGGATTATTCCTAGTGAATAACTATGATGGGAATTGATCCAAACCTAGTAGGATAAGTAGGAGGAGAAGAGAGTTAAGGAACCTGCCCCATAGATGAGGTAGGAGAGGCCAAACTGGGTGTAGTGGCTTGGGGAGCCAATTGTTGGAAAAGTATTCATATGAAATTATTGGGCTCTCCTTCGATCTCAAATTCATTAGGCTCTTTAGGATGGCTCTCTAACTTAGCATTCTTATTTTGCTCATCCATCTCAATCAGGTTGGATAACATGCATGTATGATTGTCATTTAGTGGTATTTTGTCCTACAATGAAGGAATGTACTTCCCATTTTAGTAGATAAACTCAAACTCATTTTTGAACTTAGGTTCCACCCATGAAATTAGTAGGATAGCTTGGATTTTGGTACAAATTAAGTTGTAGTATTTTTTATTTATTATGGTAAAATCTAAGCTTTGACCCCTTTGTTTGAGCAATTGCCTACGCTCAACTATTGCTAGGTCTCTTGGGTCATATACCTACATTGCATCTTGGTTAGGGACCATATCAGTCAACTTAATAATTAATATAGTTTATTTGAAAAATGGCATTGGAAAGGTGTTTAATTGGGTTTTTGATTAAAAATTCCAACAAGTGGAATTGCCTAGTAAATAAGTGATCTTGGTTATAAAAATGGTAAAACTACCATTGTAGTTATAGTGTGGATGGCTTTAGCAATGTTATGCACTACATTGGTAGAAATTTCAAAATTAATTAAAATATTAACATTTTTGTTTTTGAAGTGCAAGCTTACACTACAATTGGTTTCTAGAAATAATTGATGTAAAAATTACAAAGGTAGTTTTTTCCATTTTTTCTACCTTTCCCAACCTACACTAGTAAAACTAAATTGATTTTTGAAGGAAATAGATGGGTTTTGGTCTTAAAACAAAGAGATAATATAGGTTTTTCATAGGAAATATGTTGGTGATAAGAAGAGCAAGTTTTTTAGTTATCCTTGTTAAGAGGTATTGATATACTTTTTCTTTATAGAAAACTATGTTGGGTATTAGTATGGTAATAAAAAATATACTAGTTTTTTCAAAGATATGCTAGGTATCTTGGGAAAAGTACATTGACTTTGTGTTAATAAGTGTGGGATGGGGGGTGGGAAGGGGCTTTTCCAAGAAAACATAAACCGATTTTGTAAACTACGGTGGTCCTACTAGAGAAATCCAATAGAAAATATGTTGTGGTTGTAATTGGGTTATCATTATGAAAGATACGTTGGCCTTTGGAAAACTCAAATGCTAAATTTCAATCAATGATTATTATAGGCTACACTAAAAATTACCTTGGTTTGGAAAAGTCTATTAATTACTATGAAATTCATAGCAACATCCAAACTGATTGCAACAACTACACTAGGTATTAGTTGCAAGAGCATGGATGGCAATGTTAGTCTCTTAACAAGTTTTAATGTAGATTTCAAAAGTTTAGAGTTATGAAACTTAGCTTTGAAAAGGGTAGATTGGATTAGGGAAAGAACTTGGATGGAGGCCCTCCTTCTAGTGTCAAAAACTATTGCACCAAAAAAATTTGGTGTTGAAAATCTAAAAATTCTAGGTAAACCAATTTTAGCTTGAATTCAAAAGGCTTCCAAGAAAGAGGATCCAAGGCACCTTGGATGGTCTTATCAAGCACCTAGGGACTTGGAAAATAAATTTTAAAAATTTAAAGATTTGAAACTAGAGAAATTGCACAAAATAAACTTGTAATATTCAAATGATGAACTTCCATAAATAAATGAACTACAAATTTTATTAAGGAAATAAAATTATTAATAAAATTGAGTTCAAATATGTACAAGTATGTGCCTATGTTCACAATGAGTTACCCAAATGATGCTTAAAGTTTGGTAAAATTGGCAGGTTATGCTCTATAGTTAGTTGCATAATCCAAGTGCTTCCAAGCTTTAATTTCCCAAACTCCTCACTAGTTCTTGGACTTAGATCTACTGCATTGGTTCAACAAAATGGTAAAACTATTGCTTGACTTTTCACTAATATGCAATCACTCTAAGAGTTTCCAATGCTTAGTTGATTTCCAATTTGCAAAAAATTCTTTTCAAAGTGTTAAAATTTGATTTAAATAGGTTGTTGGTGTGTAATTTGTTGCTAAAAAAGTTTCAACTATGATTGCTAAATGATTGTTGTAATTTGAAGGTGTGGCAAGCCATCAATTCTAGCGTATCTTCCTATTTGTGATAAGTTTGATGCACAAAGGCCATCAAAGATACACTAGATCTATAACAATTAAGTTCAACTTAAAAACTATCTAGCCTTCATCAAAACTATGCTAGCCTTGGAAAGCTATGCTGGGTCTCATGAAAACTACAGTGGCCTTGTGAAAATTAAAGACCCAAAATTACTAAGATGGTTACATGTAGTTCTAGTGTAGTTTTTACTTTGACCAACATAAAACCCATGAAAAATCCAAATTTGATAGTTCCTAGGGCATTTTTAGGCTTCACAAGAATAAATATAGAAATCACATAACGTTTTCTACTTGGGAAGTGAGGCTATAACAACTTATGTGGCATTTTTTATCCTAAAAAAGTTGAAGTATGAAAGATTGCAGTTTGTGAACTACAAACCTAAAATTTTACAATAAAAATATTGCCTCAAGTTTAATGGTAAAGGTTACAATTTACAACATGAATTTTCATAGTGGTGTCTCAATATTTTTTCCTTGTGAAGAAACTAGGCTTGCTTTAATGTGGTGATGAAAAATATAGTGTTTCATCAAAAATACACTAGGTATTTTGCAAAAAGTATGTTAGCTTTATGAAAAAAAAGGTATGCTAGGTTTTCTAAGAGATTTGATGAAAAATTTAATAGTAGGAAGTGGATGGTGAAAAAAAATATGCTAACCTTTGGAAAAATCAAAAGACCAATTTTTGAAAAAAATAAATATTTGCAGGTCATACTAAAAAATACATTGGCTTTTGAAAATTCAACAACTACTATGAAACTTATAACAACACCCAAACTAATTGCAAAAATATGTTGGATATGACTACAATAGAATGGATGGCTTCATTGGGTTCCTGGCAAATTTTCTTAGTAGAAATGCAATGTTTTAATGTAAATGAAAGTAGATGATAATAACAATCAATCATCAAACAAGGGCAAAATAGAATTGGATGAAGAAATTGGGTACAAACCCTTCTTCTAGCAAAAAAAAATGTTGCATTAGAAAAATTTGGTGCTGGAAAACCAAAGATCTCTAATATATACTTTAATGTTAGATTCTAATGACCTCCAAGAAAGAGGATCCAAGGTGCCCTAAATGGTCTAGTTGATCATCTAGGGACATAGAAAATGTAAACAAATGTAAATAAATTTAAGAAATTTCCATATTTAAAACTACATAAAATGCACAAAATAAACTTAGAATATTTGATAATGAACTTAAAATACATAAATGAACTACCCAAATTTTATTAAGGTAATAAAATGTTGAAAGAAAAAAGTTTAAATGTATAAACGTTATGTGCTTAGATGCATAAAGAGTCACACAAAGGATGCTTGGATCTATTGAAACTAGCAGATTATGTCCTATAGTTGGTTGCATGATCTAAATGCTCCCAAGATTCAATTCTTGGAACTCCTTGTTGGTTCTTAAGTTTAGATCTGCTACATTGGTTGAACAAATGGTAGAAAGGTTTTTTAACTTTTTAGTATAGTGTAATGCTTAGTTGCATGATAAATTACCAAAAATTCTATTTAATATGTTCAAATTTTATTTTTATAAGCCATATGATCACTCATTTTGAGCTACAAATTTATGGCATGATTGTTGATAGATTGATGTAACTTGCAAGTGTGGCAAGCCATCCATTCTAATGTATTTTTTCATTTTTGGTAAATACATTGGCTTCACCAAAACAACATTGGCCTTGAAAAGATACGTTGGGTTCTATGAAAACTACACTAGCCTTACTGTGAAAAATCAAAGTGCAACAATCCCTATGCTTGCTATAGGTGGTTCCAATGTATATTTTATTTTGACCAACATAAAACCCATGAAAAACCTAAATTTGATAATTCCCAAGGCATTTTTAGCCTTTGCAAGCCCAAATATATACATGTGATAACATTTTCCACTTGGGAAGTGATGCAACAACTTAGAAGGCATTTTTCAGCCTCAACAAGCTAAAGTATGCAAGATTGTAGCCTATAAACTACAAAGCTTATATTTTACAATAAAATCCAGCTTCAATTTTAATGGTGAAGTTTATAAGTTGCAACATAAATTTTCTTAGTGGTGTTTTAGTTAGAAAATAATGTAACTTATAAAAACCACTAAGATCATGACATTGTTGTAACTCTCATGAAGAACCTTTACATGTGCAAGATCTAGCTAAACAATATATAATTTTTATATGTGCCAAATTAGATAGTATATACTATATAGTATATATCACTTTTATTAACCTTTACAAGTATTTAGTAGATAAAACTTGTTGGTAGCCATTGTAACGATGGAAAGATAAGATCAAGATCTAGAATTTTCATCTTCCCGTAGCCTTCAAAAATATTGACCTCATTATCAAGAACTTTATGAAATCACAAACAAATTTGGCATTTTTACATGGGGCATAACCTTCATGACATTTCTAAACAGATCATTAATTTGAATGACATTACCATGGACATTTAAGAAAATATATTATCCTTAACAAATTCTAAGTTTCTTATGCATCCTAACCTCATTAGATTACCAATACTAAGGGCATCTACATTACCTAAGAATCCAAAGTTCACTTCTCCAATGATATACATGTTCAAAATATTACACAACTAAATATCTTTATACTTTTATGCATTACAGTATACACTTTCTTACAAAAGCTCCTACTACTTGCAACTCCAAATAGCCCATCTACTACATGTACTTCTTAATCATGACATACATGGCTTATCAAATAAGATCTACCAAACTCTCTAGAGGTTCCCAAGATACTTTTCACACTACGTAGCCATCATGGACTTGAATTTACTCATTAGAGTTGGCTCTAGTTCATTACTACACCCTAACAACTTACACAAAGCTATCATTTATATACATTTCTTTTTCCATCTCATTCAGAGATACAATGATTGCAGGTCACTTTGACATCTTTTTGGTCGTAATTTTTGCTATGCTCAAACCACTCAAAAGTTGGAATTAAAGGGACCATCAATCATGGTAATGAGATACAACTATCTTTTTCCTATTGTTAACCCACTTACAAGTTTTGATTTGCTAATTACATTTCAAAATAAAATCTAAAAATTTATAAAATAAATAAATAGTTCAATTGAATTGATTGCTTCACATAACTAATAATTAAAAAATATTTACTTGTTTTTTAAGGCTTTAGTAAAAATAAATTAATAAAAAAACATAAGAATATATCCTAGGAAAAAGCTACAAAACCCCCATCCTGAAATAGGCTCCTTCATCTTTCTTAGCTCATAGAGAATTATGAAAGAACAATGGAAAAGAAAGAATAGGAAAGTAGATATCACAAGGATGAACACAAAACACACTACATATTCTACCTTTAAGACCTCCTTGTAATCATATTTATAGTGTGGAATGGACATCCATGTTAGTGTTAACTGGATGTAAATCACATATTAACAACAACAAAATTACTAGGGCTAAACATCATTTTACATTGATTACACTATAAATAAAATAGTGGTATATTATAACATAGCTATTATAACAACACAATCACAATAAGATAGTGGTTGTATATAAGTATAACTATATTTAAGCTTATGTGAAAGATAGTTTTTCTTTACTTTACACATAATTCTCCTTCTTGAAAATAAAGCTATTGTAAAGCCCAATCTAAATCTTATATTCTATCAAATTCATTGATACCAACAACTTTTTAACATCATAAAATTTTTTTAGTAGATAATATTTTTGTCATCATATTAGTAGGATCATCATGTATCTTAATTTTTTCTAGAAGAACCCTTTGTTCATCTACCTCCTTTCGAATATAGTGATACTATATTCCTATATGTATGTGATGAGTCATGTGCTGACATGCTCCGATATTAGATATCCAATATTAGAGCTGTGACATTGGATACCTAATGTCAAAGCCCAGGACATGATGTCGAATATCTGATATCATAGGGTATACGTCAGCCTATAAATATAGTGCTTGGGCTCAAGATTTTAAGTTTAGTTTTTCATAGTTTTTACATAGAGTAGTGAAGCTCTTGTAATTTGTTTTCTCTAGAGTTAGAATATTTTCTAAGTGCCCGCAACAAGAGTCTAAGTGTGTACAGATCTTTGTTTGAACACTGATGTACCTGAGCGTAGCAGTGTGATAGGAATAAAAATGAACCCTTTTGATAATCCATGTAGCATTGAGAACAGATTAATGTTTCCTTTAATGTACTTTACTTTCATGCACTTTACTTTAATGCATTTAAATTAAGCAATTAATTTCTAGTTATTAATGAACACTACACAACCACTTCAAGCATACATATAGTGTTTGGTAACCCAAAAATGTTTAACATTTGGTAGCCTAGCAGTTCTATGTGTTCAGGATGTGTCCAGGAAAGTGGAACATGTACTTGTGTTAGGCTAGCTAGGTTGTGAATGAATTAGATCTTAAATTACTCTACCATTCATTCTTGTTGTAGGTGATTAAACTTATAAAACATAAAATGATAAAAATCATGTACTTGAAATATACTTAAACCATATCCTTAAGCTTCACACATGTATTTGTGAAGACAATGAACATTCTCAATGCCCATGTCACTTTCTAGAAGAACTAGTGCACTGGAGAACTATAGGTCCATAGAATTCAACTGGATAATGTGTGAACACCTTAATGATTCGTAGGTTGGGTGTAGGGGTATCTCATGACTCATTAGTATGGATATGCTTTGAAAGTGGGATTTCTAGATATTGAAAGTGCACTTTCATTATCATAGCCAATTTTCATAATATTTTTATGAATCTTGTGTTTAGCCACCAATCTCTCAAGCCATGTTTCTTTTTAACTATATAGGTTTGCAACAACATATTATACTTTAGTAGTAGACTGAGTTACACAATACTATATTTGGTTTTGTGTGAGATATCACCACCAAAGATATTAAACACATATTCACATGTAGATTTTCTATTATCTAAATTCCTACCATAGTCAACATTCACATAGCAATGTAGAATGGGCAAATAGCTTTGATAATCAATACCAAAGTTCATAGTACTATGAAGATTTTGAAAAATTCATTTCATAGCAATCCAATGTTGTTTCCCTAAATTAAATATATACCTATTGAGTTTTCTAATAATATATGCAATATCAAGTCTAGTATTGTCCATTACATACATCAAACTATTGATAGCACTAGCATATGGAACCTTTATAATAAACTCATGGAATTTTCCCCATGAACGTTTTCCATTTCCTTTGGGGCTTGTTCAACTAAAAATTTTATTTTAGTTACATAGGGCATAGTTTCAACCTTTTTATATTTCATATCAAATTTTTCTAACATATGCAAATTTTCCAAGAAAAATCCTATTTCATGAAATTTTCATGTCCAATTTTTTTTATGTAGCACCAATTTCTTCTAATTTGAAATTTAGAAAATATTTAACTTTTTAATTTCATTTATTAACATTTGTGATATATATAGTATTACAATGATGTTTTCCATTTATACTCTAAACAAATATATACAAGTCCTCTTGGATCTGAGCCAAGACTTTCAAAACAAGTCCTCAAGCCTTATGCAAAGGCATCTATGCCTACATACAAGTCCTCTAGTCTTATGTTAAGACTTTTGACATACATACAAGTCTTATAAGCTTCATACCAAGACTTTTAACATAAATAGAAGTCTTTTGAGCTTTTATCAAAACCTTTGATGCACAAAGCTTCCAAGCTTGACTTTTTCCATTCATAACTAAGTCCTTAAGACTTATGCTAAGACTCTTGAAATACAAGTTTGACAAGCTAAATCCAAAACTCTTAATAGTCCTTCAAGATAAAGCCATGAATCAACATATGGATAATAAAAATTTTACTGTATATCCTTGGTGCACATTTAAAAATCACATGCTATTTTTTTATTTCAATATCTTCTCAACATTACCAGTGAGAGAAAAATTCTTTTACATCCAATAATTCTAGAGCATAAGCCACTACATTAATAGCAATGATCTAAAGGATGTTAAGTTTACCTAGATAACATTTCACCATAACCTTTAGCAACAAGATGTACTTTAAACTAGCCACCAAATTTAATTCTAAAACCCACTTACATGTAATTAGTTTTCTATTAGATTGTAGTTTATCTAATTTCCTTTTCTTATTCTTATCAATAGAGGTTATTTCATCATCCATTTCTCACTTCCATTATTAAAGATAAAGAGACATACACACTTTATCATAAGTAAGTGATTTACATTTAATAATTAGAATTTTATCATCAAATTGAGTGGGTAATTTTTTTATACCATCATACTTTCTTAAGAAATGTCAAGTTGATGGAGCATTATATTGATACTCTATTTCATTATCTTCACTTAAATATTCCCCTATACTTATTTCTTATATATCATTTATACCATCCTATTGGTTAGGAGCAATGTCTCCTATCAAGAGAGCATGACTATTTGAATTTTTATTAAAATCAAGAAATATAGAATACATATTTTTAGAAGTTTCTTTCTTGAATTATATTTTTATTTTTGCAATATAGATCATTCTAACTTCGGACCAAAATCAATGCATTAGAAAACATTCTCAATATTATCAACTCTAACAAACTCTTTTAGTGCCATTAGCTCCATGATACTATGTAAGAAATCTCCATTAATTCCAAGCAATTATGTACAAATATATAAAATCTTCCTCTTAACAAGGAGTAAGAATTGCATTTTGATATATAACATATTATAGAGATTTTAGTAATATCACACAATAGAGAAAATTTGAAGAGGATTCCATAACTTAATTTTCTATTTAGGAACTCCTAATTTGATTATTTGTTTATAGAAATTTGCAAATTAGCAAATGCATTTCACCTAGATTTTATATTGCTACTATTTTTCCTTGACTACTATTCAAGATGATGATTGGAAAGGAACATATGTATGTATTTGCATTAACATTCAATGATGGTGAGGATTCGTTAATTGTAAGTCCATTAGCAAAGAATGGATCATTTTGTTGATGAAATACCACCATCGTTGAGTAGCACTCTTGTGAATTTTTTTGACTTAGCTAATCAATGTTTAATTATTTGTGTTGCTAAGAAATTATTATGTACTTGATGCAAAATAAGAATATCAACCTTCGAAACCATTGGGAAAAAAACCACCAAATACAAAACATGAATAAATAGTCATCACAAGTAGAACCATAAGTAGAACTTGGCAAAAAATTCATCACTGGGAGAAGAATCTATCTTTGATATCAATTATGATATTTGATATTTTTCTTGATAATAATATAAATAAATTAATAAAAAAGCATAAGAATATATCATAGACAAAAACTAGAAGAATCCCAACAAGAAATAGGTTCCTAAATCTTTATTAGTTGAGAGAGAATTATACAAGAATAATGAAGAAGAAATAAAGAGAAATTAGATAGCATAGGGATGAAAGAAAAACACAATACACATTTAGCCTTTAAGACATCCTTTTAATCATATTTATACTATGGGATGGGCACCCATAGTTAGTGTTAATAGATGTAAACTAGAAATTAATAAAAACAAAATAACTAGAGATAAACAATAGTTACATTAATTACACTATTGATATATACAATTAAATATACAACACTATAGTATATAATAACATAACTATTATAACAACATAATACTTGTATCTAAGTATGCCTATATTTAAGTTGATGTGAATGGTAGTTTTCCTTCCCTTTACTCATACTAATACTATGTAAGAGAGGTAAATCATGCTTTCCTTTCCATTAAATTCACCCATTGGATGCTAACATGCTAGCTATTAGATTTTAAGAGTATGAAAACTTAGCTACTGATGATTATGGAAGTGTCTGCATCATGTCACTATGAAATTACCTTTCTATCATTATTGTTTTTAGTGTGAGACATGATAGTCATACTTCCAAAGAAAAGATACCCTTAGGAATTTGAATAATTTCAAAAAATACATAATTCAATTTCCTAGTAAACATGAGAAAAGTTATAAAATATTATTGAGAAAGTGCATTGTTTTTTCACAGGAAATTTTGGTCATTTATATAATAAGAAGGGTCAACCCCAAAATTAGCAATTATAATGAAACTATCATCATGGAAGGTATAAGCTTGATTAATTGAAAAGTACCAACCATTCCTATAAGGCATCAAAATAAAAAATCAAGAAATAGTTATGCACAATATCATAAAGTTCATTTAAAATAGATGGTATACATATTTGGAAAAGCAAAAGAACACATAGTTTATGAGCATTACATTGGCTCATCTCATAAGGAGTCATGAGTGTTAAACATTATCATCATGAATTCAGTAATGTCTTTTACAAGTGAAAGTTAGCAAATGCTTTTAAGATTAATTTATTGGAATAGTTTTGACTCTTTGCATGAAAAATATGAGCATGTTGATCCAGCCAAATCTCCCAAGTGACCTACACCAATCATGAAATCTCATGCAAGTAACTTTGAATGATGGATCTTCTTATAATAATTGCCCAAAAGTAATCCCATAGGATCCTAGTTCACATGCACATGAATCGACCTATAGCATTTACAAATAAATATTTCTTGAAAAGTTGGATTGCAATTTCAATCTCCTTATAGTAATGGATACACTAAGAAACTATGGAAAAACCTTGTTGTTGAAGTTTTTCCTGACTAAGCACTGCATGGTGAGCTAACAACCAAGTAAAAACCCTCATCTTTGCTTGACATTAGAATCTCTAAATAAGATTCCATCCCCTTTAGTGAAATATTATCTATAAAGACATAAGATCCATTGTCTATAGTTTGTTGAAGCAAAATGCAAGGTATTTTCATGGCTTGAATTAGGAATACTATATCTTTTAAGGATATCAAAAATTTTGATGAATTATCTATGTCTTTTAAGTTATAAAAGTTTGTCTAGCAAGTGAAGTGTTATTATTTATTTACTATTATTTCTATGAATTAATACTAAGAAAGAAATGAATATTAGTTATGGTGCAACTCATTTTAAAATTTACCAATTCCTTTTATATACTCTTTTCTATCTTCATTACCATGATTGATGATCCCTTTTAAATATTTTTCACTACACTTTTTCAAATTCCAATTTTTAGGACATGTACATTAGATACACCTTTTCCATGAAAAAAGGTAGGCCACATAAAGTATAACACTGGCATAAAGTGCTACACAAAGAAAATAGTATTATACATGAATCATAATAAAGAAATATTAATAAAAAATGAAATAGAATATTGAAAATGCATATGTAGTCTATCTTGTCTTTTTGAGCAACAAAAGAAAAATATCAAACAATTGAAAACTAGAATCAATCATAGTTTGTGAAAGCTACGCTTAATTAGCTGGACTTGCTATTAATTGTAAGCAACTATTAATGGAAATTCAAAATTAGATCGTATGAATAGTGCTATATTTTCATTGATTTTTTATGTTTAATATATTATTTATGATTAATTTTGATCTCAACCAAAAACTAAAAATTTTATATCTGATTTTTTACTATCATAGAGCTCTTAAATAAGAAAAAAAAGAAAATGGCACAAATAAAATAAGTGGATAATATTACTATTTTTTGCTAATATTGCCAGCTTTTACACTATTTTTAATTTTTTGGATCTAATTTATAAAAATTGTTTCAAGATTTGCTTATCTAACATACTTTTTCAATCTATGGTATTAGTGCAAGACATGAAAGGATACCAATGTTTAAATAATAATGGTGGTTATTACAATAACCTCTTTTATACATATATCATATAAGTATTCACTACCATTGCTAGTTAAAATTATAATCATTGTTTTATGTATCATATTACACATACGTAGAATTTGCATTATGTGTGTTACATTCCTTATAAAGATAAGATAAGCATGATTACTACTAAATACTTTATGTATTAATTTTGATAAGTTTATTCTATAAATACCACATTACATTGTAATCAAGTAGAACGAAAGCAACACCAACTAAGGAGTACTAACTTGGCAAACACTAGATAATAATGGTAGCACTAGGACTAGAAAGAAACTAGGCATTGCTATAAAGCTAAGCTTTATGTTGTTGCTACTTACTATAGTTGTCTAATCCAAGGGTAATGCATGCCAACATTATTTTCCCTAGAGATTTTACTAGTATTATTTTTTTTCTAGACATAGCTAAAGGCATTAGTGATAGTGGTAATGAATTAGGGCCTTATAAAAAATTCAAGCTAATTGGAAACTAGTAAAGAGCCCCAAATTGAAAAGTTAGCCTAGTAAATAGAGTAGCTATGAAGAAAAGAGTAAATAGACATAGAGCTTTTAAGATAGTTCAATTTCTATAATGGTCTACCTATATTCAACATCAAGCTCTCCCTAGATTCTATGAGATAGTATAATTTTATTCATCATAACAAATTACATTGCTTTGTTTACTGTCCTAGACTAAGCACAACCACCAAGATGAAAGATATAGAAGTTCACTTACATGGCTTCATTTAGGTATTTGTCTTGTAATCATCTCCAAACTCATCTTGATCCTCTTGGTGAGGTCCTAAACTGGCCCTTTTTCTCACTTCACCATCCTCATCTATGCTTACTAGTTGTTCCCATAAGTGTATGTAGAATTTGGATAGCTCAATACCATCATATGTTGAAGGGATGTATTCCTTCCCATCCTTGTGGATAACCATGTATTAAAATTTTAAGACAATCTTCTTCCATGAGATGCATAAATGCACTTGGATTGTCATGCATATCAAGTCGTAGTATTGTTTTTTAATGTTTACATGCACTGAGCTAAGTCCTAATCACCTAAGAAATTTCCTACACTTCACTATGGCTAGGTTCTTAGGGTGATATACACAAGAGGATTCCTAGTTCATGACCATAACAACTATGTTAAGTGGTAGAATGATTGAAACAAAAGGCATAAAATGTAGGAGACTAATTAATTGGTTAAGTGTGACAAGGTTTTAAATGTTTTTGGTATCTTAAATAAGCTATAAGCTTGTAGTGTATAAAATCTACAACATGTAAGGCTTACAATGTATGAGGCTTATAGCTTGCGAAGGCTATAGGGTATGAAGGCTTTAATTTGTAAAAATTCAAACATGTGATACTTTAGCATGTGAAGCTATAGTGTGTGAGACTTCACAATGTGTAAACCTCACAACATGTAAAGCTCACATTGTGGAATTCTAGCATGTGATGTTGCTGTGTATGCAACTACAACATGTAAAGCTATAACATGTGAAGCTATAGTGTATAAGAGTTGTAGCATGCAAGTCTATAGCGTGTGAAGTTATAGTGCATGAGAATTGCAACATATAATACTATAGCATGTGAAACTATAGTGTATGAGAGTTGTAGCATTTAAGGTTATGGCATGTGGCACTATAGCATATGAAACTATAGCTCGTAAAGTTGCAATGTATGAAAAACTAAAACAATAATTTTTACTAGTGTAAAATACTAAGACAAAATTAGAACAGGTTTATTATGTGTAGATACAAAAGTAGGAAAAGCAAATAGACTTACATTATCTGAGATAGAAAAATGTTTTTTGCAAATGGGGTTTTTTAGCTGAGATAGGCAAAGGCCCTCCTTCTAGTGCCAAAAAATGTAACAATGGAAAAAATTGATGCTAGAAAAATGAAACAATCCATGCAAATAGTTTTGACCCCAATATCTAGTTGTCTTAAAAAGGATATAGGGAGCCTTATATGGTTTGTATGATCACTTATGGACTTAAATACTCTATTACTAATTGTGTGAATGTTATTAAACTATAATGTTAAAATAGTGCTTCAATGCTAAATTGAGAATTGAAAAAGATGGTAATGATATGACCAGAAAAGGGAAAAGTTAAAAACTTTATATTAAATGATATAAAATGGAGATAACAAAGGTTTAGAGAATACATATTCTCCACTTCAAAGAAGCATAAGACTACAAAATATCTCTTGAAATCCAATTTAGATGGTAGGATGTGTTCTACACTTGGTCTTAACTAGTTTCCTAATTAATTTGTATAATAAATGCTACTTCCAAGTCTCTTCTTTCTCAAAAATATATGGTGCAAATAGGTTATGAATAAGCTATAAAATCTACAACTATGAGCTACTAATTCTTTGCCCAAATTGTGATAAGTTAAATGTGCTAAAAATTGTGTAGAATTTGGTATAAATAGATCTTGAATTTTCTATGCTATCATCTATTACATTCCCATATTCTTTTGGACAATTACATCATGTTTTCTTGTCATTTTTATGGTTAAAAATGTAGCCTATGGGTCACCAACATTTTTGGATTTTATATCATGTTTTAAAAGCATATTTGGACTATTTTCATGGTTCAAATTGTAGCATATGGCCCACCACCAATTTTGAGTTTTATGCTACAAATTAGTAGTGTAATTAGCCTTTTTCTAATATCATGAATAACCTTTTTTTGGTATCTCAAAAAACTATTTTCTAGTTTTCTAAAAGAACATTTTTCTTGTATCTCGAATAATTTTTTTCTAGATATCAAAAAATCATTTTCTACTATCTCAAAGAACCTTTTCTAGTTTTGTTGGAGAACCTTTTCTTGGTATCTCAAAGACCCTTTTTCTAGTATCTTGAAGAACCATTTTATTATATCTTAAAGAACCTTTTTCTAGTATCTCAAAGAACTATTTTTTGATATCTTGAAAAATGAGTTTATGGTATCTTGAAAAATCTTTTTTTGGTATGTCAAAGAATCATGTTTTAGTATCTCGAAGAACTATTTTATGCTATCTCAAAGAACCATTTTTCTAGTATCTTGAAGAACCTTTTCATGGTATCACATAGAACTGTTTTCTGATATCTCAAAAAACTATTTTTTGGTATATTGAAAAAACCTTTTTCTGGTATCTATAAGAATTATTCTTTGGTATCTCAAAGAAAATTTTTTCTAATATCCCAAAGAACCATTTTCTAGTATTTATTGAATAGGCCTTGTAGGTATCTGAACTAATAGTTTTCTAGTATCTCTAAGAACCTTTTTTTTGGTACCTCACAAAATTATGTTTCAATATCTCAAAGAATTCTTTTCTAAAATCTCAAATAATGGTTTTATCATATATCAAAGAATCTTTTTTTGGTATCTTGAAAAAGTGTTTTTTTTGACATCTCGAAGAATCATTTTCTGGTATCTCGAAGAACAATTTTCTGGTATCTTAAAAAATCATTTTTTGGTATTTCAAGGAACCTATTTTCTAGTATGTTCCAAAACCTTTTTCTTTTATCTCAGAAAACCTTTTTCAAGTATTACAAGGAAAAGTTTTCTAGTACCTCAAAGAATAGTTTTCTTGTATCTTCAAAGAGCTTTTTCTTGTATCTTGAAAAAATGTATTCTAGTATCTTGAAAAACCATTTTCTAGTATCTCAAGAACCATTTTTATGATATCTTGAAGAACTATTCTCTAGCATGTTGAAGAACCATTTTTTGGTATTTCAAATAACATATTTCTAGTATCTCAATGAACATTTTTTTGGTATCTTGAAAAATCATTTTTATGTATCTAGAAGAACCATTCTCTAGTATCTCAAAAAATCATTTTCTAATATCTCAAAAAACTATTTGTTTAGTATCTCAAAGAACAATTTTTTGGTATCTTGAAGAATAGATTTTTTGTATCTCGAAGAATTATTTTCTAGTGTCAATAAAAATTATTTTTAGATATCTGAAAAAAACTTCTCTTGGTATCTTGAAGAACAATTTTTTAATATCTACAAGAATCTTTTTCTAGCATATTGAAGAACCATTTTTTTATCTCTCGAAGAACTATTTTCTCATGTCAAGAAAAACTATTTTTAGACATTTCAAAGAAACTTCTCTTGGTATCTCGAAAAATAATTTTTTGGTATCTAAAATAATCTTTTTCTGGTATATTGAAGAATCATTTGCTTATATGTTGGTGAACTGTTTGATGGTATCTTCAAGAAGAATCATTTTCTAGTATCTTAGAGAACCTTTTTATTTTATCGCAAGGAACCATTTTCTTGTGTCTTAAAGAATCTTTTTCTAGTATCGCTAACAACTTTTTATGATATCTTGAACAACTTTTTTTGGTATTTTGAAGTACTTTTCTTTAGTATCTTGAAGAACCTTTTTTTTAGGTATCTCGAAGAACCATTTTCTAGTTATCTCAAAGAACCTTTTTCTTGTATCTTAGATAACCTTTTGTTAGTATCTCAAAGAAACTTTTTCTTGTATCTCAAAGAACAATTTTTTGGTATATTAAAGAAACTTTTCTTAATACCTCAAAGAACTTTTTGTTGGCATCTCGAAGAACATTTTCTTGTATCTCAAAGAACCTTTTCTTGGAATATTGAAAAACCTTTTTTTTTGTATTTTAAAGAATTATTTTCTTGTATCTAGGAAAACCTTTTTCTATTATCTTGAAGAACTTTTTTTTGATATCTTGAAAAACCATTTTCTTGTGTCTTAAAGAACCTTTTTCTAATATCTTGAAGAACCTTTTCTTGGTGTCTCAAAAAATTATTTTTTGGTATCTCAAAGAACAATTCTTTTTTATCATAAAAAACCCTTTTCTAGTATTATAAAGAACTATTTTCTATTATCTCCAAGAACCTTTTTCTAATATCAAGAAGAACCTTTTCTTGATATCTCAAAGAACTCTTTTCTATTATAACGAAGAATCGTTTTCTAGTATCTCAAAGAGCCTTTGTAAGTTATCTCAAAAAATTATTTTTTTAGCATTAAGAAAAACCATTTTCTAGTATGTCAAAGATCTTTTTTATTATTATCTTGAAGAAGCCTTTTTTAGTATCTTTAAGAATAATTTTCTAATATCTTGAAAAAACCTTTTTATGTTATCTCAAAAGAACCATTATTTTGGTATATTGAAGAACTGTTCTCTAATATGTCAAATAAATTTTTTATATATATCTTGAAGAATCATTTTTGGTATCTATTGTATAGGACTTTTAAGTATGTTGAAGAATCATTTTCTAATATCTTAATAAACATTTTTTTGGTATTTCAAAAAACTATTTTCTAATATCTCATAGAATCTTTTTCGAGTATCTCAAAGAACTCTTTTTTGGTATCTCAAAGAAACTTTTTCTGGAATCTCAAAAAACCATTTTTTAATATCTTAAAGAACTTTTTTCTGGTATCTCAAAAAACCATTTTCTAGTTATCTCAAAGAACCTTTTTTGTGTATCTTGAATAACATTTTTTTGGTACATCAAAAAATCATTTTCTCCTATCTCAAATAATCTTTTTCTATTTTTTTGAAAAACCTTTTTATGATATCTCAAAGAACCATTTTTTAGTATCTCGAAAAACCATTCTCTAATATTTTTAAAAACCATTTTCTAGTATGTTGATGAATCTTTTTTTGGTATCTTGAATAACCTTTTTTCTAGTATCTAGAAGAATTATTCTCTAGTATTTTGAAGAAATAGTTTCTAGTATATCGAAGAATATTTTTCTGGTATCTTGAATAACCATTTTCTTGTATCTTTAAAAACCATTCTCTAGTATTTCGAAGAATCACTTTTTAGCATTTTGAAGAACCATTTTTTAGTATGTCGAAAAACCTTTATCTAGTATCTTGAAGAACGTTTTTCTAGTATCTCAAGAAATAATTTTCTAGTATTTTCAAGAAACCTTTTTATCTTATCTTGAAACAATTTTTATTTTGGTATCTAGAAGAAAAGTTTTTTGGTATATTGAAAAATGGTTTTTTTGATATCACGAAAAATCATTTTTTGGTATCTACTATATAGGCCTTTTAGATATCTTGAAGAATTATTTTTTAGTATCTACATTTTTTTAGTATTTTGAAAAACCATTTTTTGGTATCTCATAGAATTTTTTTTGAGTATCTCAAAGAGTTTTTTTATAATACTTTGAAGAACCTTTTTCTGGTATCTCAAAAAATCTTTTTTTAATATCTTGAAGAAGTTTCTTTTGGTATCTTGAAGAACCACTTTTTAGTCATCTCAAAGAACCTTTTTCTTGTATCTCGAATAAGTTTTTTTTAGTATATCAATAAACCATTTTTTACCATCTCAAAGAACTTTTTTCTATTTTGCTAGAGAACCTTTTTCTAGTATCAAAATTTCTTTTTTTCTAATATCTCAAAGAACCTTTTTCTAGTATCATGAAGAATTATTTTTTGGTATCTCAAACAACCCTTTTCTAATATCACCTAAAACCATTTTTTGGAATCCTAAAGAATCATTTTTCTAGTATCTCAAAGAATCCTTTTCTAGTATTTCGAAAATTTCTTTATGGTATGAAGAACCTTTTTCTAGTATTTTGAAGAATAATTTTCTGGTATCTTAAAGAAACCTTTTAATGTTATCTTGAAAGAACCATTATTTTAGTATATCAAAGAATGGTTCTTTGGTATCTTGAAGTATAGTTTTCTTGATATCTTAAAGAATCATTTTTTGGTATCTACTAAATAGGCTTTGTAGATAGCTAGAAAAATTATTATATAATATCTCAAATAACCTTTTTTTAGTATCTTAAAGAACCATTTATTGCCATATCATAAAATCAATTTCATATATCATAAATAACCTTTTTTTAATATCTCAAAGAGCTATTTTTTATATATCTCAAAGAATCCTTTTCTTTTATCTCAAATAATCTTTTTTGATATGTTGAAAAACCATTTTCCACTATCTTAAAGAACCTTTTTCTAGTATCCCAAATACATTTTTCTGGTATCTCAAAGAATTGTTTTATTTTATTTTGAAGAACCTTTTTCAGGTATCTTCAAAAACTATTTTTTGGTATATTTAAAAATCATTTTTGAGTATCTTTAATAATTATTTTTCTGGTATTTTGAAGAATCTTTTTTCTTGTATATTAGAGAATTATTTTATGATATCTTGAAGAATCATTTTTTGCTATATCAAAGAATTATTTTTTTATTATCTTAGAGAACCTTGTTATGGTATCACGAAGAACCATTTTTTGGTATCTCAAAGAACTATATTTTGGTATCTTAAAGAAACTTTTTTATGCTATCTTGAAAAAAATAATTCTCTGGTATCTTAAAAAAATATTCTTTGTTATCTTGAAGGATATTTTTTCTAATATTTCGAAGAATCATTTTCTAGTATCGATTGAATAGGCCTTGTAGGTATCTCAACAAATAGTTTTTCAATATCTCTAAGAACCATTTTCTAGTACCTCAAACAACTATTTTTTGGTATCTCAAAAAATCTTTTTCTAAAATCTTAAATAATAGTTTTCTGGTATCTCAAAGAACCTCTTTCTAGTATCTCGAAGACCCTTTTTCTGATATCTCGAAGAAGTATTTTTTTTAATATTTTGAAGAAATATTTTCTAGTATCTCGAAGAACATTTTTCTAGTATCTTGAAAAATCATTTTCTAGTATTTTAAGGAACCTATTTTCTGGTGTATATGAGAAACTTTTTTTGGTATCTTGAAGAATCTTTTTCTAATATCTTACGAAAACATTTTCTAATACCTTGAAGAATAGTTTTTTTATATCTACAAAAAGCTTTGTCTTGTATCTTGAATAAACATAGTCTAGTACTTCAAAGAATCATTTTTTGGTATCTCAAAGAATCATCTTTTTGGTATCTCAAAGAACCTTTTCCTAATATGTCAGAGTATCATTTTTTGGTATCATAAATAACACATTTCTAGTATCTCAATGTACAGTTTCTAGTATTTTGAATAATCATTTTCATGTATCTCGAAGAATCAATTTTTAGTATATCGAAGAACCATTTTCTAGTATCTCAAATAACTATTTTTTTAGTATCTTAAAGAACCATTTTCTGGAATCTTAAAGAATCATTTTCTTATATTATGAAGAACCATTTTCTAGTGTTAAGAAAGACTATATTTAGGTATCTTGAAAAATAATTTTCTAGTATCACAAAAAATCTTTTTCTAGTATATTGAAGAACCATTTGCTTGTATGTTGGATATCTGTTTGATGGTATCTTCAAGAAGAATTATTTTCTGGTATCTTAAAAAAAATTTTATTTTTATCTCGAAAAATCATTTTTTATATATTAAAGAATGTATTTTTTTTGTATCTCAAACAACTTTTTTGTGATATCTCGAAGAATCCTTTTTTGGTATTTCGACGTACCTTTTTTTGGTATCTCAAAGAACATTTTTCTAGTATCTCAAAGAACCATTTTCTTGTTATCCCAAAGAACCTTTTTCTCTTATCTCAAACGACCTTTTAGTAGTGTGTCAAATAATTCCATCAATTAGTGTATGCTCTCACCCTCGGCTGAATTTGTTGAAAGTGAGAGCATAAATTCGGCCAAGAGTGAGAGCATACACTAATTGATGGAATTTTTTTTCCAGAAAACCCATCCTTAGGAAAAATAAGGTACAGAACTCTTATTCTTCGTCCAGAAGTCATGAAATTTTTTACTCAAAGAACTTCTTACTTGTAAACTAATAAGATTCTCTCGGCCAATTTATAGATATATATTATAAATATATAACTAAGTTAGTGATCGCCAGTCGTATGCTGCAGCAATGATTTAAACATAACAGATAAAAATATTATAAGACTATGTAATGTTTTATTGAATGATTATAAACATGTTGTAATACAGCAGAAATGATCAATGTACAAACTTGCGTAATTGAAAATGTATAGTTACAAATGTTTTGACATTCAAATTGGTAAAAATTAGTTGACAAAAAAGAATGATTCCATTGGTGGCGTGGTCCCAGACTGATGCTGCTGAGTTCTTCTAGGGCTCCATCCTTAGAAGCTCGATTTAAGTTTGCATGGGAGGTAAGTGCGGAAATCTGGGGGAGCAAAGCTTCTAAGCGAATTCCAGAACAGCATCTAGAGGTGTAGGGCCGAGGGCTTGGTTGAAGCCATGGCGTGCAAGTGCATGGAAAATTGTAGAAGCTTCAGCACATCAAACAAAAGGCATGATTTATAAATAGAGAAGTATGCAATGGACGCAACCTTTCATAACACGACGTAACCTTTCATCAGTGTTATGCACAAAGTTGCGTTACTGAAATGGCCTGTCTAGAATTTTAGTTACATGTTAGCGTTATGCACAAAGTTGGGTTACTGAAATGACCTGTCTTGGAATTTTAGTTACACATCAGCATTGTGCACAAAGTTGCATTACCAAAATGGGCCGTGAGAAAGTAAACGTTGGTCAGCATTACGCACAAAAAATTAGCGTTACCAAATTATGACTGGTAATGGCCTATCGGCCAAAAGAAATCATTTCAGAAAATTGACCAGCAAAAAGACTTGAAAGAATGATGGTTGTATGTCCAAGGGATAGATGCTGCGTAGTTCTAAGTTCTAATTTAGGAATTTCTGTTTTCCTTAATCATGGGATTAGCCTCTACATATATTTAAACATAAAAAAAATAAAAAAAAGGTCACCACTAACTTATTTTCATGCCACACGCAACGCCACTACCAACTTCAAGAAAATTTTTTCAGAACCTTATGCAACTCAAACTTCCTGCTCTGAGAATGTCCAAATCGAGCGGATTCCTGCTCTACAGGCGCTTCCCAATTTTTGCAAGTGTTAGCTTGGCATCCAGACCCTCTGCCGTGAGAATATCTGGAATGCCCAGCTTTAAGGCTGCCATCGCCATGAACATTTCTGCAAATGCAAAAATGAATAGCCACATAGCCTTTTGACCCTCTACTTCCTCCTCCTTGCTTGCGAAAAATCCTTGCACAGTCCCTTGCACCATTTTTNTATAGCCTTTTGACCCTCTACTTCCTCCTCCTTGCTTGCGAAAAATCCTTGCACAGTCCCTTGCACCATTTTTCATTCCAATTTGCTAGTCGTGTTGTTCGAAGCTTCTATGTTTCTGTTCGCTGCTCTACACTCGAATTTAAGGGTGACGCTACACATCTGCTTGTGTCGGCCTCTCCCATGCACATCTCGTGACCTTTGTACACCACTGTGCAGCACCGTGGTATGGTTGCCACATCATTTGTGGATGACCGTGATTCTTGTCGAAAATATTTACGTCCCTCTCATGCTGATGGCCATGGCATATTCGCATTGTAGACTATGCAACATGATGACATTACTGCCGAAGATCCTATAATAGAGCAAAAACTGTGAAGAAGGTAGGCCACGGCTCTGAGAGATCTGCTAGTCATGGTTGCAGTAGAGGCTGCGGTTCTAACACGGGTTTCAGCTGCAACGTTATGCACAAAGTTGCATTACCAAAATGGCTTGTCTTGGAATTTTATTACATGTTCAGTGTTATGCACAAAGTTGTGTTACCGAAATGGCCTGTCTGGAATTTTATTACACATCAGCATGATGCACAAAGTTGTGTTACCAAAATGGCCTGTGTGGAATTTTAGTTACACGTCAGCGTGATGCACAAAGTTGCATTACTGAAATGGCCTGTCTGGAATTTTAGTTATACATTAGTGTTGTGCACAAAGTTGCGGTACCGAAATGGGCCATGGGAAAGTCAACGTTGGTCAGTGTTACGCACAAAAAATTAGCGTTACCAAATTATGACTGGTAATGGTCTATCAACCAACTTATTATTTTATGGTATTTCAATATCATTTTCTAGTATCTCATAGAACCATTTTCTAGTATCTTGAAGAATCATTTTTTGATATCCTAAAAAACCATTTTTCTGATATCTTGAAGGACTTTTTTTTGGCATTTCGAAGAACAATATTCTGGTAAATTAAAAACACTTTTTCTAATATCTTAAAGAACTTTTTTTGGTATCTTAAAGAATCATTCTTTTATATCTCGAAGAAACCATTTTATGTTATCTCAAAAAAATCATATTTTTGGTACCTCAAAAAGTGAGTCTTTGGTATCTAAAAGAATGATTTTTTTGATATCTCAAAAAACCATTTTCTAGTATCTACTAAAAATTTCTTATAGCTATTTTGAAGAACTATTTTCCTATATCTTGAAAAATCATTTTCTAGTATCCCATAGAATCTTCGTAAGGTATCTCAAAAAATATTTTTCTGGTATCTTGAAGAACCTTTTTTTAGTATATTCAAAGAACCATTTTTTGATATTTCAAATAACCAATATACTGGTAGCTTGAAGAACTCTTTTTAGGTATGTCAAAGTATTTTTTTTTTATTATATCAAAAGAACATTTTTTTGGTATCTTGAAGAAACTCTTTTTGCAATCTTCAAACTATTCTTTTAGTATCTTGAAGAATGTTCTTCTAGTATCTTAAGGAAACATTTTTTGGTATCTTAAACAATAGTTTTATTCTATTTCAAAAAATATTTTTCTAGTATGTCAAAGAACCATTTTCTTGTATCTCAAAAAACCTTTGTTTGGTATCTTGAGGAACCTTTTTCTAATAAATCAACAATGTTAGATGACCAAGATAAATAGAAACATCTATGTACATTTAAGAATTATTAGTAAAGATTTTTCTAGTATCTTGGAAAATCATTTTCTAGAATGTCAGAGAACCTTATTTTGGTATTTTGAAAAATCATTCTTTTATTATATAAGAGAACCTTATTCTGGTATCTCAAAGAACCATTTTCTAGTATTTTGAAGAACTGTTTTCTAGTGTCTTGAAGACCTATAATCTTGTATCAAGAAAAGTTATTTTTTGTTATCTTGAAAAACCTTTTCTTAGTATTTGAAAAAATCATTTTCTGGTATCTCAAAGAATCATTTTTTAATATGTCGGAGAACCTCTTTCTAGCATCTTCAAGAAAAATCATTTTATGGTATCTCAAAAAATTATTTTTTGTTATTTCATAGAATGTTTTTATGATATCTTGAATAACCATTTTCTAGTATCTCCAAGAATATTTTTATATATATATTTTAAATAACCTTTTTGTAGTATCTTAAAGAATGTTTTTTTGATATCTCAAAGAACCTCTTTTTAGTATTTCGAAGAACCTTTTTCTGGTTATCTTAAAAAAGATTTTTCCGATATCTTGAATAATTATTTATTAGTATCTTGAAAAACCTTTTTCTTATATCTTAAAGTACTATTTTCCGGTATATTAAAAAACCTATTTTTAGTATCTTGAAAAACCTTTTGTTGGTATCTTAAAGAATCTTTTTTTTGTATCTCGAAAAACTATCTTCTGGCATTTCAAAGAACCCTTGTTTTATATCTGGAAGAATCATTTTCTTGTATCTAAGAGAACCTTTTTCTATTGTTTCAAAGAAGCTTTTGTTGGTATATCAAAGAACTATAATTTTAGTATCTTAAAAAACCTTTTTCTAGTATCACAAAGAATTATTTTCTAATATCTTGAATAATCATTTTCTAGTATCTTGAAAATCCTTTTCCTGATATCTCAAAGGACTATTTTATGGTATCTTGAATAACCTTTTTTTGATATCTCAAAGAATTTTTTTCATATTTTCAAGAAATGTTTTCTTATTACTCAGAGAACCTACTTTTAGTATCTCAAAGAAGATTTTTTCAATATCTCAAATAACCATTTTCTAGCATCTTGAAGAATCCTTTTTTGTTATTTCTAAGAACCTTTCTTATATTTTGAAATACCATTTTTCTAGTATCTTAGAGAACCTATTTTTAGTATCTTAAAGAACTATTTTCATATATTTATAAGAATTATTTTCTCATATCTCAAACAACCTTCTTATTGTATTTCAAAGAACTTTTTTCTTGTATCTTCAAAAAATCTTTTTTTTTAGTATCTTGAAGTAACCTTTTTCTATTATCTCCATGAACCTTTCTATAGTATCTCAAATAATTTTTTTTTAGTATCTCAAAAAATCATTTTCTAATATCTAAAAAAACCATTTTTCTACTATCTTGAGGAATCCTTTTTTAGTATCTCAAAAAAACATTTTTTTAATATCTTAAGTAATCTTTTTATTATATCTGAAGGAAATTTTTTTTGCTATCATGAAGAAATTTTTTATAGTATATTGAGGAATCTATTCTACTATTACAACTCAAAGAACTTTCTGCTAGTATCTTGAAGAACTATTTATACTATCTCAAATAATCATTTTCTAATATCTCAAAAAAAAAACTTTTTTTAATATCTTAAAGAACCTATTTCTTATATTGCAAAGAACTATTTTCTTGTATCGAAAAGAACCATTTTCTTATATTTAGAAGAACATTTTTTTCTTATCTCAATGAACCTTTTTTAAGTATCTCAAAGAAGATTTGTTCTTCTATTTTAAAGAACCATTTTCTACTATCTTGAGAACCTATTTTCTATTATCTCAATTTTTTTTTTGGATATCTTGAAGAACTATTTTTTTGGGTATTTTGAATAATCTTTTTTTGGTATCTAGAAGAAACTTTTTCTAGTACTTTTAAGAACTATTTTCTAATTACTAAGAGAACCATTTTTTGTTATTTCGAAGAACTTTTTCCTAAGATCTTGAAGAACTATTTTCCAATACCTCGAAGAACTATTTTCTAGCATCCCTAAAAACCTTTTTTTGTATCTCAAAGAACCATTTTTTTAGTATCTCAGAAAACCATTTTATCATATTTTAAAGAACTATTTTATTATGTCTCAAAAAATTGTTTTCTAGTATTTTAAAAAAGTTTTTCTTAGTATCTCAAAAAAATCATTTTCTAATATTTCAAAAAATTTTATTTTGGTATCTCGAAGCATGATTTTCTAGGTATCTCAAAGAATAATTTTTTGGTATCTCAAAGACCCTTTTTCTAGTATCTCAGAGAAACATTTTTAAGTTATCTTAAGAAATCATTTTCAGGTTATCTCAAAGAACCATTTTTTAATATCTTAAAAAACTATTTTCTAGTATCTTAAAGAACATTTTTGTGATATCTTGAAGAACCTTTTTCTGCTATCTCAAATAACCTTTTCTCTAATATGTTAAAAAATCATTTTATAGTTATCTTAAAATTTTTTTTTTGGTATCTCAAATAACATTTTACTAGTATCTCGAAAAACCTTTTTCTTGTAACTTGAAAAACCATTTTTCTTGTATCCATAAAAACCTTTTTCTTGTGTCTTAAAGAACATTTCTATGGTACCTAAGAAGAACCATTCTTCTGGTATCTCAAAATTTTATTTTTTTTTGTATTTTAAAGAATCATTTTCTGGTATCTTAATGAATCCTTTAATGGGATCTTAATGAATCTTTTTCTAGTATCTCGTAAAACCTTTTCTATTTTGAAGAACATCTTTTTAGTATCTTGAAGAAATGTTTTTTGTATCTTCAATAAGCTTTTATTAGTAGCTCAAAAAGCCTTTTTCTTATATCTTGAACAACCATTTTCTTATATCTGCAAGAACCTTTTTCTATTGTGTCGAAGAACATTTTTCTAATATCTAGGAAGATCCGTTATTTTGGTATATTAATGAATCATTTTCTTGTATCATTGAGAATTATTTTCTGTTATCTCAAAAATCTTTTTCTAGTATCTCGAAGAACCATTTTGTGATATCTCAAATAACTTTTTTCTAGTATCTCGAAGAACCTTGTTATAGTATTTTGAGAAACCATTCTCTAATATCTCAAAATATCTTTTTCTTATATTTTAAAAAATCATTTTCCTGTGTCTCAAATAACCCTTTTATAGTATCATAAAGAACTATTTTCTATTATTTTGAAAAATCACTTTTCTAGTATCTCGAAGAATCTTTTCATGGTTTCTTAAAGAATCTTTTTCTAAAATAATGAAATTTTTTTCTGGTATCTTAAAAAATCTACTTAGTCTTTACATCTCAAATAACATTTTTCTCATATCTTGGAGAATCTTTCTCTATTATCTTGAAGAATTATTCTTTTATCTCGAAAATCATTTTCTGATACCACGAAGAACCATTTTTTAGTATATGGAAGAATTGTTTTTTAATATCTTGAAGAATCATTTCCAGGTATCTTAAAAAATCTTTTTCTGCTATCTTAAAAAAATCATTTTGTGGTATCTTGAAGAATTATTCTTGGGTATCTCAAAGAAGTTTTTTATGGTATCTTGAAAAACTATTTTCTAGTATCTCAAAAAAACCTTTTTAAGTATTTTGAAAGAATCATTCTTTTACTATCTCAAAGCATTATTCTCTGGAATATAGAAAAATAATTTTTCTAATATCTCGAAGAACCATTTTCTAGTATTTATTGAATAGGAATTCGAGAAATCTCAAAGAACTATTTTTCAGAATCTTGAAGAATATATTTTTTATTAATTTGAATAACCATTTTCTAGAATCTCATAGAATCTTTTTCAGGTATCTCAAAGAATCATTTTTAATATATCAAAAAATAACTTTTTAGTATCACAAAGAAATATTTTCTGGTGTCTCAAAAAACCATTTTCTAGTATCTTTAAGAACCATTTCTCTAGTATTTTCAAAGAACAATTATTCTGGTAGCTCAAAGAACACTTTTCAAGTATGTTAACATACTTTTTTCTAGCATCTAGAAACAACATTATTCTGATATCTTGAAGAACCTTTTTCTTTTATCTTCAAACTATTTTTCTAGTATCTTGAAGAAGCTTTTTCCAATATCTCAAAGAAAATATTTTTTGGTATGCCAAAGAAACTTTCATAAGTATCTCAAAGAACTTTATGCTGAAATCTTGAAAAATGATTTTCTAATATATCAACAAATCATTATAGTATCCCAAATCACCATTTTTGTTGTCTTTTGAAAAACCTTATTGTAGTATCTCAAAGAACCTTTTTCTAGTATATGAAAAAATGATTTTCTTATATTTAGAAGAACTATTTTTTACAGTCTAAAAACAACTATTTTTCTAGTATTTTAAAAAACACTTTTTTGATATCTCGAATAACTATTTTTTGGTATCTCAAAAAACTATTTTTTAGTATTTTGAAGTATCTTTTTCTAGTATCTTTAAGAACATTTTTCTACTATTTCAAAGAACATTTTTTCTAATTTCTCAAAGTACCAATTTCCAATTATCTCAAAGAACCTTTTTGTTGTATATTGAATAACCTTTTTCTTTTATATCCAGAAATAGTTTTATGCTATCTTAAAGAACCTTTTTCTAGTATCTCAAAGAATCATTTTCTTGTATCTAAAATAACTATTTTTTTATAATCTTGAAAAATCATTTTCTAGTATCTCAAACAACTATTTTTTTGGTATCTCAAAGAATATTTTTTTAGTATTTTAAAGAACTATTTTGTAGTATTTTGAAAAACCATTCTATAGTATTTCAAACAACAATTTTTTTGGTATCTGAAAGAATTATTTTATGGTATCTTAAAGAATTATTTTCTAATGTGTCGGAGAACTATTTTCTAAATATCTAGAAGAAACATTTTTATAAAATCTTGAAAAATCCCTTTTTCTAGTATCTAGAATGATTATTTTGATATGTCAAATAACTATTTTCTTGTAGTTATTGAATAAACCTTGTAAGTATCTCGAGAAACCATTTTCTGATATTTTAAATAACTTTTTTCTAATATCTCAATGAACCATTTTCTAGTATCTTAAAGTATCCTTTTTTGGTATTTTGAATAATGATTTTCTGGTATATGAAAGATCTTTTTTCTAATATCTTAAAAAATCCTTTTTTGGTATGTTGTAGAACTATTCTTCTAATATCTCGAAGAATTGTTATCTAATATCTTGAAAAATATTTAACTAGTATTTTAAGGAACCATTTTTCTATAATGTTGGAGAACCTTTTTCTAATATCTTGAATAATATTTTTATAGTATCTCAACAAAACATTTTTTAGCATGTCAAGGAAAATTTTTTTTATATTTTGCAAAATCTTTTTCTGACATCTCAAAGAACTATTATTTAGTATCTCAATGACCCACTTTCCAATCTCTTAAAGAACCATTTTTCTAGTATCTTAATGAACCTTTTTCTAGTATGTCAAAGAACCATTTTTTAATATCTCATAAAACACTTTTTTGATATCTCAAAGAACTTTTTTCTAGTATCTCAAATAGTCATTTTTTGATATCTCGAAGAACCATTTTCTAGTATCTTGAACAACCATTTTTGTGAAATCTCAAAAACACTTATTTTGGTATGTCGTAGATCTATTTTATAGTATCTCGAAAAAATATTTTTTACTATATCAAAGAAGCATTTTTCTAGTATCATAAAAAATCATTTTCAAGTATCATAAAAAATCCATTTTTTTACTATTTTAAAGAAAAATTTTATGGTATGAAAAAAAACTACTTTTAGGTATCTTGAAAACACTTTTCTTAATATCTCAAAGAACCATTTACTAGTATCTTGAAGAATCTTTTTCTAGTATTAAGAATAACCATTTTCTTATATATTGGAGAACCATTTTCTAGTATCTACATGAAGAATTGTTTTCTAGTATGGTTTCTCAAAGAACCTTTTTGGTATCTTAAAGAATGATTTTCTCTTATTTGGAAGAACATTTTTTTGGTATCTTTAAGAACCTTTTTCTGGTAGCTTGAAAAATGTTTTTATGGTATTTCAAAGAACCTTTTCTAGTATCTTGAACAAACTTTTTCTGGTATTCAAAACAAACATTTTTTGGTATCTTAAAGAACCTTTTTCTTGTATATCACATAAACTTTGCTATTATCTTGAAATTTTTTTTCTTGTATCTTGAGGAATCATTTTTTAGTATCTCGAAATATCTTTTTCTAGTCTTTCGAAAAACCTTTTGTTGATATCATGAAAAACCTTTTTCTTATATCTTGAAAAAAAAAATTTAGTGCTTCGAAGAACCTTTTTTTTTTATCTTGAAGAATCATTTTTTTATATCTAGAAGAATCTCTTTCTATTATCTTGAAGAATCCTTTTCTGGTATGTAGGCAGAACCTTTTTCTAGTATCATAAACAAACAATTTCAGATATATCAAAGAACCATTTTTTTTGCATCAAGAAGAATCATTTTCTGTTATCTCAAAGAATCTTTTTTTGGTATCATGAACAAAAAATTTATAGTATTTCAAAAAACATTTTTCTACTATCATGAATAATTATTTTCTGGTATGTTCAAGAACCATTTTATGGTATCTTAAAAAACTATTTTTCTAATATCTCGAATAACATTTTTCTAGTATTTCGAAGAACCACTTTTTGGTATCTCAAAAAACATTTTTCTAGTATCTCGAAGAACCTTTTTTTGTTATCTTGAAGTAACCATTTCTTTTATATCTCAAAGAATGGTTCGCTAGTATCTCGAAAAATGATTTTTTTACTATCTCAAAAAATCATTTCTTGTATGTACTAAATACAACTTTTAGATATCTTAAAGAATCATTTTTTTATATCTCAGAAAATTTTTTCTATATATATCTCAAAGAACTATGTTCTAATATCTCATAGAATCTTTTAAAGTATGTCTAAGAAAACTTTTATAGTATCTTAAAAAATCCTTTTTTGATATTTGAAAGAACCTTTTTCAATTTTCTCAAAAAACCTTTTTTAAGTATTTCAAATAACCTTTTTGTAATATCTTAAAAAACCTTTTTCTAATATATCGAATAACAATTTTCTAGTTATCTCAAAGAACCTTTTTCTTATATCTCAAATAATCATTTCTTGGTATATTGTAAAATTTTTTTTTACTATCTTAAATAATCATTTTCTATTTTGTTGATGAACATTTTTCTAGTATCTCAAAAATCCTTTTTTTGACATCTTAAAGAACCATTTTCTTATATATCAAAAAATCATTTTATAGTATCTTAAAGAATTTTTTTCTCATATGTAAGAGAACTATTTTTAGTATTTCAAAGAACCATTTTCTACTCTATCAAACAACCATTTTTCTAATATCTTAAATAACTATTCTATGCTATCTCAAAGAACCATTTTCTGGTATCTTAAACAATTATTTTTTTTATCTTAAAGAAACCTTTTTTCTAGTATTTTGAGAAATTGATTTTGTTAGTATCTTAAAGCACTATTCTCTAGTATCTCGATAAATGATTTCTCTCATATCTCAAAGAACCATTTTCTACTATCTATTGAATAACCCTTGTATGCATCTCTCAACAAACCATTTTCTAGTATCCCAAAGAACCTTTTTCTAGTATCTAAGAGAATCATTTTTTGGTATCTCAAAAAATCTTTTTCTCATATTTTGGAGAATGATTTTTTAGTATCAGAAAGAACCTTTTTCTAGTATCTCAAAAAATCTTTATTTAGTATCTTGAAAAATCATTTTTCAGTAATCTTAAAGAACATTTTTCTAATATGTTACAGAATGATTGTCTAGTATATCAAAAAACATTTTTCAGTATCTTAAAGAACCTTTTTGTGATATCTTAAAGAATCATTTTCTAGTATCTCAAACAACCATTTTTCTAGTA
Organism: Gnetum montanum; assembly: GCA_015680685.1. Lineage (NCBI taxonomy): Eukaryota > Viridiplantae > Streptophyta > Gnetopsida > Gnetales > Gnetaceae > Gnetum > Gnetum montanum. The sequence continues at coordinate 72,382 of MNCI01018134.1, forward strand.
TCTCAAGGAATCATTTTTTATTATCTTAAAAAATCATTTCTCTAGTATCTTGAATAACCATTTTCATGTATCCTGAGGAACTGTTTTTTTGTATCTCAAAGAATAATTTTCTAGTGTTAAGAAAAATTATTTTTTATTATATCAAAAAACTATTTTCTAGTATCTTGAAAAAACTTTTTCTAGTATCTTAAAAAATCATTTGCTTGTCTGTTAAAGAACAATTTTTTAGTATTTTAAAGGAGAATTTTTTTTTGGTATATCAAAGAAACTTTTTATAGTATCTCAAAGAATTATTTTCTTATATCTCCAAGAATCCTTTTTTGGTATCTCATAGAACTTTTTTTTGGTATCTCAAAGAATATTTTTTTACTAGTATCTCAAAGAATCTTTTTCTAGTATCTCAAATAATCTTTTTCTAGTATCTTGAAGAACTATTTTTTGGTTCTCTTGAATAACTTTTTTATTATATTTTGAATAACATTTTGCTAGTATCTTAAAATTTTTTTTCTTGTATATCGAGAAATCATTTTTTAATATCTTGAAGAATCTATTTTTAGTATCTCGAATAACCTTTTGTTAGTATTTTGAAGAATCATTTTCTTATATCTCAATCAAACTCTTTCTAGTATCTTGAAAAACCATTTTATTGTATGTAGAAGAATCTTTTTCTATTTTCTTGAAAAGAACTATTCTTTTGGTATCTCAAAAAACCTTTTTCTAGTATTTAGGAAAAATGGTTATTTTGATATTTTGAAGAATCTTTTTGTAGTATTTTAAAGAATCATTTTTCGATATCCTAAAGAATTATTTTCTGCTATCTTCAAGAAACTCTTTTTGGTATTATGAAGAACACTTTTCTGGTATCTTAAAGAACTATTTTCTAATGTTAGGAAAAATTATTTTTAGATATGTCAAAGAAACTATTTTCTCGTATCTCAAAGAATCTTTTTCTCGTATCTCAAAAAATCATTTGCTTGTATGTTAGAAAATTACTTTTTTGTATCTTCAATAAGAATTATTTTCAATATATCAAAATTTTTTTTATGGTATCTTAAAACACTATTTTCTCATATCTCAAAGAACCTTTTTCTAATATCTCAAAGAACCTTCTTCTGATGTCTTAAATAACTTTTTTTCCACTATTTTGTAGAACCTTTTTCTAGTATCTCAAAGAACCTTTTTTTAGTATATCGAAAAATCATTTTCTAGTACTTCAAAAATATTTTTCAGGTATCTTAAAGAATCATTTTTTGGTTATCTTGAAGAACCTTTTTCTTGTATCACAAATAATATTTTGCTAGTATATCAAATAACCTTTTATTTATGTCTTAAAGAAGCATTTTCTAGTATATCAAAAATCCTATTTCTGATATCTCAAGGAACCTTTTGCTAGTATCTCAAAAATATTTTTCTTATATCTTAAAAAACTATTTTCTATTATATCAAAAAACCTTTATTTGATATCTTTAATAACCATTTTTATGATATTTCAAAGAACCATTTTTTGGTATCTAAGAAGAATGATTATTCTGGTATTTTGAAGAACCCTTTTTTAGTATCTGAAAACACCATTTTCTTTTGTATTTAGAAGAATTATTTTCTGCTATCTTCAAAAGACACTCTTTCTAATATCACAAAAAACTATTTTTTGGTATTTTAAAAAAGCATTTTTTGGTATCACGAAGAAAGATTTTCTAGTATCTTGAAGAACCCTTTTCTTGTATCTCCAAAATTAATTTTTCTAGTATTTTGAAGAACCTTTTTTTGGTATTTTGAAGAATGATTTTCTAGTAACTCAAAGAACATTTTTTTAATATCTTAAAAAATCATTTTGTGATATCTTTAAGAAACCTTTTCATGTTACCTTGGAAAAATCATTTTTTTAGTATCTGAAAAAATGATTCTCTAGTATCTTGAAGAATGATTTTTTTAATATTTTAAAAAATAATTTTTTGGTATCTACTAAATATGTTTTCTAAGTATCTTAGAAAACCATTTTTTGGTATCTCGAAGAACTTTTTTCTAGTATCTCAAAGAACTATTTTTTGGTATCTCATAGAATCTTTTTTAGGTATCTTGAAAAACATTTCTTTAGTATCTCGAATAACCTTTTTCTCGTATCTTGAAAAATAAATTTTTGATATTTTAAAGAGCTATTTTCTAATATTTCAAAGAACCACTTTTCTAGTTTCTTCTAAAAATCCTTTTAGTATATCTCAATGAACCATTATTCTAGTAGCTCAAAGAACTCTTTTGAGGTATGTCAAAGTGCTTTTTTATAGAATCTCAAAAAAACCTTTTTCTGGTATCTTTAAATTAGTTTTTTTAATATCTCAAATAATCTTTTTCTAGTATCTTAAGAAACCTTATTCTAGTATCTCGAATAATAGTTTTCCTCTATCTCGAAATACCGTTTTTATATATCTCAAAAAAATATTTTCCGGTATCTTAAAGAATCATTCTCTGGTAACTTGAAGAATCTCTTTCATGTATTTTCAAAAACATTTATTTAGTATTTTTGAATGACTTTTTTTAGTATCTTAAAAAACCTTTTATTAGTTTATTGAAAAATTATTTTCTAGTATCTCAAAAAACTATTTTTTGGTATCTATTATAATCTTTTTTTGGTATCTTAAAGAAACATTTCTTATATCTCAAAGAATCTTTTTTGGGTATTTCAAAAAATCATTTCCTAGTATCTTGGATAACCATTTTCTGGTAACTGGAAGAACTATTTTCTAGTATCACAAAAATCTATTTTCTAGTATCTCGAAAAAATCATTGTTGCGTATCTCAAAGAATCTTTTTTTGATATCATGAATAAAATTTTTCTAGTATATTGAAGAATCTATTCAGTCATTACATCTTAAAGAATTATTATCTAGTATCTCGAAGAACCATTTTTTGGTATCTCAACGAAACTTTTTCTAGAATCTTAAAGAATCATTTTTTGGTATTTCGAAGAACCTTTTTCTTAAATTTGAAAAAAGTATTTTTTGATATCTCGAAAAGCCCTTTTTTATATATCTCAAAGAACCATTTTATTGTATCTAAAGAAATTTTTTAATCTCTCAAAAAAAAATCATCTTCTAGTATTTCAAAGAATGTTTTTTTGGTATCTTAAATAGACATTTTCAAGATTTCTCAAATAAACTTTTTCTAGTATCTCGAAAAACCTTTCTTTAGTATCTCAAAAAATTATTTTCTACTATCTCAAAGAATCTTTTTCTGATATCTTAAAGATCTCATGTCTTATATATTGAAGAACTATTTTATAGTTATTTCAAAAAATCTCTTTATTGTATCTTAAATAAAACTTTTTTGATATCTTGAAGAACCATTTTCTGGTATCTCAAACAACTATTTTCTATTATCCTGAAAAATATTTTTTTAATATCTTAAAGAATCTTTTTTTAATATTTTAAAAAACCATTTAATATCTCAAAATTTTTTTTCTAGTATCTAGGGAAATAATTCTTCTAATATCTCAAAGAACATTTTTTTAGTATCTCATAAAATAATTTTTTGGGATCTAAAAGAATCATTTTTCTAATATGTTTAAGAACTCTTTTTGGTATTATGAAGAATCATTTTCTGGTATCTCAAATAATCGTTTTCTAGTATCACTAAGAAACATTTTTTACTATCCTGAAGAACAATTTTCTAGTATGTCTAAGAATCATTTTTCTAGTATCTCAATAAATTTTTTTATGGTATTTTGAAGAACCATTTTCTCATAACTTGAAGAACCTTTTTTTGGTATCTCGAAGAAAGCTTTTTATGTTACCTTGAAAGAATCATTTTTTTGATATCTCAAAGAATGGTTCTATGGTATCTTGAAAAATGGTTTTGTTAATAGCTTGAGGGAAAATTTTCTTATATCTACTGAATATGCCTTCTAGGTATCTTGAAGAATCATTTTTCAATATCTCAAAGAACTAATTTTTGGTATCTTGAAGAACCATTTTATAGTATATTATTCAATCTTTTATAGGTATTTTGAAGAACATTTTTTTAATATTTCAAAGAATCTTTTTTTAACATCTCAAAGAATAGTATTTTGGTATCTCAAAAAACCATTTTCAGGTATCTCAAAGATCCATTTTTCTGGTATCTTCTAAAAATATTTTTAAAATATCTCAATCAACCATTATTTTAGTTACTTGAAGAACTCTTTTTAGCTATGCCAAAGTGCTTTTTTCTAGTATCTTGAAAGAACCCTTTTCTTGTATTTTGATGAACATTTTTCTAGTATCTTTGAACTATTGTTTTGGTATTTTGAACAATTTTTTTTTGGTATCTCAAAACACCTTATTTTCATATTTTAAACAACGTTTTTCTTCTATCTTAAAATAGCTTTTTTATGTATTTTAAAGAAACATTTTCTAGTATCTCAAAAAATCATTCTTTGGTAACTTGAAAAATCTTTTTCTTGTGTTTCCAAGAATCTTTTTACATTAGCTTTGACAAACTTTTTCTGGTATCTCAATGATCCTCATTCTAGTATATCAAAAAATCATTTTATGGTATTTTGTAAAATTTTTTCTTGGAAGAAATATTTTCTAATATTTCATAAAATCTTTTTGCAGTATCTCAAAGAATCATTTTATGGTATCTTAAATAACCATTTTCTTATATCTAGAAAAATCATTTTTTAGTATCATGAAGAATCATTTTTGTAGTATCTCGAAGAACCCTTTTTTGGTATATCGAAGAATTATTTTTTTCAACTATGATGTATTCCTTTCCATATGATATATTCCTTTCTACCCATTTTTTACAATAGCCAATAGCAACTATGATGTATTCCTTTCCATATGATATGGACATGATGGGACCCATAAAATCAATACCCCAAATATTAAATGGTTCTAGTGGTTGAATCCATTATCAAGGTTGTTCCATTTGAGTAGCCATTCCACCATCTCATTGGCATTATTTATAAGAGTGTACATATTGGTAAGCATCCCTGAAAATTGTTAGCCAATAGTACCTTACCATCAAGATTTCAATGACCATGCATCTCTTAGCATAGTGGCTTTTGCAAGGACCTTCATGAGCATCTTGGAGAACATATAGTTGATCAGCATTAAGGAAATACCATTGAACTAAGCCATTGGTGCATACCTTGTAGAGGTGTCTGTTGATCTTCATGAATTGTTTTACCTAGTGAAGAAACTACTATTTATTCTTAAAACACCAAAAAATTTTAGCTCAACACTTTGAAATGAGAACAATGCAGAGACTCTTGAGTTTTGAAAGGTAAAAATCTGACTAAGGCATGAAACTCACACTCAACTGTCAAGCAACCCTGATAGCTTCCAAATTAGGTCAAAACGGTCCTAACTTGAATAAGCAAGGCCCCTCCAGGGTCCATCAATGACCACTCCAAGTTTCAGCACCCAGAACCTAAGATTTTAGGTTAGAATCACATGAATCCTGCTACTCACGCAGAGGTCATGCTAACCAGCATGAGTACAATGTGAGCTCAGTTGGACCAACTTTCGGAGCCCTGAAACCAAGTTCAAACAACCCTAATTTGAGCATGTGGACTCCCCTCGAGTTTCACTAATGTTCATTGTAGCTCCCGGCCTTCAAAACCTCAAAAATTAAGCTCAAAATCACATGATTAGCCAACTTACGCCCAGGTCACGCTGGGGTCATGCTGGGGTCACGCTGGCAATGTGAGCCTAGCATGACCAAACAAAAATAGGTCAAATCAAGTAGTCCCAAGCACAATTTTCAGCATCAACTCAACCCTTAAGGACAGGCAATGGTTCTACTTGTTCATAGGCTCAAGAAAATCAAAATTTGACCATGAAACATGGCATTTTGGCTAGGTCACGTTGAGGTCATGCTGGGGTCATGCTAAGGTCACGCTAATAGCGTGAGCCCAACGTGACCTGTCAAAAGTGGCTTAAATCAATGCAAGAACAGAGTCAAATTTAGCATCCAAGCCACCCTGGAGAGCAGGTAGCAGTTGCACTTCAGAGAACAGGCATCAGAGGTTAAGATCTAGCTCAAAATGTGTCACTTCCAGTTGGTCACGCTGACGTCATGCTGGCAGTGTGAGCCCAGCGTGAGCACTGGTCACGATCAAGAAAAAGCACTTTCGATGCATGCTGAGGACATGGAAGGACCAAATCAACTCATGCTAGGAGCCTTGGTGAAGCAAAGATGCCTCAAACAGCCACCAAACCACTCAAATTGACGTCCTTCAGCAATCAATTCAAAGGATCATGAAGTTTCAAGCGAGCCAGAGTCAATCCCTCTTGGAATTCATTGTAAATTTTCATTGTAAGCTTCATCATCTATGAGCTTGTCAAGCTCTTATGCTGCTTCTATGAGCGTAAGCTAGCTTGCGTTGTTTGATATAGTGAACTTGGTCTAAAACATAGTTTGCCCATGTACACCTATCACGCGATCCATTTTTCGCGACTCTCACAGTTAGTTGACCTCATTCACGAATCCTACTCTTGAGCCTAAAAAATGCATAAATACCCTATTCATTAACATAAATAAGGGGGGGGGGGGATTTGGCAAAAGAAAAGAAAACTAGAATCTTGAGCCCGGACGCACGTGATTCCCAGCACCCACAAACAGCACACATCGGAGCTTAATGTTTTCCTTGCAATCTAGACATGCAACTACGTTTTGACCGGTGCACATTTTGTTAATTGATATAACACAGTTTCATTTTTCCTTCCATTGTGCTGTTCTGGTTCATTGTCCACATTATTCTATTTTATCGCACATTTCTGCAATAGATTCTCTGTACATTTACACGCTGCATTTCATGTTTACATTTCGTTGCATTACGCTCGTCATTTTACATTTCGTAACGATAACCTCAGCACAGGCCATAGCTTATGCTCGGGAAAGTCCTTGGTTGATCTGCGTGCAGACCGTCCACAGCACTCTACCTTCGTTTTTCCAACTTTCCCTCACGCAAAGGCAGCGTCATCTATGTCTCTCTAGAGATCTTTTGGTGTTCATTTTCTTCCAGCCTTACGTCGACGATTTCGGATAGTACAGAAATTGGCGCTAGAAGGAGGGCTTGAACATCCATTTGCATTCCATACATACATCATCGCATTCCCCACTATCCAGCGTCCAACATCCAACATCTACCAGTTGCCTGTGGCCCAGCGTCCATACGCTACCTATGGCCCAACATCCATACGCTGCCTGTTGTCCAGCGTCCATATGCTACACTCACTTCAAGCGTTCATATGCTACATCCTCTTTGAGGTCCATACATGGTCCTTAGTGTCCACACATTGTCCTTTGCCTTTGGACGTTACCTTCTACCCTAGGCGTTGTGTTCCCCCTATAGACATTGTGTCTTATCTTTTGATGTTATGCCTTATCTTCAGACGCTATGCCTTGTCCTCAACGTACACACGCTGTGCCTTTGATCCCAGCGTGCACACACTATATTTTTAAGCATAGACATGCTGTATGCTGTACCTCCCTCATAAAGGTGCACACATTGCTTAGCTTGCTCAAGCCAGCTGGCATACACTACTTACACAAATTCAGGTAGTTAAGCTCAGTTACACATGGAATCTTCTCAGATCAAAGCAACATTACCCATTTCTAACCTTAATGTCAAAATCTCAAATCCTGTGACCGCAACTGAATCCATAGTCGCCGTTGGAGAGATGAACCCTCAAGGGCCAACTCATTGGTCACTTAGGTTACAAGGCAAGGACCCCACTTATACAATTCTCACCCTGGAATAATACAACTTCATCTACGTAAAGATCCAAGCTAACCTGCCCATTGATCGCATGGAAGTGGAAGCGAAATGACATTACGAACTCATCTATAAGAGAGGTCATAACTTTATCCCTTCAACATATGATGTAATTCCCCTCTCTGAATCCCACCATAAACACATATCCCAACTCCTCATGGCAAGAAATCAAACCTTGCGGCAACCCACTATAGAGCCTCAAAACAGAGACGAGGAAGATGATTTCACAGCTCAATTCAAACATGGGGATTCGTACCACACTCTCAGTTCTCATACTTACACGAATTCATTATTCCACCCTTTCATAGGAGAGAACATGTCTCTTCATGCATTTAAAAGCACTCAAGCATCTATTTCTCAACAAGAAGCACCCACTCTCATTCATGCTTTCCCTATGACCAACACCCAATTCAATGCGTCCATCTCTGTTATTCCTCTGGTCACCATATTATCCCCTCTCCTACAAGTACAACCCCAACAACTCTCCTCTCAAACTAATGTAGGAGCAACCTTCACACCCCAAATAATTGGAATGCCATCCGTGATACCCGCTTCTACATCTACTCATTATATACCATGAGTGCAAATCCAAGGAACATCCTTCACTACTTCAACTCAACAGGTTTAGGGTGTTTCCTCACAACTTGTAATTGGGAAGTGGCCCATACCTAGTATTTGACAATATCAACTGACTCATTACAGCATACCACCTGTTATAATTTCATCCATGAATGTCCCTCAAGTACAACCACCAACGATCCTACAGTCATCTTTCCCACAAACTACACAATAATCTAACTATTATCATGCTCAATCTAACCAACCAGCCGATCCACCTAGTGCCCAAGAATGGGTAGAGGCTAGAAAAATGATGCAAGCATTGACTGATGAGGTAAAGCATCTCAAAATTGCAAACACTAAATAATTCAAGGTGATGGATTTTTATCAGGATGACCCGATTAGCTCTTTAGTGCCACCATTGACTCTACTAAAAGGAATTTCATTACCGTAGTTGACCAAGTATAATGAAGAGGGAGATCCAAATGCTCACCTAGTGACATTCTTATTAGAGTGTCTGTTACTTCAGGCCTAGCCTCATGCAATTTTGCATGTGTTCACCATGTCCCTAACTGGAAAAGCCTTAGACTGGTACTGAGCTCTACCGCGTAACTCCATATCCTCTCTACAGGATTTGTTACATCAATTCCTCACTTGTTTTAAGTATAAGCTGAAGCCTGAAGCCACACTAGATAGTCTAATCCAAATAAAACAAGCACCATTAGAGCCTATTCAAAAGTTCATCCAAAGATGGAGCGCTACTCTTAATGAACTTCACAAGCCTATCTTGGAAATGTATTTACTTACGATCCTCAAAAGTGCCATGAATGATTTTGTTAAGTCAAAACTCTATTATCTGAATACTCATACTTTGAGCTAGGCATTTGTCTAAATCAAAAACATAGAAGATGTGGCACAGACAAGTCATGACCCAACTTACCTAACTTTTGAAAGTTAACATATGAGGAAAGATAAGGACAAGTCTAAAACGACGATCGCAGCAGTGGCAGAGACAACTTGACCCAACAATGCAGGGTAGAAAGGGAAGCAACCCGCTACCCCCACTAGTCACGAAAGAACCACTCCCACACCTACACCTAAATCCTCCTCTGCCCAAACTACTGACACAAGTCATACTCGTACCTTTGAATGAAAAGACCCTGCCCAATACACACCCTTACCCATGAAGCCTTCACAACTACTGGACCAACTTCTAAAGGCTGGGTTGATTCAACATAAGTAGATGTCTCCTATAGCATCTCAAAAACATGACCAATGCTGTGAGTTGGTTAAAAAACCAATGATGGCGATAGTTAATGAACCCCCTGTTCCAAGAGGTTTTAGGTTAGAAAGATTGTATGAGTATCACCAATGATATGGGCATGGAGCCGATTACTGCTTCACCCTAAAACAAGACATACAATGTATGATTGACAGAGGTGAAATAGTCTTTGATGAAGCCAACCCAGTAAGACCTCAAAATCAGTCTATGGGGGTCTATAAAGACCCTCTTAATACTAAGGAGGCATCCTATGTGATTAACACCATTCATGTCGGTAGTGAACAAGGCATCCTGCGAAGACCTTTTGTAGTTCGTGTGCCTGCCAAAACCCTATCTACGTTAACACCACCATAAAATCCCTTCGCTATCCATACACCTCCCACACCACGAAAACCATTTGTCATCTGAGTACACCCGGTGGTTGCAATAGCAAACGTGCCATCGCAAACTTGACCTATTCCATTTGTAATACAGGTGCTGAAATATCCCAATATGCAACCCCCAATAGTTCCCCTGTGACCCTTGTGAGAATGCCTCACTGATAGACTGACCAGGGAACATTTGGCCAAAGAACGTCATGGTCATGAGTTAGGACCACCAAAATCCACACCTCTGAATGCTATCCCTATGATCCCAGTTACTGATTAGCCTACCATGAGTCATCAAGACAAAAACTCGGGAATGCCCAATGTCCCAAACCTACCAGCTACAATTAAAAACACAAAAACTCTTCTGTGAGAGATACAAATGTTGGGTCAAATGGATCAAGTATCAACAGATAAAAACATTCCAAATAGAAAAGACTTGGCCAGTGCCCTAACTCAAGTTACACAAGCCTTAAAACAAAAGAACACCTCGCTAAGCCTATATGACGTGGTAATGACCTCCCTGGTGCATTAGGAAGCTCTGGTGCATATGTTGACTTTGATCCTTGTTAGTGAAGACCTTCCTACAAATGAACCATCCATTTACATTGTGTTGTATCCAAACCAGGAATTAAGAGCCACATCTCTTGGATTTCATGTCAACGACATTAAATGAGATGAAAAGACAGGAGAGGTCACTACTGCCCCTATGTTTATAACGATACAAACTAACCAATTTAAGATACATAGGATACATGTTGATGACAGAGATGCAAAAAATGTAATACGTTTTCATGTCATTGAATAACTAGGCCTCGCAGAACAAATATGACCAACAACAACATCATTCTTGAAATCTTTCAGCTGTTCCCATGTCATGGTAAAAGGCATGATCACCATGGATTTCATAGCAGGGGATTAGTTCCCCACATTGGCCAAATTTGTAGTCGTGGATGAGATGCTAGGGTTCAATCTAATTTTAGGACTGCCTTGGTTAGCCCAACTAAAAGCCGTATCATGACCCATTCATCAAGAAATCCACCTACCTTATGAGGGTGGTGAAATAGTCATACATGGGGATGTAGAAACATCATTTACTTCCTTACATGTAGGAACGAACCAAGGATCAGAGGTTGAACTCTCTAAACCTAAGCAAGACCTCGCTAGTGAAATCCTAGACATTGGTCAATCTCCAACTTGTGATCTTCCCAAAACAGAAGAAGCATCAAAAGATGCAGACATAGGGGCCATTCCCACAGATGTCCCTTGGTTAGAACTACCATTTGACATATCCAGTAAGGGGGATGGCGAGTACAAGATTATGCCTACACATCCCACCCTTCACAACAAGTTGCAAAAATTAAAGAAACAAATCAAAAACTAAGAAAAGCCACCAGTGTTCGTAATGATGTTAAACTACCAAACATCAACAACAATGTTAAACTAGTCACGGTCAGAGATGGACAGTTCCTTTTTAATTTACCAAAAAAACTACAGTCTCCTTTTCTTTGACAAAGATGCAATAGTCCATCATGACTTTAAACTAACATGTGTAGCCTAAAATGGCTTTAAACTAGAGCACAGTATACCACCAATTTATTGAAATCCTGCTACGTCATTATTGTTTACATTTCACAAGTTGCAATTTCCATTTATCTTATATTTACCGGTTACCATTCTAGTTTACATTTACGTCCACAGATAAACTCAAAAAAGGAAAAAAAAAATATACAAATATATGTGATAGGGAGTGTTAATGTGGCAATAGGATGACAACAAATTACACCATGATCATGTTACATTTATCTTCATATATTCCAAAAACAACAAAAAAACAAACTAACAAAGAAATGATGAGACTAATAAGCCAAATCATGCACTATCATTAGGAGGGGGCTGGTCCCAAAAATCCTCTACGTCATCAGCTCCCGTCCCATTGGGGCTAGCCTCATCACCATCATGTCCCTATCACAAAAATAAAAACAAAACAATAAAGTAAACAAACACACAAAAATAGGTAAAAAGAGCAAAACCACTAAGGAAGATGATGATGACTAAGCAATAAGACAATACAAGACTAAAACACTCACAGGTGGGAAAGGCCTGAGATTAGCTTCCAGGTGCCATAGAATCTCTTCTTCGGGCATGCATGCCTAGTCCTTCTCAAGTCCGAGGTTGATATAGGCCAAGGTTTTGCCCTTGTCCACTGAAGACCAGGAAGGGCACTCAAGAGAAAACATGCTTGTTGAAGCTTCCCCAGAGGTAGTGGTAATGGATCTCTCAGGAGACCCCTCCACTTCTGTATACTCAACAAATTTTTCATAGGAATAGCGCAAGCCTAACCCCTCCATGAACATCTCCAACTAGCGATGTTCAACTGATTCTTCCTTCAACCACTTTTTATATTAGTTCTTATGATCTTTCTAATCCTGGCCCCATTTATGTACCTTGGATGCAAAGGATTTCCAGTCATGGCATTTACTATTCAACAAATCCATCTGGTCCTTCTTTTCGACATGATCCTGAATCACCTACACCTTGCTATTCAAGTTTTTCCAATAATGTGCATAGGTGATCTCGGATGTACGCCAGGTATTATCACCTGCCAATCTAGCAGAGGAAAAATCATAATGGGCTTGCAAGTCATTCCTCTCCTCTGTCACCTCCATCAAATTTTCCTTCAATGATTGAATTTCAAGCCATAACTATTCAATTGAGTGCCTACAAGTCTAGAGAGACTTGGCATTTGGAACAACAAAACCCGAAACTGCATCATAAATACTTCTTGGAATTTTCTCAACATCCTTGGGAAATTCTGGGAGACCATCAATATGGGTAGCCTTAGAAGGACTCCATTGAAGCTTTGCACCTACAAGTACAAACATTACATATATGAGCCAACAAGAGATCTCCAATAGATGCAAAAATACAATGAACCCAGGTGCTTAGTATAAAGTACACACCTAATTCAGGGTGAGCCTGTTGCAGACGAGCAACAACATCATTGAAAATGCTAGTAACAAAGTCTACTTTAATGGGCATCTCATGCCACGGCCTCAATGGATCGGTGGATGTTGAATCTATATGAGAAGGCACCTCAACTGGGGCCTCTAACTCCGACCCATTTGCCTGAGATACATGTACTTCAGGAGCTTCAACATCCATGTTTGATGTTGGAAAAAGTTATGATAATCAAAATAATATACAAAGCTAAGAAGTAAAAAATGTGGATCAAACTAACAAAATGTACCAAGCAGCCCTTTGCTGATCAGCTCAGGTGGATCACCAAGGTGTAGAGACCCATTAAAAAATACCTTTCTCCTCACTTGAATGTTTGAGGGAATCTAAAGCCTCAGCAAGTATCACTCCCATGGTATCCATATCATCCTCTTCCTGTAAGACAGGAATAGCCTCAACTGCTTCTTCTATTGTTTCCTCATTTTCATCACACCCAGTGATAACCATTTCAGGCTCACCCATTTGAGATAATTCTTCCCTTTCCCTCTAGGGGTTCACTCTATTAACACTAACAAATCTAAAGTTAGGATGACATAATAGGTATGCATATTTAAGTAAGTAAATAAATTCAAAAAGAGATAAAAACACTTAAAACACAAAAATTCCTTACCTGCCCCTAGCAAGATGAATCAAATCTTCTTTGCCCTCGACGGTCTCGCTTCTGTAACAAGTGCTCTCGAATGCTCAGCTCTTTTCACCTTAGCCTTGGCCTTCCCGATGGTCTCCTAAATCAAGCGCTTGGCTCTCCTAATAGTTGTGTGTAGTTTAGGTGGTTCCAACCCCAAGCTATCACATGAGTGGTGGGAATGACTAGTTGCACCCCCTGTGGTGATAGAGACTGATTCTTCGATACCTTCGGGTGGATCTTGGGATCTAGTGGTGTTAAATAGATGACGGATCCATGGGCAAGACAACTTTGAGTGATCCCTTAACACATAATGGTTATCTTCACAAAACACTAAGAACTCGGCAAACCTGCAGAGATAGGCTGTGAAAAATGCAAAGGTAAAGTGGGACTTAGCATCAACATTGGAGCATAGCCTAATGATCTCTCCATGGAGGCCTAATACAAGGAACTGCACCTAATTGTAGCACATACTAGTGTCCAAGATCAAGCACATAACATGTGCAGACTCAATCCCAAGACTTCTTGTTTGGGAAAGAGACTTAGGAAATGCTCGTGCTCTAAAGAGCGGGTACAAAAAATTTACCTTTGTCAAGTGAGTATCAGCTTGCATGGCAAAACCCTTAGCACCCCGTGGTATACCTAGCCAGTCCTCAAGTTCCTTGATCACACGACCTTCTCTAGTTCCTCTATCCACCACCACCTTAGCACCATCCACTGGTACGCCAAAGAGATTAGAAAAAAATTTGGCAGTTAGGTGGAAAGAAACCTTAACTCCCCGAACTCATGTAGTAAAATAGGAGACATCATCGTTAAAAGAGTCAAGGATGGAAACCATTTTGGTCATGGGAATGCTAGGAGTCAAGGTAGTAAATAGGTACATCAAGCCCACATTGGTAAGACGACTGATGATTTTTTTAGGTGCCTTCTTGTGCAACCACCGTTGCGACTCCTCTGTCTCTTCAAAATTCATAAAGAGAGTGGCCTCAGTATGCCTAGATATGATGGTAACCTCATCAAGGGGAACGACCATTGTAGAAAACACACAAGAGACATTGAGTAAAAAATTAAAAATATGATAAGCAATAAAAAATGAAAACTAAGCCTAGAACACAACCACTTACCATTAGCAAATGGAGTAGGCACACTTGCCGCAGAATCAACCATTTGAGGAAAAACGGGCCCATCAGGAGACCAATCCTCATGTAGCTAGCCATGAACTTGACAATGTTCAAGAGCCCTAGAGAATTGCCTAGGATAGTTGACATTAGCATCCTTGGTCTGGCCTAGCACTGCAGCATGAAGAGTGGGGCCCATCATGAATGCCTCCAAGGCTGTATGCACTAAGGCAAGCCCGTTATCATCCTCATGAAACCCATGCTCAGCAAAACGGGGCCTGCAAAAGAAAAAGTATTCATACATAAGAAATGATATAACACTGAAGGAACCAAAGCTAATTCCGGTATAAAAGAGCATACTTGTCTATTCTGTATACTGTTCCGGGTGGATTTTGAAATAGTGTATGTACACGGAAGGCTAGAAAAAGTGTGCTACTCCTATTGTAATGGATGCAAGACAGGAATCCTCACACACAGGTCAAAGAATGTGTAGATCTAGGACCTTCAAGAGGCCCCCCCCCCGATTATATATGGTCCCTCATCTATGTCAACAACAAAAGCTAATGTGCCCCATGTTGAGCCGGACAACATGGTCTCAACAATATCACGAGTCAATTTCTCACTCAAATGAGACCATATGAAAACGCTAAAATTCTGAAAAATAAATGATAAAAATGCATTAACATTTGGATGAAACCATATTACATGTGCCCCGATCCACATGTCATAACTAGACACATTCTGTTCCGAAGGGCCAAACCAAGACAGAACACCAACAAGTTCAACCATGAGGAGAAAAGGCTTAGCCCCCCTGCATAGAATAAGAACTTTAGGTAAGTGAATTAAGATATATAAAACATATAAATTAATAAATAAATAAATAAATATACCAAAAAAGTAAATAACATTCAACACACACACAAAACCACCCCATGAGACAAGGACACCAATGTTTATTTGATGAATCTAATGCTCGTTGGGGTACATTTAAAAATTCATTTCATAGTAAACCAACACACAAGTGCAAATGCAAAATGTGTACATTCACTATTTAGCCCAAGAAAGTAAAAACAAAAAGATGCAAATAACCAACAATACCAAGCGAATAATTTACTCCCTCCTCATTCACTCACGTGTTAGGGAACTCATGCTGTAGTGCATAATGCAGTAAAACGTGGCTAGGGAAAACGTTCACAACGTAGCTCATGCTGTAACCCACAAATGCTGTAAATCATGCAATGGCACAACTCATGCTACAGAAGTAGTTGAGAAGTTGCTATAGACACAAAAATCATAGACACAAAAATTACAGACACAAAATCGCAGTTTCTCTCTAGACGTGAAAATTGTAGTTTCCTAGGGTGCTCGTGCCTAGGCAAAAAATTACCAAAAAATCACTTTCCTTGGGGCAATCACGCCCTCTCAATCCCTGCACCCATGCTCATACCCTGGGCCACTCACTCTAGGCGTACCCTAGATTTCTCATGCTAAAAACATGCTGACTGATCATCCAAAAATAAATGAATTTGTAGGTTTTGGTGTGCCCTGGGTCACTAGGCCACACTTGCATCCTTGCAATGCATGCTAGGGCCCATACACACCTTGTAATACAACTCATGCTGAGGCGTGCCTTGATTATTCATGCTAGGAGTTCCCTCATTACTCACACTGAGACATGCCCTGATTTGCTCATGTCACGATGTGCCCTAGGTTGCCACATTAGGCATGCCCTAGGTCTGATCCTCATACTGCTAACCAATCCTTACGCTGCCCATGCTCAAGTCATCACACAGCAACCACAAAAAAATGGTGAAACTCAAAACCCCAGCAATGTCCCTGACACCCAAAATTCACAACGACAAGAAAACCACGATACAAACCCCAAAATCCAGCACAATGTTCACTTTGAAACATAGCAAAAAAAAATGGCAGCCCTAATGGCTCACGCTATGCTCACTTTGAAACAAGAATGAAAGAAAAACATACCTACATAGAGTCCTCGTCCATGATGAAATCTTGGGTTGGGGAAGGCGTTGAAGCAATTCTTCACTCTCCTCCGTGAACGATAAGATAGCTTGCTTCTTCCCCTTGCATTGGTTTGTTTCTTCTTTTCCCTTCATCATCATTACTCATGCTCATGCTACCCTGTATCATGGTCACACTGCCTCACCCTACCCTGTTACTCACGCTGTTTGCCTCGTCCTATTGCCCACACCACGCACTTCCTATTGCTCATGCTGCCAATGCCTCTAACTCATGCTACTTGCACTTCTTATTGCTCATGGTGCACTATATATTGACATCACACTCTCTGGTCACACTCGCCACTCATGCATTAATGCTTGCCAAAGTAACTCATGTTTTGCATCTTTTAAATCCCTTCTATTTTTCCTACCCTTTTTAAACCCACTGTCCAATGTACCTGCTTTATTTTATGATTATTCTATTTTTTCTTCCATCTTTATTTCTCATTCTTGTGTTCTCTAGTTAATTTAACCTAAGCATCAAAATAAAATAAAATGAAAAGACTGAAAATTCGTGAAACCATAAAAACCACAACATTATTGTTCACACAAAAAAAAGAAAAAATAAAAAATATAAGACACCAGTGGCCCGGTAAGGCCTAAAACTACCATGAGGTCCTAGTATGACATTAAACTACCTCTACATTCTATAGTTTCATCAGAACATAAATTAAACAAAGCTAGTTTACATTTGGCAACTCGTTCATCAAGAAAATCTCGCTCATGGTGCTCCCAGTTTAAATTGGCGGGAACAAGCACATGGAAAACAAGAACCTCTTTTCAAAATTGTGTATCAATGGATCTCACAGGGCCATCAAAAGAGAAATTAATCTAGAATCCTTAGATCTAGACTCATTTTCTCAGGCTAATTTTGTAGCATCCACTTAAGAAACATCAAACTACCCTAATGGTCTGACTAAAACTTTGGACTTAGAAGCTGACAACATTACTAAAGATCCCCTTATTGTACTCCCCATCACCATGTCTAGTGGCGAAGTTAAAACATTAAAACTGAGTACTCTACTAAACCCAAAACTTGCCAATGACATTACACAAGTGCTCAAGAACAACATCAAAACATTTGCTTGGTCATATACTGATATGCCAGGACTGGACCCTAGAATCATCTAGCATAACATCATCCTCGATGAAAAATTTAGACTAGTAAAGAAAAAAGAAAGAAAGGTTAAACTTGAAGTAGTGTTGGCAGTTCGTAACAAAATCATGAAGCTCTACCAAGCCGATTTCATCCGAGCTGTTGACTATGCCAATTGGGTATCCAACATTGTTGTAGTCCACAAAAAGAATGGCAGCATTTGCATATGCATTAACTTTTGTGATCTCAACATAGCCACTATAAAGGATGACTTTCTGTTACCTAGTATCGATCAACTTGTGGACTCAACTATTGGGAATGCATTGTTATCCTTTATGGACGGATTCTCAGGATACAACCAAATCAAGATCAACCTAGAACACCAACTCAGGAAAACCTTCATGACACCTTGGGGCACATTCTGTCATACAATGCTGCCATTTGGTCTCAAAAATGTAGGTGCTACATATCAATGGGTAATGACATATATATTTAGCGATTATATGCTTGATTTGCTCAATGATTATGTAGACGACATTGCAGTAAGTCCAAAACAATCGAGCAACACACAAAGCACCTAGATTTGGTACTCAAATGTTATCTCAAATACGACCTTAGACTTAACCCAAAGAAATGCATCTTTGGAGTTAAAATGGAAAAATGCTTGGCTTCATCATCTCAGAAACAAGGATACAAGTAGACCCTGATAAGGTTAAAGCAATAACCATCATGCAACCACCTAGGAACCTTATCAAATTATGTGGTCTGCAAGGTAGACTATAATTCATCAGATGCTTTATCAAAAAACTAACTAATAAGTTGAAGCCCATGTAGCACTTATTACGAAAGGACGTCCACTTTCAATGGACTCAACAGTGCCAGGAAGCATTTGAAAACATAAAAATGGAGTTGGGTCAACTACCAATAGTTCATCCCCTGCAAAGCCATAAAGCTTTTTTACATCTACCTCGCAACATCTGATTCATCTATTGCATCCATGCTTTACCAAAAACGAGAATATGGAGCCAAAATCCCCATTTACTATTTAAGCCATGCCTTAATTGCTTACGAAAAATGATACAACGACATGGAGAAATCATGTCTTGCCCTGGTCTTTTCCTTAAAAATGTGGCAACATTACCTCTTTCACAATCAAGTCAATATCATTTGCCAAGACAATGTGCTTCGAGCTATCACCAACAACATCTATGAATCAAGTAAGATAGCTAGATGAAAAGTGATGATTGCAAACTTTGACCTACACTATGTCACTCAATCCTCCACTAAGGGCCAAGCAATAGTCAATTAGTTGATTGCATCACTGACACAAGATCAAGCCACAATCAATCTCAAATTCCCTGATGAGAATATCAACAGCATAGACACAGTGCCCAATAACTATGATGCAATCCTGTACTCTGATGGAGCATCTACCTCCTGAGGAGGAAGTGCTGTAGCTATCATAACATATCCCTCTGGAGAAATTCAGCCCTTCACCTATCGACTAACATTCCCTTGTACCAACAACGTGGTAGAGTACGAAGGTCTTTTTAGAGGTCTTATAGTAGCACTAACTTCGCAAATCACATGTCTTGTAGTTCGAGGTGACTCACAGTTAGTAATCAATCAAGTTACAAAGGTTTACGCATGCAAAGTTGCTCATTTGCAAACATACTCTGATCTAACCAAACACTTGCTAAAAAAATTGATCAACGTAGATGTGCAACATATTCCTAGGAATGAAAATACCATTGCCGATGCACTTGCTATGCTAGCCTTGAACATGACACCTGAGATGTTCCATGTGTTACCTAGTTCCATAAAAAATTGTACCAAACCCATAACCGATGCTCTCAATGAAGTAACCATAGCATCCTTTAGTACTGTTGGCGACCGTTTGGGATGCAACCGCCAACGAGTGTCCTCGAACAAGATTTAGGTGCTTGCTGGTCTCTAGCAACACCAAGGCCCAGATACCTCCAAATAGACTCAGTAGTTAATGTGAGTAAGTGTGTGTGTTGTTCCAGTGTGTGGTTGTGAAAAATGAAATGATTGCATTGTGTGTAAACTACAAATGACTTATCTTAAAGAGATTCAGCCAACTTTGCCAAGTACTGTGAGTTGTTGAGAGTTCCTATTTTTTTGAATTGCCTAGTTTACGCGGTTCTTATAGTACCTACTTGTAAAAAATAAAATTTTGCAAAAACATTTGAGCACAACTCTACAAATCTACTTCTAATTTTCCCTAGAGAAAAAGATAGTTTCACAAGAAAACTAGAAATAGAGCAAAATTCGATGGAAATAGATAGAAAAGAAAGCAGATTTGCGTGGACCTAAAATATTTAAACAAGATAAAATGGCACGAGTAAACACTTCATAATAAAGCTATCCCAAATTCAATAACTACGAATTGTTCAAATTTCCAAGGCTCAAATAAGCAATTTCTTTAAGACAATCCTACTATGCTACCAAAAATTGCTGCGTAAACTACCACGTACGAGACTCCATTTTGGCTATATAATGGACGTCAACAATTGCATTGAATAGAACCTTCAAAAGACTTGACAATTTCTAATTGAAATACCATAGAGATTTACTTTAAAGATAAAATAAAGCTATTCTAATCCCATCAAAATACCAAAGATTTTCTAAACCCTCTTGACTATTGAATCATTCAACGGCATGACTACAAGCAGAGGCTCTCTTACAAAGACCTCAAAAGCAGTTCTTATACATTGCACAATAATAAAATTTACTACTAAAATGATCTTAAGGCTTTTAAACACAAGCACTTCTATGGCAAAATTTTAACATAAATTTTCTATCGGGCAACAAGAACGATAAGAGCAATCTAAAAATCCCAAAATTACTTGCCAAGGATGATACTATCTAAACCACTAGCTAAACAATTTAAACAAAATAAAAAAAATAATAAGCATAACTCACAGGACTATGACAAAGAGGTTGAAATCTTTTCTTTAGCAAGTCATCTTACAAGCATTCTTTCACACTTTCTTCTTTACAAATGCTCTTCCCAAGACCCAAATGTCTCCAAGTGAGAGTCCAAGTATTCCAAAGTGTGATCCCAAGTGTGATCCCAATGTCTTCTCAAAAGTGTGATCCCAATGTCTTCTCAAAAGTGTGGTGATTCTATTCTTCTTACCCATGAAGCCTTTTTATAAGGTTCAAAGGTAGTTACATATTCAAAAATATCTTACCTAACTTCTCTCCCAAGTAACTTGGCCAANTAATATAATATCCACCTTGGTGTAGACATTGGTTGTAGCGGTAGCTAATTTGTATAAATTTATATAAATAATTTATCTACACTTGCACCCGTGTAAAATTTACTGCCGAATGTGAAGGCACCAGGCCTAGAATTACCAGCAAATAATTCCAAATTATCCCACCTTGCCAAAATTGTTACCAACTGCCACCATAGGAGAAGGCTTTGCCGCTTCATCCAACATCATTGTCATGTGGTGTTCATTTGTTGAAGAGCCAACGATATGGGTGCATTTGCAATCACCACCTATCTCCAGCAGAGAAAGCAGACACCTTCCTCATCCTTGAGAGCATGGTAGGCAAAGATGGCAATGAACGCAAAGAGATGACCCTAGTTTTACTAAGTCCTTGGGATTTCTACCACGTTTTGTTTTCTTTTGTAGCATTTTCTGTTGCTGCATTTTCTATTGCACGGTGTCGTTTCAGAGGCCCCCTCTCCTGACTGCCATGACCACGTGTTTCTATTGACGTACATAGACAACATCGTGCTGGTGTCGCTGCCACCCTCTTCATCTTTTGGGGCTCTGACGATCACTATTGGCGATGGCGGTCTCACGAGGATTTGAGGTTCGCTTTGTTTTTGAAAATAATCCCTATTTTTCACAAACCCTCGTAGCTGAAATTGAAAGAAAATTTTGTTGTCAATGAAGCAGTTTTGGCATGGTGGCCGTGCTGAAGAATGTAGTCTGGTTGGAGATCTAGGACCGTTTGGATTGTAGGATGCTGTTGTCGAATACCAGATATAGAGTATCATTTGTGGTAAAATGCACAGAGATGTTCAGAGGTTGGAGCACCATGCCTATGAAGCTTTGGCTTAGGCTGCCTGATAGGTAGCTGCTTGAGAACGAGCGCATGCTACAACAACCGCGTAGATACGCTAATCCTGATGCTGTCAATGCCGAATGGAGCATTCATGGAGTGAGTGAAGGCCATCGTAGATGGCTTCATTTGGTTGCAGGTGAATTCACGGTTGAACTACACTGGCATTTAGGGCTGCTTCTTGTTGGGAATTCTGCTCTCACGAATTTGATGCTTGTTCTTGTGGAATTTGGCATGTACCAGTGGGAATCTAGTCATTGGAAGTCTAGTCTCATATTGGACGGTGTGAGAATTGAGCTTCTTGAGCTCCATGACACCGAGGTTGTGGCCTCTTCATAGTCGCTTCTTGCAATTTTGTCTTCCTTTTTTTGTGTGAAAAATTTTAAATGTGGATTATGGATGATGTAATTCCTGCCTATTCTAGCACAGGCCTTTAAAATTTGTAGGAAAATTTTGAAACATCATTTTAGCAAACATCTTTCATTTCTAGTTCTCTTCTCTCATTCTTTACCAATATCCAAATGATCAATTCTTGAACATATTCCTAACAATGAAAAATTTCTTGCTTGTCAATTCATTTACCATTGGCACATTATCTCTTGCAATCTTCTATTCACTGTCTTTCATATGTGCATCATTATTTCCACCAATAATATTATGGTCTCCCCTAGATCCCATACCAATGGTATGAAATAACACATTTACACTCTCCCACTCTTACAATAATGTTTAAAATGAATCTTACT
>MNCI01018134.1:102812-117532 GCA_015680685.1 Gnetum montanum
TAACTGTTGTAACCTCTGCTTCTTGAAAATGCCTGCAAGTTTTGATGATATGGTTTGAAAATTTTAGGCTCTGCAATTTTTGTCGTCCTTCAGTCATGGCGGCCTGCGCTCAGATCGACGTGCAAACAGGCAACAACTTCAACGGCAAAGGCCAGATTGGTTCGAGCAGCGGTGCCCACGGCAGATGCAACGACAACAACAGTAACAATGGTGGTCGCAGGATGGTTTTCAGCGCTGGTATTCCTTATCAAGGGTTTCGAGTTTCTGTCCAGTGCTTGGGTTTTATATTTTCTTCTGTTGCCACTTCTTCAGTGTTTAATCGCGTGCGTGTCCTTGGGAACAGGAATCGACACTCGGTTGGCCTTCTTGTCAATCTTTTTTTTTAAGGCTTTATCTAATTCTTTCTCCTCCACTTCTTGCAACTTGCGAACTTCAGCTTTTTTTTGGCCATGTCCTCTACGCGTTTTACAGCTTCTTCCTCCTTTTTCTTGGCGGTCTTACCCTTTGAGCCCTTGGCATTTCTCCAAAATCGTTCCTCTTTCTCGCGCGCCTCTCGATCAAGTTAACATTTTGGTCTAGCAAAAATTGAAGACTGTGTCAAAATAGTTTCAATTGGGGAATGGATGTTTTTAGGCCTATAATTTAAGTGCTCTCACAGCGGCAGAATTTAATACGAATAGCAAGAGTAGCACCCCGAATGGAGGAGGTCTGAACAATCAACAATTTGTAGCATCAAATTAATAGATGCGACTTTTGTTGTTTTATGTGAAGTCTTCATTGCATTCTTTACATCCCTTAAAGTTACAAATTTCTTCCTTCCATGTGCAGGGCTTTATTGCATAATACGACGGCTAGTCCAACCGCAATTGCCTGTTGCTGTGACCACCGAATCCGACCCTTTGATAATCTGATTTTCAATAATGTATTATCCACAATTTTCAATATTAACAGGGAGTATGCTCTTTTGTAGTAAATAATCCCCTCCTTAGTTTTTATTCCAATATTTATAACTTGACATTTTAGTTCTACTTTCCAAGAAGACTTCAACATCAAGATTATTTATCATTAGCTTGCTTCCCATCAACTCACAATACTATAACCAGGGATTGTGCTAACTTTGAACAAAATATTCCAACTGTTCCATGTAATGGCCAAATGTGCCAACACCTAACAGCTTCCAAATTAGGTCAAAATGATCTTAACTTGAACAGGAAAGGCCCCCTTGGGGCCAACCAATGATCACTCCAAGTTTCAGCACCCAGAATCCAAGATTTTAGGTCATAATCGCATGAATCCTGCTACTCACGCTGACCAGTGTGCGTACAACGTGAGCTCAGCTGGACCAAATTTTGAAGCCCTGAAACCAAGTCCGAACAGTCCAAATTCAAGCACGTGGACTTCCCTCGATTTTCACTAATGTTCATTGTAGCTCTCGACCTCCAGAACCTCAAAAATTAAGCTCAAAATCACATGATTAACCATCTTATGCCTAGGTCACGCTGGGGTCATGTTGGTAGCATGAGCCCAATGTGACCAAATAAAAATAGGTCAAATCAAGCACTCCCAAGCATAATTTTTAGCATCAACTCATCCCTCAAGGACAGGCAATAGTTCTACTTGTTCACAAGCTCTAGAAAATCAAAATTCAGGCATGAAACATGGCATTTTGGCTAGGTCATGCTGAGGTTACGCTGGGGTCACGTTGAGGTCACGCTAATAGCGTGAGCCTAGCGTGACTTGTCAAAAGTGGCTTAAATCAATGCAAGAATAGTCTCAAATTTAGCATCCAAGCAACCTTAGAGAGCAAGTAATAGTTGCACTTTAGAGAATAGGTATTAGAGGTCAAGATCTAGCTCAAAATATGTCACTTCTAGTTGGTCATGTTGAGGTCATGCTGGTAGTGTGAGCACTGGTCACGACCAAGAAAAAGTAGTTTCAATGCACGTTGAGGACACATCAAGACCAAATCAAGTCATGCTGGAAGCCTTGCTGAAGCAGAGATGCCTCAAACAGCCACCAAACCACTTAAATCAATGCCTTATAGCAATCAATTCAAAGGACCATGAAGTTTCAAGAAAGCTAGAGTCAATCCCTCTTAGAATTCATTGTAAATTTTCATTGTAAGCTTCATCATCTGTGAGCTTGTCAAGCTCTTATGCTATTTCTATGAGTGTAAGCTAGCTTGCATTGTATGATACAATGCACCCAGTCTAAAATGTAGTCCGCCCATGTACACTTATCACTCAATCCATTTTTCATGGCTCTCACAGCCAATTGACCTCATTCACGAATCCTACTACTAAGCCTAAAAAATGCATAAATACCATGTTCATTGACATAAACGAGGGGGGAAATTCTGGCAAAAGAAAAGAAAACTAGAATCTTGAGCCTGGACTCACATGATTCCCAGCACTCGCAAACACCACACATCAGAGCTTAATGTCTGCCTTGCAATCCAGACACGCAACTATGTTTTGACCGGTGCACATTTTGTTAATTGATACAACACTATTTCATTTTGCCTTCCATTGTGCTGTTCTAGTTCATTGTCCACATTATTCTATTTTATCGCACGTTTATGCAATAGATTCTCTATACGTTTACATGTTGCATTTCATGTTTACATTTCGTTGCATTACGCTCATCGTTTTACATTTCGTAACGATAACCTCAGCACAGGCCATAACATACACTCAGGGAAGTCCTTGGTTGATCTACGTGCAGACCATCCAAGGCACTCTACCTTCATTTTTCCAGCTTGCCCTCATGCGAAGGCAAGGTCATCTATGTCTCTCTGGAGATCTTTCAATGTTCGTTTTCTTCCAACCTTACATCGACGATTTCAAATAGTACACTTCTGGTGATCCAATCCTTGTGGCCTCTGTTGGGTGAGAAGATAGGTGAAAATGCCATCATACCATTAGGTTTATTGGGAAATCATTCAGTTCTAGCACTAGCAAAGAGGAGTTCATTAGGAAACATATCAGATAGTGGGTTTTCCTTGACTTTGTTGTCCCATGGAAATTGAGACAAATGATCAACTACCACATTCTCAATGACTTTCTGATCTACCATTGTAAGATTAAATTCCTGTAAGATCACCAGCCATCGTATGACATAGGGGTTCATCATTGGCTTGTTCATTAGGAAGTAGATGGCACTATGGTCTATGTGCACAAACACTTTTTATCCAAGCACATAATGCCTAAACTTCTCTAGAGCAAACACCATTGCCATTAATTCTTTCTCTATGGTAGTGTAGTTCAGTTGTGCACCCACAATACTTTATCTTGCATAGTAGATCTAATATGGATGTTTCTTATCATCCATCTACATAAGCATAGCTCCCAAGGAATAATTTGATGCATATATCATGACATGAAATGGTTTAGACTAATCAAGTGCTTGTAGAATTAGAGTTTTCACAAGTTTCTCTTTTAGCTATTGGAATGCTTTTTCACATTCTGCAATCTAGACGAATGGAGCATCTTTCTTTGTTATCTCTACCAATAGTTTTGTGATTTTAGAAAAATTCTCTATGAACCATTAGTAGTAGACAGTATATCCAAGGAATGACCAAACATCTTTGATAGTTTCTGGTTGGCAGGTTATTTCTTAAATGATCCTTATTTTTTTAGGATCTATCTCAATTCCTACTTGTGATATTCTGTGCCCCAAGATAATTCCTTCTTGGACTATTAAATGACTCTTTTGCCAATTGAGCTTGAGGTTTGTCTGAATACATCATTTCAATACTTGCTCAAGGTGGTCCAAGGCTTGCTCAAATGTAGCTCCATAAGTGAAGAAGTCATCCATGAAGACTTCCGTGCCACTACTAATCTACTATCAAAAAATGCTTAGAACTAGGCATTGGAATGTAGTAGGATCATTCCATAGACCAAATGACATCTTGCGATATGAAAAAGTCCCCCAAGAACTTGTGAATGTTGTCTTGGCCTAGTCCTTTGGTGCAATTTCAATTTGGTTATAGCCACTACAACCATCTAGAAAACTATAGTAGCAATGCCCAAATATTGTGTCTAATACCTTATCAACAAATGGCAATAGAAAATGATCCTTGAATGTTGCCCATATATACTAGCCAAAAATAAATACAGACTCACCACTTACCTTCTTTTTTTTGGCATAATCACAAGTGGACTGGCCCATTCACTATTTGCAATGGAATAAATGAACTCCACCTTGAGGAGTTGTTTGATTTCCTCTTTGATGATTTGCTTTAGTTTGGGGTTCAATAGCCTTTGTGGATGCCTCTTTGGCTTCATGGTCAGATCAATGTAGATGCAATGCTAGCATATCCTAGGATCAATCCCTGTGAGTTCAAGATATGACCAAGTAAAGGTTGCTGACCATTTTTAACTGCATTTAATAACATCTTTTTTTACTCTGGAGCAAGATTTCCATTGATTATAATTGGCTTTCCATTTTTTAAGAATACATATTCCATGCCAACTAGTAGCATTTTTAGTTCAAGGAGCTCTTATGTAAAATTTTTAAAAATTTCCAACTCTCCCAAATAGGTATCATCATTTGCATCATTAGAGAGTTGATGATGAACTTGCTCTAGTTTATTCATGGATACAACATATGCACATGTCAGGATCTCAATCAATTCCATGCAAAATGTGTTGCTCTTACAATCAGTGCTCAACCACTAGGTGCCCTTCCATTTTGTGGCTACTGCATATAGACACCTTTGAATTTCTTATTCTAGTGCACATTTCTTGCATGCAGAGATGAATGCTCATTTCAATGCCTAGAGTTACTACACACAATTGCACCCTATATCATTATATGTGATGCATGGAACATGCTTTTTCTTGATCTTTCTAAATGCATTTTCTTTAGATATTTTTAGGGAAATATCTCTTATATTCATTTTTGCATCAATGATGCTTAGCCATATCCTTCCCATGATGATTAGAAAGTTCCCTTTGTAGTTCTCCACCTTGATCACTAGGAAATTAGTAAGATAAGACCATCCATAGATAGTGGTCACAATATCTTCTACCAGTCCCAATGGAATAGTGATGGACTAGTCTACTAATTCTAATATGATGTTTCTCTTCTTTAAAGGAGGTAGGTTTCATGTGGTATACATCTCATACGAGATCAAGTTAACATTGGAATTTAAATCAAGAAGATATTTGCACAGTTCATTTCTAGCAATATGCAAATAAATTAAAGGACTTCTAAGATCTTCTAACTTCTTGGGAAGGTTTCCAACATGGATCCAATCAAATATGACATGAGTAAGCATCATAGTATGGATCCTGGGTGGTGTTTGGTTTGAAGGGGACTTAAAGGAATTTGATACAGAGGAAGATGGAGAAACAAGATTGTCAATTGTAAGTGTATTTGAGGGCTTAGGTGGACTACGTGATCAGAAGAAATGTCTTTTCTTTGATTCAATATCCAAACCACTTGATGGATGAATCGGTTGTAGGTTAATGACCCTAGTAGCATTGCATTGTTGCGGTTAAGCTAGTAGTTTACCTTAGGTGAAGTAGGTGGTAGTTGTGTAGAGGAAAGAGGAACATGTGTAGGAATAGAAAAAGGATAAGTGTAAGAGGTGGTGTCCCTCCTTGCATGTAAAAAATGAGTTCAGTAATAATTAGAAGGGTGGTAGTAAGGTTGGAAAGTAGACACATGATTGAAAGAGTCACATGGAGATAAGGGCTGCTAAATGTAATACCCATATGGATCAAGTTCTTTATAAGGATATTGTTGCCTTGGTGATGCTAGCACCCATGACTATTGTTGTAGTCACTATTGATACTACTCATATGGTTGTGATGGAGTTTCACTTGGATAATACTGCTATTGCTAGTAGAGCTACCTAGAATTTCTTTGAAGATTACATAATCTCCTGGGTGTTTGCCTTTGTGCTAGTCATTGATTCAAAGCATACATACTAAACTCCTATAAGTGTGATACTATGCGGAAACATGCCTTAGGATGTTCATATTAGTAGATATCACATCCATCATCATCATCTGATTCACTACTCACAACTTCTTTTATTGTAGAAATCTTGCCCTTACCTCTTTGAAAATCACATTCATCTTCCTTTCACCTTTTGCACTCATGATCACTACCTTGTTCTTTGGGCTCTTCAATAATTTTCAAGATAGCTTAAAATATACTATCCATAAAGTCCCATAACTAATCAACATTGGCTGTAATTTTGGATTAAAATTTTTGGAGTGACAAGGTTTTCCTATTCATCACCTCATGAAGTACTGAGTCTTCCTCACTATCACAAAATTAAGCTTTCCTCTTACAAATGGAAAGATCGTAGTTATATTCTTTTGTACTTTCTCTTTTTCTTAAGTCACCTTCCTCTTTAGCTACCTACTCAATCAATCTTTGGATCTAATGAGCACTTAATTCTACCATTTACCCTTAGGCATAGACACCAAGGGTTCTCCTCATTTTTTTATCAAAGCCCATCTACAATGTGGCAAAGTTGATCTAGTTGAGAATAACCATGGCCAAGACATCTATGCCTTAAGGAATAGTATTAGCCAATGGTAGCATTCAAGGGTTGATGTATCCCTATTTTCATCCTTGGATGTATCTTTTCAAGTAGGACACTCTAGCGTACATTTGATATTTCTCATTAAACAGTTCAAGCATTATACTCTATCGTCCAATAGATTCTAGTTCGAAGGACCAATACTAGTTCTCTACTTTTTTCCTAAGTGTCCTTGGGAACAACTTAAGTATTTTCCACTCATTCTCTATATTTTGTAAGGCACATGCATCTTGAAAAGCTTAGAGATGGTTCTGTGGGTTTGAGTTATATCCCCCTTTGAACCAAGAGATATTGTTCATGTTTAGCCTTTTGATTCAACTATCCTTCACATGTCTTATTGGAATTCATATTGCATCTATGATGTTTAGCATACTTCAGGTAGTAAGCAAAGGCTCATTCAAGCCATGATTATAGTGCCTACAATGCTACCTTTCATTCACGGTGATGTGCCTCTCTTAAATGCCCATGCACTTGGTCTTTTCATGCCTGATGGTCCCTTCGATCATTTTGATCCCACCTTTCATTTTGGTCACCTCCATCACAGTCATGCCCCCTGTAGCTATGGTCAAAGCTAGAAGATGATGATGATGATGATGAAGGTGAAGAGGAAGTAGTACTAGCATCATCATGGTGTTTGCTACCATCTCTTTAGTGATGCTAGCCATGATCATGATCTTATTTGTTGTCTACATCCCTTCCTTGACTTGCCTCTTTGGATTCTTCTTTTTCATTAGATTCATTCTTACCAGAACTAGGATTGTGAATTGGGGACTGCAGGTTCTAGCTTGACCTCCTTTACTAAAGTCAAAGAGAGGAATTTCACTGAATGAAAAACCCCCAAAGAAAGGCTCTCCACCATCTTTTTGGTATAGTAGGAATGGGAAATCATTATATCCTTTTTCCTTTGCAAATTCATGACATTGTTCTAGCTATCGATCCTATAGACATTGTGCCTCAATGGGATAGTAATCCCTAGTGTTAGTGTCTTGCACAACATACTCAGCACGAAGTTCCTAGATATCCCAATATACAAGCATTTTTTGAAGCATTGTAGGAATGGATTGACAAGGTGACAACATAATGTTGCTCCCCATGTTACACCACTATAGTTGTTCATCCTAATGTAGGATGAAGGTAAAATTGGATACATACTCATCAAGATGAGCATATACCACTTGATATTACTGAGGCACCTATTGATAAACTCTATCAAACTTGGGTGGAGAAGCACTCCTATGAGAAGAATACATTTTATGTTAGGAAATAAAAATTTAGTGTGCTTCTTAAAATTCTTGAGTAATATTAATATGTGATATGCCTCTAAGGTATGTTCCAATGATTTGAATAATTTTCAATAAATCCTAGATAGTGCATGAAAAAACTAAAAGGTTCCCAGAAATGGTGACAATGATAAGTGGTGAAGTACCCCTTCACCCAACCATATGAATCACTAAGGTTTTTATGCATGATTTGTTTGAATTCTATGGACCTCTAATTCCCTAGAGCACTAGTTCTTCTAGGAAGTGAAATGGGCATTAAGAAATTTTGTTATCTTCCCAACTACACTTTTGAAGTTGAAGGATATGATTTAAATGTAATTGAGGTACATGACTTTTATCATTTTATGTTTTATAAATTTAATCACCTACAACAAAAATGAAAGGTAGAGTAATTTAAGATCTAATTTATTTACTACCTAGCTAGCCTAACACAAGTACCCATTCCACTTTCTTGGACACATCCTAAACACATATAGTGCTACTAGGCTACCAAACGTTAAGCGTTTATAGGTTACCAAGCACTATATGTATACTCAAAGTAGTTATGCTTGTGTTCATTAACAATTGGAAACTAATTGCTTAATTTAAATACATTAAACTAAAGTGCATTAAAGAAAACATTAATCTATTCTCAGTGATTATCAAAAGGGTTTATTTTTATTCTTGTCACACTATTGTGCTTAAGTACATTAGTTATCAAATAAAGATCCATACACACTCAGACTCCTGCTATGGGCACTTAGATATATTTTAACTTTGAAGAAAACAAACTACAAAAGCTTCACTACTCTATGTAAAAAATATGAAAAACTTGTAATGTCTTGTCCCTTGTTAAGGGTGGAAACAATTATAAACAATGTAATTAACCTTATAATGAAGGAGTACCTTGTTAATAGGAGTTATGATTATTTATGTATCCCTTGCCATTTAAGGTTGAGATTAGAGGTCATGTCAAACATGGAGTTGTAGAGCTAGGAAAGGCAAGTAACGGGAGCTAAGTGAAGTGGGACAAAAATGGATTAATCACCCCTTTGGTAGGACAACCTAACCATGGTGGAAGTGTCAAATTACCTCCAAGGCTTAAGTGGCATAGGAAGACAACCTAAAGGGTGTTACAATACTCTCTTCTGTTAATAATTTTTTTTCATTTTCCTTGTTTTATTATTTAGTACCAATTATTTATTTTCCAGTTAATTCATTTATTAAGTATTTATAATGTTTCCAATCTATTATCTAAGAAAACGGTGAATGTAATAACTTAAGCGTTTGTATTTTTATGACATCCAGAAACAAGATTTCACAGTTGGTATCAGAGAAAATCACGATTTAGAAGCCAAAGTGGAAGAGAAAATTTATTTTATTATTATTGTTGAACACATGTACATTAAGCAAAATAATAAAATGAAGAAAATATTATATTATTTTATTTTATAGTAAAAGAGGAGTGAGAGGAAGTACATTTAAGTAGGATATAGAAAAGGAAGAATAGGGAAAAGAGGTAGAATGGAAAAACATAGTGAAACACCGTGAAAATTGCGAGTCGGCCTTAGGCAAAGATTCGCAATTCAGGCAAGGGCGCATGTCAGAATTCCAGAAGGGAGAATAAGATAGAGCAACACAAAGAGGCACGTAGCATCAAGTCTTCGACTTCCTATGCAGATTCCTAATTTTTCTATGCTTTTTCTGTTTACACTATATCACGCAATGTAGCGTAATGGCGCTTAGCGTGATTCTGCTTAAACATAGTCCGGCATTAGAAGGCTAGTTACTTTGGCATAGGGAAGAAGCTTGAGCAGCGTAATATGCGATTTCTCGTACATTTTGCTAAGTCTTTTATTCAAGGCCAAGTTTACGCTCTGTTACGCACGACAGCGTAATGAGCTCCAAAACAGTCAAAGGCAAAGTCTAAGAAAGTGTGATTGCTCATCATACGCTCATCACGCAACATAGCGTATCACAGCGTATTGCGTCGTCAAGATAGACATCGTTTACGCTTCATTACGCGCGGCTACGTAAGCGAGCGTAAAACTAGTTGAATCTATTGTTTCCATGTTATGTTATGCTCGTGTATGCAACGCAGCGTGAATAAGTGTAACATAACCCAAAGACAGTTGAAACATGTCAAACGCACATCTATTCTTCACACGCACGATACGCAAATAAGCATATTATGCGTAGTCACAAAGTTTGACAGAAAAATGGTTAGACCAACAGTACCCGAAACATTTGGGACACACGTCATCAGGGTTGCGCCTTTTCCACAGGACGTCGCAGCCTATAAATACCCCAGTTGACAAAGATACAGGGGCGGGCAAAATCGAAGAAGCAAAGGCATTTTTCTGAGCACATGAGCACTTATCACTTTTGAGCAGAGATACAGAGAGCAGCGCTTTGGAAATTGTTGACAGCATCACCTTCCGGTGGAAACAGAGCACAGTTCGCCTTGAGCACTGGCAACAGGAGTAATCATTCTGCTGAGGAAGACTCTATTGGTCAGAAACAGTTGATCGATAGATGTCAGAGCTTGTCCTTCCTTGCATCCCGGCTTTACCCTACGAGGTAGATCGGACTTCTGTTTGGACAGTTTTCTTGTTGTTTTGTGCTTGCTTTACATCCAGTAATCGGGGTCTCCCCAGTGTAACGAGATACATAAAATATACATCTTGCAAGTCAAAGAGTAGATCTTGAAACTACGTGTTTCTCTTGTGTTAACCTCTTCTCATCGTGGTTAGCGTTATCATCGTTAAAATTTGTCTACGTCGTTTTCCCCTCATTTTGCAATTCCTCGAATCAAATCGTTCTACGAGATATTCATCAATTTACTGATTAGTAAGTCCCTGTCTAATCGACAAGACCGTTTAGGGCGCCACAGATTCGTTTTTCCAGCATAGCCCTCGCACGGATCTGTGGTTAAAACTGTGTCTGCGGGATTTGTTTGGTATTTTCCAGCTGCCGACGTTTTTCGTTGTTACAGTTTTCTGGCGCTAGAAGGAGGGTCTCTTAGGTTCCAATCCGCCTTTTTTGGGTAGCCCTGTTAGCGATCTATACCCAAAATCGTAAACGTAATACCTCCACGAAAGCTTACGATAAGTCGTGTGGTGTAGATCGGTCTCAGCAACGATTCCTTTGGAATCCTACAGGGTAGAAAGCCTATTTGTGATCTTATTGCCAGCCATTTCTTAGATCTGATCACTAGTTATCATTAATCCCATCGCTCAATGGATTCCTTGTACACGACCACAACCACCATGGCCCCTGCTGATTTGGGTGCCGCATCTATGAACCCTATTGCGGTCACAAGACCACCTCCTGGCGCAGCAGGATCTCAAGGACCATTGCGTCGGTCATTGAGACTTCAGGGAAAAGAGCCCATCTTCACGGTCATAACCCCTGAAGAATACAACTTCATATGTGTTAAGATCTAGGCGAAGCTGGCTCTCAGCCGAGCCGAACTCGAAGCGAAACGAAACTTTGAGGTGGTCCACCGAGGGGGCCATGATTTTAAACCAACAGCTTACGACATTATTCCCTTGATTGAACATCAACATGAACTCATCACACAGTTGGTCATGGCCAAGAGCCAGGCTACACAGGTTATGGCTGAACCCCAGAATGAGGAGGAGGAGGACGAATTGGCAGCCCAGTCAGAACATTCGTTCCATACTCTGAGCCCCCATACGTACGTAAATCCCCTGTTTCCTTTCAACGGAGAGGCCTCCTCTCTTAACACAGCCATGATGACGTAGATGCACATCACTGCCCTTCCGTAGGCCACGGCGCAGCTGTCTGGGCTACAAGGACAAGTACCCCATAATAACGTGGGGGCGGTTTCGTCACCGTGGATACTTAGCATCCCAGTGGTGGTCCCGGCGACCGCCGCGTCCCATTTTATCCCTCAGATACAGCCTCACAACATATCTGCAACGTGCTCAGTGCAGACCTTGTCACTTCCCCCCCTGCAACTCAACAGATTACCGCAGCTGTTTAGCCACAAACTTACGCCCAACAGCCTACCGCAGGTCAGTGGGCCAACTCGACGGCGCAACATACCCAGTCTGCGGTGTATGGCGTGCAACCCCTGGTTGCACCCGCAACGTATGTTCCACAGGTGGTACCGTAGTATCCCCATCCTTATCTCATGCAACAAGCGGCGGTTAACCCCTCTACGCAAACCAGCGGGTGGTGGTCTTCACAGGCTCCCCTGCCTGCTGGGATCCCCGCCCCACAAGCAGCCAGTCAACCTCTTCCTTCGTTTCCATTTCCTAGCGCCGCCCTCCCGGTCCAACCTCCTAGGCCTTCTGCATAGACACCTCCATCAACGGGTCTGGACCAGGCCTTCCAGCTTATACAGACTCTCACTGAGGAGGTTTGACACCTCAAAGCCGCTGGTTCTAATACCATTCAGATCATGGACTTCTACCAGGATGATCCAATTAGTCCAGCGGTCCCTATGCTGTCATTGCCGCCAGGGATGTCTCTACCTCATTTCACCAAGTACAATGGAGAGGGAGATCCCAATGATCACTTGGTCACGTTTAGGTCTGAGTCCTTGTTGTTGCAACAGTGGCCACACACCATCATCCGAGTCTTTGCAATGTCTTTAACAGGGAAAGCTTTGGATTGGTACCGAGCCCTCCCACGCTCTTCCATCTCAACCCTGGAAGAGCTGCTGACCCAATTTGTGACTTGCTTCAAATACAATTTGAAACCAGAAGTCACATTGGATCAGCTCATGGGGGTGAAACAAGACCCGCTCGAGCCCGCCCAAAGGTTCATACAGCGTTGGAATGCAACCTTGAATGAGATCCACGAGCCAATCGCGGAATCACATCTGCTGGCTATATTCAAGGGAGCAGTCAATGACTTCATTAAGTCAAGGTTGTACTATCTTTCCCCAAATTCCTTACATAAGGCCTTCGCTCAAGTAAGAAGCATCCAAGATGCTGTGGAGGCCAGCAAAGACCCGGCGTATGTCACCTACAGGAACATACATAACAAGAGCAAAGACAAAGGGAAAGCAGCGATAACGACAGTAGCTGCAATGACTAAGAGTACAAAGACTAAGAACAAAAGGGCACCCACGGTGCCTCCTGAAACCACGGCTGGTACCAGCACCAGTCAAGACACGGCAACTCCTGAAAAGGCCCCCTAGCCTAAGCCAAAGTTTGAGCGTAAGGATCGCTCAAAGTACACGGAATTACCTGTAAAGAATTCCGAACTGCTGAAACAACTGTTAGGGGCAGGGCACATTCAACCTAAGAAGGTATCCGAGAAGGCTTTGAAGCGTCACAGACATCATTGTGAACTGTTGAAGAACCCTTCTTTAGACTTACCTAACGAACCACCAGTTCTGAGATCTNTCTAAAGAAGGGTTCTTCAACAGTTCACAATGATGTCTGTGATGCTTCAAAGCCTTCTCGGATACCTTCTTAGGTTGAATGTGCCCTGCCCCTAACAGTTGTTTCAGCAGTTCGGAATTCTTTACAGGTAATTCCGTGTACTTTGAGCGATCNGCTCAAGTTAGATAGCAGCAACCTGACATGTCTAGAAAACCAAACATTGCACGTATTTAAGGACCCGTTGAACACAAACGACGACCCTTATACAATCACTGTGGTGAGTACGGACAGTGAGAGGAGGGAACCACCAAAACAACCTTTTGTTTTGCACATCTCAGCCAGAGAGTAAAGGGGATCAACCATTTCATTGGCAGCCAGTGGGGTCTCGAGGTCACCCTTCATTATACGGGCACCTTCTCGGATACACTCTCAGTCACGCAGAAATAGCCAAGCCGCAGCCTCGTCTGCGCCCACACCCAAGGCACCCTTCATTATCAGGGCACCAAAACCACGGGCTACTCCTCTCACGCAGGGGCAGACCTCCAACCAAAAGCATCAACCATCACCTCCCAAACGAAAGGGAGAGGACACATCAGTTAGCGCAACGAAAGACCATTCTACGCTTGGCTTCCCTAAGCCCAGGCCCCTAGCCTCTGTGCCTTCGCCTGTACCTCAGGGGCAGGATAAAGGTGCGGAAATGCAACCACCTTCTCTAGGCAAGAAAAAGAGAAACCCTTTGACTAACACCATTCCACCTTGAGAGATTCATCTCTTGGGCCGAATGGAAGAAGATAAGGGGGAAAAACAACCCAGCCAAGAGAAGGACCTCCTCGACACATTTATGCAAGTTAAACATGCTCTCAAACAAAAGAACACAACGCTGAGCCTTTACGACCTGCTTATGACGTCTCGAGAACACCTTGAGGCTATGGTTCGCATGCTGACATCCATATCAGTGGATGAAAGCTTACCAGCGAAGGAGGAAGCGATACATGCTGTCATGTTTCCTTCTGAAGCTGAGCAACCCAGGCCTTCCTCGCTAACCTTCCACGATGGGTCTATCAAAGATGATCCTGAGAAAGGTCAGGTGACAGTTGAACCTATGTTTATCACTATCTGGGTCGGTCAATACCAGATCCGGAGAGTGCACGTAGACGATGGCGCAGCTACCAATGTCATTCCCTATTCCATCGTGGATAGGTTGGGTCTGGTCGACCAAATCACGCCCATGACGATGGCTTGCATAAAATCATTCAACGGGGCACAGGTTCAAGTTAAGGGGACGGTGCGTATTGAGTTTGTGGCGGGGGATCAATTCCCAATAGAGGCCACTTTCTTAGTCGTCAAGAAGATGCCAGGGTTCAACCTGATCTTGGGGAGGTCATGGTTAGCTCAGCTGAGGGCGGTTTCGTCACCAATACACCAAGAGATACACCTGCCTTATGCCGGAGGGGAGGTTGTGATACATGGTGATGAAATCACTCCCAAGACCATCAATAACATTGAAGAAGAACGGGGTTCAGAGATAGAAACGACTGATGA
>MNCI01018134.1:126030-145397 GCA_015680685.1 Gnetum montanum
TCCGCTACGACGCTAAACTGGCAACCATCGTCCGCTACGACGCTAAACTGGCAACCATCATCCGCTATGACGCTAAAATGGCAACCATTGTCCGCCATGACGCTAAACTGGGAATTTGTAACCGTCCGCTACAACATAAAACTGGCAATGTTGTACAGGTTCGCCAAGACGAAAAACTGGCATCTTTTGCACACGTCCGCCACGACGCTAAACTGGCATAGGTAAGTAGTCGTCTGCTGAGATGTAAAACTAGCACAGACTTGTCCCTGGGTCATAACACGAAACTGACATCCACAGCATGGTCTGCTGAGACCATAAATCAGACATACCACCGTTCACTACGACGTAAAACTAGCACTTCTCAGTCTGCCCAGACTTTAAACTGGGACCATGGTCTGCTGAGACTTAAAACCAGCAATGACAGTCTACCAGGACTTAAAACTGGGACTTACAGACTGCTACCATGTAAATCAAGCGAGCGTGATCATCTCTGCACAGCTGCACGACAAACGAGGTGGGATACTGGGACAGTCCCAGCGTCGCCATCCCATTGGCATCCTACTGATTCCTTAGACAAGCTGAGAGGCATCTTACTGATCCCTCGGAGATTCCGTCGCTGTGCCCACTATAGCGGTGGTACCTCTGAGAGTTTAGTCTCGCTAGCCGAAGCCCCGATGAAATCCTTGTCGACAACGACCTCGAGAACCTCCGCCGATCATCACTATCGGACGCCGGCTTCGCAAATTCATCTAGCTGGTTCCTTGTCTAACCAGTTAGGTGCACTGTGTCTAATGCCTTTTGGCAAAGATATGCTGGGCCAATCGTCAGGATTGGCGGCTCCGCCCTCATGCTCCAGCTCCTTCTTCACAGCCCAATCGCTCTATCTCGCATCACACGACGCTCATTTCAACAACCTCGCCTCTTGTTCGCATGAGCAATGGTGTCCTCTGTTTTCTTCTGTGATTGTAGGTTACTTGCTTTGAGGGTGTGGTTCAAAGATGCGTCCATCTGAGTGGCGGTGAAGAACAACAGCATTTTGAGATGGCTGCTCAGGTTTGCCCGACCACTTAGAACTGCATGCCTATACCCCTCATAATCCTACCCTTAGCTCTTATTTCGTTTCATCCCTACCACCCGTTTCCCGTACGCAAAAGCTACATACGCAAGTATCCATTCTCTGCACTCACACTAGCAGAGATATCGCAGAAGTGATGCATCGTGCTCCTTTTGCAAGCATTCCTGCTATAATCAGTGACAGAGAGATCTCAGACTGATGCACTACGCTCGTCTGAAAGCATTCTTGTCGACATAAACGTGCGTACGTTTCTGTGCGTTCCGTAAGTGTATACTATCCTCCTACCATCCTGACTCATTGTACGTCTTCCCCGAACCTGTTTCCCACTAGTTCATTCTATCTCCCATTTCCTCCAGCTTCGCTCTTCCATGTTGACAAGGCAATGCCTGAGTAGCCATGGATGGACGCTGTTCTTTCTTCTACCAATCTGGTGTTTCGTATTCTTTGTCGATGTCTTTCAGGCAAGTCCTCCAACCGTCAACAAAGAGGGGCCATTGAAACACCGTGAAAATTGCGAGTCGGCCTCAGGCAAAGATTCGCAATTCAGGCAAGGGCGCATGTCAGAATTCCAGAAGGGAGAATAAGACAGAGCAACACCAAGAGGCGCGTAGCATCAAGTCTTCGACTTCCTGTGCAGATTCCTAATCTTACTATGTTTTCTCTGTTTACGCTATATCACGCGACGTAGCGTAATGACGCTTAGCGTGATTCTGTTTAAACATAGTCCGGCATCAGAAGGCTAGTTACTTCGGCATGGGGAGAGGCTTGAGCAGCGTAATATGCGACTTCTCGTATATTTTGCTAAGTCTTTTGTTCAAGGCCAGGTTTATGCTCTGTTACGCACGGCAGCGTAATGAGCTCCAAAACGGTCAAAGGCAAAGTCTAAGAAAGTGCAACAGATCAACCCTTTTCTCTTGGCGTGCGGATTGCTCATCATACGCTCATTACGCAACGTAGCGTATCACAGCGTATTGCATTGCCAAGCTAGACATCGTTTACGCTTCATTACGCGCGGCTGCGTAAGCGAGCGTAAAACAACTTGAATCTATTGTTTCCATGTTATGTTACGCTCATGTACGCAACGCAGTGTGAATAAGCGTAACATAACCCAAAGACAGTTGAAACATGTCAAACGCACATCTGTTCTTCACACGCACGATACGCAAATAAGCATATTGTGCGTAGTCACAAAGTTTCACACAAAAATGGTCAGACCAACAGTACCCGAAACATTCGGGACACACATCATCAGGGTTGCGCCTTTTCCACAGGACGTCGTAGCCTATAAATACCCCAGTTGACAAAGATACAGGGGCGGGTAAAATCGAAGAAGCAAAGGCATTTTTCTGAGCACATGAGCACTTATCACTTTTGAGCAGAGATACAGAGAGCAACGCTTTGGCAATTGTTGACAGCATCACCTTCCGGCAGAAACAGAGCACAGTTCGCCTCGAGCACCGGCAACAAGAGTAATCGTTCTGCTAAGGAAGACTCTATTGGTCAGAAACAGTTGATCGGTAGACGTCAGAGCTTGACCTTCCTTGCATCCCGGCTTTACCCTACGAGGTAGATCAGACTTCTGTTTGGACAGTTTTCTTATTGTTTTGTGATTGCTTTACATCCAGTAATCGGGATCTCCCCAGTGTAACGAGATACATAAAATATACATCTTGCAAGTCAAAGCGTAGATCTTGAAACTACGTGTTTCTCATGTGTTAACCTCTTCTCATCGTGGTTAGCGTTATCATTGTTACAATTTGTCTACGTCATTTTCCCCTCATTTTGCAATTCCTCGAATCAAATCGTTCTACGAGATATTCATCGGTTTACTGATTAGTAAGTCCCTGTCTAATCGACAAGACCGTTCAGGGCGTCGCGGATTCGTTTTTCCAGCATAGCCCTCGCACGGATCCGTGGTTAAAACTGTGTCTGCGGGATTTGTTTGGTATTTTCCAGCTGCTGACGTTTTCTATTGTTACACATAGAAAAAGCAACTGTAATTATTTATTACAAAAAAATTATTTAAGAATATCTATAACTATCTTCAATTAGGATTCTCTTTCTTCAATAGTAACATCTACCTTGCTAAGCACTACCTTGCATCCAACCAATCCATCACATAAGTATTTGATGTATTCAATTGCACATCTTGCTATAGCTACTGATTCATCCTTTCTTTTAAGTTGGGTTTGCAACATATCCGTTTGTATTAATCAATCATCCATGTCTTTTTGCCATCCCTTCTCCTTTCTCTATAGGAAATAAGATTTAAATCATGAGTTATGAGCACATCAACAAACACATACAAACAAATTTTAAGAAAAAAGAAATATTACCTAAAATTGATCATTATCAATTTGAAAGAACCATTCTTTAGTTGCTAGATGGCAAGCATAGCATGTTGCACTTTCCAATTCTCCTAAGAGTTACTATAGATATTTTATAGCATTTGGAGCATCCTTAGGAATTGGATAAAAAGATGATGGAACTCCAGCCTGTATTAAATCATAATCTACCTTGAAGTTACATGATTGAGATTCCTGTAGATGGTAGACACCCTCGTGAATAAAATAAGGTTTATTATCTGATATTTGTTGGCTAATGTGTCAAATAAGTACAAGTTCTTCTTTAGTAGCCACCACCATATTTTCCATCGAATAAGTAGATCCTGAGATTGAAAAAGAAGAAGTCACTAGAACAAACTTAGAAAATAATGTCAGTGCTACCTATGGAAGAAAGCCTCTTCTAGGTGTTGTAGAAAAAGAAGGTACAACTAGTAATCTATGTGGTAGAATGGAAGTCTGTGCAGAAGTAGCAACTACATCACCTCTATCCATCTCTCAAATAAAGTATTATCACTCCATAGGCCTCTACAACAATACACACACACATATATATAATCAAGTTAAACAAAAAAAATCAACATCATACAAAGAAAAAAGGGAAGTATTTAAACCTTTAAATGACTAAAACTTACCTCTGGTTTCTTTCCCTTATCTTATATTGAACTCTACCTTGTTTGTTGAGATTGTTATGGAGCTTGTTGTTGGGTTTGTTATCTTAGAACTATTGGACTGCCAAAACTTTGCCCAGTATGTTGCCTCTACAAAAATAAATTTATTAGAAAAAATATATAAAAATAAGACATAAAACTAAGTAAGTTATATTTAAATATATATATACCTTGGGAGTAGAAAGCATGATCTATTCTTATGATTGAACCATACCAAAGGATGAAGTGCCTTGAATTTCTTCAACCTATGCAGCTTTAGCACTCTACATTGGTTCATTCTATAGCCCAAATTACACTGTCAAATATATAAAATAAAAACATAATCAACAAACAAGGAAATAATAAAAACATAAAAATACTTCATTGATTTCCTCCTGATTTCAAGCTTGTTGTAAAGCTAGTTGACCTTTCATGGCATCCATAATCTTACTCCTTATAACTCTCTCAACTTCAAAAAATTCAGGGCACAACCAAGGATTGTAATGAATAAAACATTTCTTAGGATGATCATAACTTAAGATCATACACATGATCAAGGATATACATAATAGGATATAGGATTTTGAAGGATTTTGTTGGGCAATAGTAATTTCAATCATAGCAGTATACCAGGCAAAGAAACAAAACAATGACCAATCATAAATCCTACCAGTTATGGCACCATGAAGTATGAAAATAGAATAAGAAATAACATTGGATTGTTGTCTATACCATAGAACCTTGTTACTAATGAATAGTCATAAGTCAAAGTGAGCCTCATTAATGAAATCTTTATGAACAAATTGGCTTTCTCCAATGATAGTATTAGCAACGTAGGTAGATAATTCTTTCTTCCAAAAAGATTTAAATTTTTGAGAACAAATTGAAGAAATTAAAGGATCCTATCCTTGTTGAAATCCTAAGACTACTTTAATATCAAAAGGAAGGATTGTTATTACTCCAAAAACTAATTAAAAAGTAGAAATTTTCTTATTGTCATACTATTTACACCACTCTAAAAGAATATTCCTGCATTGGGAAAGTTTAAAAATTGGAAAAACAAGTAAATCAGCTAACTTAGAAGTGGTAAGGAACTAAAAATCCTCCTTTCCAAGTAAGCTATGAACTTGATCAGAAGTAGAGAGGACATTATTTTAATGTAAAATAATATTAGAAAATAAATAGGTACTACCTGAAGGAGCCTAAGGTGAAGCTTGATGTTTGGAAGCCATGAATTCTTTTTAATAGAAAATCTTCAAGCTTCTTTGTTAACAATCTTTTGCTAGTATTAAGTTGTAATGAGTAAATCATCCTACTTCTCATATTTATAATACAATTGCAAAAATCATAGAAAAAGGCAACAGAAAGTATAACTTAAGATAACTAAACATTTAATAAAAGCTAATGTATACTTTTTGTAAGGAAAAGCTAACATTTGCTTTTTGTTTTAAAAGCTAATGTTCAATTTTTTGGATTTTATGATTTGTAGGTTTACTAAAGTGGAATTATCTATAGTTTCACTTGAAGTACTCTCCAAGACAATTCCAATGGTACTAATTTCATCAAAAGCTGACTTACGATTTGAAAGATATAATCATTCTCAGGTTATGTGCAATTTTAAAATTATATATATATATATATATATATATAATAAAATAAATTTTAAGAGGTCTCGGGTTCAAACCTAAGCCCCAATGGTATTTTCCAACACTTAAAAGAAATTTATTTTTGGGCTTGGTCAAAGCTAGCCATAGGGGGGCCTATGACCAGTTGCGGCCGTAGAAGACTGGCCCTTCTGCAAGACCTAAGGGCATTCTAATGCCTCTACCACTTGTGTTGTTATGCTCCTTGCATCACTTGTGCTACCAAAGTTGACCGTTGCCATCTTTGTGGCCAAATTTAACTCCATGGCCATGTGTAGGCCATTCACCAAGTGGTCACCTTCATTGCCAAAGCTACCAGCATGTCACCATGCTTGACCAGTGATGGCACCAGATCCCAAAGCACAAAAACAATGAGTCACACTCCTTAAGATTTCAAATGTGTTGTTGTGATGCTGGTGTTGATGCTAAT
Organism: Gnetum montanum; assembly: GCA_015680685.1. Classification (NCBI taxonomy): domain Eukaryota; kingdom Viridiplantae; phylum Streptophyta; class Gnetopsida; order Gnetales; family Gnetaceae; genus Gnetum; species Gnetum montanum. The sequence goes on from MNCI01018134.1 coordinate 132,171, forward strand.
GTGCACCCCTATCATGCTAGAGCCCACACCATCCTACTGCAACTAGGTAGCCTTGACCACACTACGCAATGTGCCATCCACTACACTGCACTATACCTGCCCACCACACCTCACCCCTACTAACACTATTCAGTGCCTCACCTACCACTTGCCTATTGCTTGCCACCCATCACTACCTCTCATGCCATCCATCACTACCTCTCATGCAAACCATCACCACCTCCCACGTCATCCATCATCCCCTTCTAGCCATCATGCAAACCCTAGAATGGATCATCCATTAATTGATGGAAAATCTAATTTTTTTGACAATTAACGAAAATTTTAAAATTCCTATTAACTGACGAAAAAAGTTTCATTTTTTTTTCATCCATCAATTTTAGTTTAAATAGAAAACACACTTAATTATTTACAAAAATTGAAATTGGCATTGTTGTAAAAAGAGAACTAAAAATTTTATCATTAAGCATGCATGTCCTAAAGTAGAATTGAAATGGACGACCTCTCGGGAAATCTTGGAAAACGTGAATGTTCATGAACTTATAACTACTATAACTTTTGCATATGATGTCTATTTCTAAATAAACAAAAATCAATTCCAATAAATTTGAACCTTCCAAACTCAATGGACTAGTTAGATTGAGATTTTAAGCTATAGAAAATTAACATTTAATTCATTGGTTCAGGTCCCAAAAATAATTAGGATTGAATACTCAGTGAGAAATCCATAACAATTTGAACTTCTTCCACAACTAACTAAATGATTTCAAATCCTATAAAAAGGGCCATATTGATTGAGGATTATCAACATACTTGATTTCTTCAACTTACTAATGTTCAGAACCACAAGAATAAACTAGAGAGAAATGGAAGCCCAAGTCAATGACTAGATGAATGCCCTTGAAGATCAAATTAATGAGATTAGGGATGTTCAAGAACTAAATCACTCAAACTGAGGGTTCAAGACAAAGATGCAAAATATTTCTGAGAAAATTAGAAAATTGTCCTAGAGTTTAGAAGATAAATGGTCAAACGTGTAAGAATAGATGAATTCCTTTGTAGACTCCATCAAATAATTAATCAACCATCTCATTTAGCCTTCAAACCCTACCCATAGTCTACCTAGGGAACAACATCAAGACCAAGATCACCTCCCCCTTAAGGATCCACACCAAACACAACCTCTACCTACTAGTGAAATTGATACCGAAATTACTCCTATAGGCTGTAGAATTAAAACTAAAGGTGAGGGATATGGGAACTAGCTTAATCCACCTAGATAATCATTAACACAAGTTCATGTTAAGAAATTAAAATTAGATCATTATGATGGAGCCCTTGGATCTAGTGCTAAGGCAAAAACTTGACTTGATACAATGAAAAATTACTTCGATATGTTGAATTTGTCAAGCCATGAGCATTTAGAAGTTATCTCCTTGTATTTAAGAGGACTTCCAACAACATGGTGGAATGGACTAAGATCTCAAGGTTTGATTACAAATTGGCTCAATTTTTGTAGAGATTTTAAACAAAAATTCATTCTTGATTCTTTTCTGAAAGAGCACAAAATAAGATTTGATTCCTTAAGGTTGGGAAGGCAATTTGTAAATGATTACTACAAGGAATTTTGTGATCTCTCTTGATATGTAACTCATCAAGATGAGGGAGAATTAGCTTCAAAATTCATTGCAGGACTACATGCTCAATTATGTTCACAAAGATAAGCCCATAATCCTTAAACTATTGATGAAGCATATAGAATTGCTAAGGATTATGAGGAATCAAATCAAATATGAGTTACCATTCAACAAACAACTCTTCGACAAACTACTTTTCCACAAGAAATGATAGAAGAGACACAAACCAAAAAAGCTCAATCAACATTTAAATGTTTTAATTGTGATGAAGATCATTTCAAACAAGAATGTCCAAAATTTCAAGAAAAAATACAAAGGACCAACCAAATCAAAAATAAAAAATCCAACCCAAATATGAACAAAGGGAAAAATCCAACCACTACCATAGTAGTGAAAAAGATATATGCACTAACTAAATCAGGTTTGCATAAATTTCAATTTGCTTTATTGATTTTCGAAGGTTCAATTGAAGGTAAACAAATTAAATTTTTGATTGATAGTGGTGCTAGTGATAACTTTATTTTTCCAAAGTTAATTAATTTATTGAAATTAAGTTTACCTTCCAAGTAAATTATTAAGATAGAATTGGTAAATGGAACAACTGTGAGCAAACATACTAGGTATCGAGACATTAACTTTAGCTTGCAAAACATGCCTTTCATTGATAAAATTTTTGAATTTGAACTAGGTGATGTTGATGCAATTTTAGGAATGTCTTTCTTTCAAACATTTGATGTTACTACCCACTTTGGAACTCGTATTTTAAAAGTCCCAACCACTAATGGAGTCAAGGTTCTAAGGGGGATAGGAACAATTAAGAAAATTTATACAATAACTATTAAGAAAGCAAAAAGATCAGTAAAAAAAAGGTGCTATGATGTTGGTTGTTGAAGTAACCCAGCCTCAAAGTCTTTAGGTATTGAGATCCCAAATGAATTCAAGGAATATAAAGATTTAGTATTTTGTGAAACTAGAGAACTACCTCCAAAAATAACTATCGAGCATACCATTGATATTTTTCCTAGTATAGAACCTATATCAAAAGTTCCTTATAGATTTTCTACTTCCAAATTAAGAGAATTAAAAGTACAATTAGACCAATTATTGAAAGAAGGAAAAATTAGACCTAGCATATCACCTTGGGATGCACCAATTTTATTCATTAAAAAGAAAGATAGTACACTACGATTATGCATCGATTATAGAGCATTGAATAAAGTGACGATTAAAAATACTTATCCTTTACCTAAATTCGATGATTTATTTAATCAAATTATGGGTACATGTTATTTCTCAAAGATTGATTTAAAATTAGATTTATCACCAAATAAAGATTAAGGAGAAAGCTATTGAGAAATTTACTTTTAGAACTAGATATGAATTATACAAATTTGTTGTGATGTCGTTCGAATTACCTAATGCATCTGCAACATTCATGGCATTAATGAATAATATTTTTCATAAATATCTTGATCAATTTGTTATAATATTTATAGATGATATACTTGTTTATTCTAAGTCAAGAGAAGCACATATCAAACATTTGAAAATTACAATGAAAATTCTTAAAGAATATCAACTAAAAGCTAAATTGAGTAAATGTGAACTATTTAAGAAAAAAGTTTCATACTTAGGACATATAGTTTCCAAGAAAGGATTGCAAGTAGATCTAGCAAAAATTAGTGTGATCCAAGATTGGCATGAATTAAAAGATGTTACAACAATTCGTAGTTTCTTAGGTTTAGCCAATTTTTATCAACATTTCATTAAAGATTATTCTACATTGGTAGCTCCATTGACTGACCTTTTGTAGGAGAAATGTGTGTTTAAATTTGATGAAAAATGCAAGGAATCTTTTCTTAGATTAAAGATGCTACTTACAATACACTTATTTTGAGAATTTTAGATGAAGAATTACCATTTGAAGTATCTACGAATGCCTTTGGAATAGGAATCAGTGTAGTTCTTTCACAAGAAGATAGAGTGGTAAATTATGAAGAGCCGAGGTAAATTACTCTATCCATGATTTAGAATTACTAGCAATTATTCATGCTTTGAAACTTTGGAGACATTATCTTTGTGAAAAAAGGTTTGTACTAAAAATAGATCATAAAATTTTAGAATATTTGCAAAGACAACCTATTTTGAAGACTTGTCAAAGGTTATGGATAGAATTATTGGCTGAATATAATTTTGAAATCAAATATATTCTTGGTAAGAAAAATGTGGTAGACGATGCCCTTAGTCAAATGTGGAACTTAATGATAGATGTAGTAATAATCCCTATAGAAGAAGAAATCAAGGAACAAATAAAAGAAGACCCTTAGTTTAAAAAGATTTTAACCAATATTTCCTATGAGCCTCAATATCAACTTACTTCTAATGGTTTATTGATAAAAGGACAAAGAGTATGCATACCAGAACGAAATTGAGACTAAGGTTGTTGTGTGAAGCACATGAAGTACCATACACAAGACACCTAGGTTATATTAAGACCTATATGATAATTTGCAAATCTTATTTTTGGCTTGGAATGAAGAATGATATGTCCTCATACATTATGAATTATCCAACATGCCAAAAAATAAAAGCTAAATAGAGGAAACCTAGTAGATTATTACAATCTCTAGAAGTCCCAACCTGGAAATGGGAAGATATCACCATGGGTTTCACCTTGTGATTGCAAAAAACTAAAAAGGGAAATGACTCAATTTTCGTAGTGGTTGATCGCCTATCAAAGATGGCACATTTTATAGCTTTGAAATCTAAAAACATAGTAGAAGTAGCCCAAAAATTCATACATGAAGTATTTTAATTACATGATTGTCCAAAATCTATCACTTTGGACAGAGATTCCAAGTTCATATTTGAATTCTAGAAAAATTTCTTCAAACAGCTTGGAACCCAATTGAAATTTAGCATAGCTTATCAACTTGAGACTGATGGACAAACTAAACATGTAACTAGAATATTAGAATATATCCTATAAAGTTATGTCGGGATAAACCAAAAACATGGAAGAATAATTTGCACCTAGTAGAATTTTTCCATAATAACAATTATCAAGGTTCTATACATCAAGCACCATTCGAAGTAGTATATGGACAAAATTTTTGTACACCATTAACCTAGGCAGATCCAACCTTAAGAATGGAATGGAAGGAAGACGAAATGAAAATCATGAAAAACATTGTCACAAGAGTAAAAAAAAATATACAAGCTACACAAGATAAATATAAAGGATATGCATATCAACATCAACTTAAAAAAGAATTCCAAATAGGAGATCAAGTATATTAAAAGTAAAACCTACTAGAAGTTTTCTTAAAATAGGAAAATATACTAAATTAGCACCTAAATTTTATAGACCTTTTGAAATTTATAAAAGAATTGGTAAAGTAGCATATCAATTAAATCTTTCAGAAAACTTAAAAATCCATCCAATTTTTCATGTGAATTTGCTAAAGAAATTTCATGAAAATGATGTACCATATGTGTTAGATTGGAATACTTTACCATTACAATCCAACACCAGCTTTGAAGTCAAACCAATTTTTATTAAGGGCCAAAAAACCAAGAAATTATGAAATAAAACTATTATTAAAGTACTTGTTCAATAGTAAAATTGTGATCAATAGACTTGGGAAAATAAGGAGTTTATTTTAAATACTTACCCTCAACTNCAGACTTGGGAAAATAAGGAGTTTATTTTAAATACTTACCCTCAACTTTTTGAGCATCATGATATTGAATGATAAATTGTATTTATTATATATGTAATAAATTATGTTTTATAATTTTTTATTTTTTATTTGTATAGATGAGGAAAATAAAGAAATTGAAGCTGAGGAACATAACAATGAAGTAGTAGCTGAGTAGCTGAGTATAGAGGAAGCACTCAAGAATGAGGTAGATGCTTAAGGGGGGTAGATTGTAACATGTCATCCCTTGTTAAGGGTGAAAATAATTGTAAACAATGTAATTAACATTTTAATGAAGGGGAACCTCATTATGAAGACTTACAATTATTCATGTATCCCTTGGGAAAGGGTTTGACTTATGACATTTAAGGTTAGGGTTAGAAGTTGTGTTGGGCATGGAGTTACGGAGCCAGGAAAGGCAAGTAATGGGAGCTGGGTAAAGCAAGACAAAAAGGGATTGATTATCCCTTTAGTGGGATAGCCTAACCATGGTGGTAATGTCGGATTACCTCTAAGGCTTAAGTGACATAGGAAGAAATAATTGAAAAGGTTTCTTAGAGATACTAGAAAAATGGATCTTTGAGATACCATCAAAAGGTTCTTTAGGATATCAGAAATGATTCTTTGAGATATCAGAAAATATTTCTTCGAGATATTAGAAAAAAGTTATTCAAGAGACCAGAAAAAAGATTCTTGAATATATAAAAAAATGGTTTTTCAAAAATACCATAAAATAGTTTTTCAAGATATCAAAAAATTGTTCTTCAAGTTAGAAGTAAATGGTTTTTCGAGATATAAGAAAATGATACTTAGAAATGCCAGAAAAAGTTTCTTCTATATACTAGAAAATCATTTTCTAAACACTAAAAAAAAGGTTTTTTGAGATATTCAGAAAATGTTTTTTGTGATATCAAACAAAGGTTATTTGAGATACCATAAAAAGGTTCTTTAAGATACTAGAAAATGATTCTTCAAGAATAAGAGAAAATGATTATTTGAGATACCAGAAAATGTTTCTTTGAGTTACCAAGAAAAAGTTATTCAAGATACCAAAAAATAATTATTTAAGATTGTAAAAAAAGATTTTCTAGATACTAGAAATTTTTTTTTCAAGAAACTAAAAGAAACATTTTCTAGATACCAGAAAATGGATCTTTGAAGATACCTACAAAGAGTTCTTTTAAAATATTAAAAAAATGTTTTTTGACATACTAAGAAAAGGTTCCTTAAAATACTAGAAAAAGATTTTTTGAAATACTAACAAAAGGTTCTTCAAGATACCAGAAATAAATTCTTTGAGATATGAGAAAAGGTTCTTCAAAATACTAGAAAATAGTTATTCGAGATACCAAAAAATAGTTCTTCAAGATATCAGAAAACGATTATTCGAGATGCTAAAAAAAGGTTTTTTGAGATAACAAAAAGAAATTTTTCAAGATATCAGAAAATGTTTCTTCAAATTATAGAAAATTTTTCTTTGATATACTAAAAAAAGGTTAGATAATAGAAAATGGATCTTTGAGATACTAAAAAATAGTTCTTACAGATACGAGAAAAAGGTTTTCTGAGACACTGAAAAAATATTTTATAAGATATCATAGAAAGGTTCTTCTTACATACTAGAAAATAGTTCCTCGAGATACTAGAATATCATTTTTTACATAACGGTTCTTTGAGGTATTAAAATAAATTCTTCGAGATACCAAAAAAATAGTTCTTTGACATACTAGAAAAATGTTCATTGAGATATCAAAAAATTATTCTCAAAATACCAAAATAAAATTTCTTTGAGATGGTAGAAAATAATTTTTTGAAATATAAGAAAATGCCTCTTTCAAGATACTAAAAAATAATTCCTAAAGATACTAGAAAAAGGTTCTCAAAGATACTAAAAGAATGATTGGTCAAGATACTGGAAAAAGGTTCTTCAATATAAAATAAAAAGTCTTTAAATGTACGTCAAAATGTTTTTCAAGATATTATAAAAAGGTTCTTTGATATACATAAAAAACGTTTTTCAAGATACTAAAAAAAAGTTCGTCGAGATACTAGAAAAATTATTTTTTAATATACAAGAAAAAGGTTTTTTGAGCTATCAAAAAATGGTTCTTTAAGATATAAGAAAAATATTCTTTGAGATACCAAGAAATGGTTTTTCAAGATATTAGAAAAAGGTTTTTAAAAATACAAGAAAAAGATTTTTTGTTATATTAGAAAAAGTTTCTTCAAAATACAAAAGAAAAGTTTCTAGAAACACCTAAAAATGATTCTTTAAAATACTAAAAAAGTTTGTCTTAAAGATACTTGAAAAAGTTTTCTAGAGATACGAAAAATATGGTTCTTTAAAATACTAGAAAAATGTTCTTCAACATATCAAAAAATGGTTCTTTGAGATAAGAAAAAATAGTTCTTTGAGATACTAAAGAAATATTATTTGAGATATAAGAAAAAAAGTTCTTAAAGATACCAAAAAATAATTTTTTGAGAATACCAAAAAATTATTTTTTTAGATACCCAAAAATGATTCTTTTTATCATAAGAAAAAGGTTCTTTAAGATACAAGAAAAAAGTTCTTAAAGATACCAGAGAAAGGTACTTTGAGTTACTATAAAACCATTTTCTAAATACAGGAAAAAAAAAGGTTTTTCAGGATATCAAAAACTGGTACATCAAGATATCAGAAAAAAGTTCTTTATGATACTAAAAAAAGATTCTTTAAGACACTATAAAAAGGTTTTTCAATATACTATATAACGACTCTTCAAGAATACTAGAAAATGGTTCTTCATGATATCAAAATAATGTTTTTTTAAGTTACCAACAAAAGGTTCTTCGAGATACTAGAAAAAGGTTATTCGAGATACCAAAAAAAGGTTCTTCAAAATAATAGAAAAACATTTTCTATATATGAAAAAATGATTCTTCAAGAAACTAAAAAATCATTTTCTAGATACTAGAAAAAAGATCTTCTAAGATACCTACAAAAAGTTCTTCTAGAATACTTGAGAAAAGTTCTTTGACATACCAAGAAAATGTTCTTTGAAATACTCAAAAAATGTTCTTCGAGAAACCAAAAAAAGGTTATTCAAGATACAAAAAAATGTTCCTTGATATACCAAAAAATTATTCTTCAAGAGATCGAAAACACATTTTTTGAGATGCCAAAAAATGGTACTTTGAGATACCATAAAAAGACTCTTTCAGATACTAGAAAAAGGTTTTTTTGAAAATATCATAAAATGCTTCATTGAATAAAACAAACATTTCTTTGATATACTATTAAAAGTATCTTCAAAATACTAAAAAAAGATTCTTCAAGATATCAAAAAATAGATTTTTAAAATACTAGAAAATAGTTCTTCGAGATACTAGAAAACGATACTTCATGATACTAAAAAAACATTTTTAACATAAAGGTTCTTCGAGATAGTAGAAAATGGTTCTTTAAGATATTAGAAAAATGGTTTTTTGACATACCAGAAAAAGATTATTCAAGATATCAAAAAAATGGTTCTTTAAAATACCAAAAAATATTTCTTTAAAATACCAAAATATGATTATTAAAGATACCAAGGAATGGTTCTTACATATACCAAAAAATGATTCTTAAAGATATCAAAATAATGATTTTTCAAGATTTCAAAAAAAGATTCTTCGAGATATCTAAAATATGTTTTTTGAGATACCAAAAAATGGTTCTTTGAAACACAAAAAAATGATTCTTTGAGATATAAGAAATGATTCTTTGAAATACTAAAAGAATGATTTCTTTGAGATATCAGAAAAATAGTTTTTTCAAAAAATTAGAAAAATGGTTTCTTTAATATATCAGAAAATCCCTCTTCGAGATACTAGAAAAGGTTATTCAAAATACGAGAAAAATGGTTTTTTGAGATACTAAAAAAAGGTTCTTCGAGATATTAGAAAATGGTTCTTTGAGATACAAGAAAAAGGTTATTCAAGATACCAAAAATTGATTTTTTAAGATATAAGAACCCTTTTCTGGTATCTACAAGAACCTTTTGCTGGTATGTCAAAGAACCTTTTCTTAATACTCTCAAAGAACCATTTGCAAATATCCTCAAATCACCCTTTTTAGGTCTCTAAAAAAACATTTTTATATGTTTTGAAGAACATTTTTCTAATATCTCAAAGAATCTTATCCTACTATCTCAAAGAATCTTTTGCTAATAACTCAAAGAACCATTTTTTGGTATCTTAAATAACAATTTTCTAGAATTCTTAAAGAACCATTATATGGTATCTCGAATAACCCATTTTTAGCATCTCAAAGAACATTTTTCTAGTATCTTTAACAACCATTTTATAGTATCTAAAAAAACTATTTTATGATAACTTGAAGAATCTTTTTTTAATTTTTAGAAAAAGATTTTATAGTATCTTGAAGAACCTCTTTATTGTATCTCGAATAACCTTTTTTTAAGTATCTAGAAAAAAACCTTTTTCTAGTATCTCTAAAAACATCTTTCTACTATCTAGAAGAACCTTTTTATCATATCTTTAATAATATTTTACTTGTATCTAGGAGAATTATTTTCTGGTATCTCAAAAATCCTTTTTCCTAGTATCAAGAAGCAACTATTTTCTAGTATCTTGAAGAATCTTTTATTTCTATCTCAAATAACCATTTTCTCGTATTTCAAAGAATCATTTTCTATTTTCTTGAATAACCATTTTTCTATTATCTTAAAGAACCTTTTTCTAGTATTTCAGGAAACATTTTTTTGGTATTTCGAAGAATCATTTTCTGGTATTTCAAATAACCATTTTTTAGTATCTTAAAGAACCTTTTTTTAGTACCTCAAAGAACCCTTTTTGGTATTTCTAAAAACCATTTTCTACTATCTTGAAGAAATGTTTTTCTAATATATCAGAGAACCTTTTTCTAATATCTCAAAGGATCATTTTTGATATCTCAGAGAACTTTTTTCTCATATATTAAAAAACCTATTTCTAGTATAATAAAAAATTATTTTTTGGTATGTCAGATCATTTTGCTAATATCTTCAAAGAATCTTTTTTTGGTATTTTAAAGAAACCTTTTTCTTGTATCTCAAAGAATCTTTTTTTCATATCTTAAAAGATTATCTACTGCTATTTTGAAGAACCTTTTCTTGGTATCTCAAAGAACCTTTTTGGATGGTATCTTGTAGAATCTTTATTTGGTATCTTAAATAACCATTTATTCATATATTTGAAATCATTTTTCTAATATCTTGAAGAATCATTTTTCTGGTATTTAAAAGAACAATTTTTTGGTATGTCTAAAAAAAATTTTCTAACATTTGAAAGAACTATTTACTGGTATCTCGAGAATCCTTTTTCTTGTATCTCAAAGAAGCTTTTGTTGGCATGTCAAAGAACCATTTTTTGATATCTTAAGTAATGTTTTTCTATTATCCTGAAGAATATTCTAGTATTTCAAACAATCATTTTCTAGTGTCTCAAATAATCAATTTCTGGTATCTTTAAATAACCTTTTTTTGTTATTTCAAGTAACTATTTTCTAGTATCTCGAAGAACCATTTTCTAGTAAGTTAAAGAACCTTTATCTAATATCTCAAAATACCATTTTCTAGTATCTCAAAGAACCTTGTTCTGATATCTTAAAGAACCTTTTTTATAGTATTTTCAAAAACTATTTTTTATAGTATCTCAAAAAATAGTTTTCTGATATCTAAAAGATCCTTTTTCTAATATCTATAAGAATTATTTTCTTGTATCTCAAAAAAACTATTTTCTTACATCTTGAGAGAACCATGTTCTTGTATCTCAATAAACTATTTTCTCATCTCTTGAAGAATCATTTTTTAGTATCTTTAAGAACTATTTTTTGGTATCTTGAACAACATTTTTCTGATGTCTTAAATAAACTTTTTTCTAGTATCTAAAAGAATCATTTTTCTAATATCTTAAACAATTATTTTTTGATATCTTAGAGAACCTTTTTTTGATATCTTTAAGAACTATCTTTTGGCATCTCGAAGAACCTTTCTTCGGTATCTCGAATAACCTTCTTCTTATATGTTGAAGAATCTTTTTTTAATATGTCAAACAATTATTTTCTGGCATCTGAAAAGATCTTTTTTTGATATGTTGAAGAATTTTTTTATGGTATCTAGAAGAACCATTTTTTGGTATCTTAAAAAACCATTTTATTTCTATTTTAAAGAACCATTCTCTAGGATATCAAATAATCTTTTCCTTATATCTTAAAGAATTTTTCTATGTTATCTAGAATAATCATTTTTTTGGTAACTCAAGAAACCATGTTCTATTACTTTGAAAAAAGTTTTTTTAGTATCTTGAAAAACCTTCTAGTATCTTGAAGAATCATTTTTTTCATATTTAAAGAAACTATTTTCTATTGTATTGAAAAACCATTGTCTAGTATGTCAAAGAAACTTTATCTGGTATTTTAAAGAACCATTTTTAGTTATCTCAAAGAATCATTTTTTAGTATCATGAGAAACCTTTTTCTAATATCTTAAATAAACTTTTTCTATTATCTGGAATAACAATTTTTTTTATATTTCAAATAACTATTTTCCAGTATCTCAAAAATCCTTTTTCTGATATTTCTAAGAACCATTTTTTTGTATCACGAAATAATCATTCTCTGATATCTTAAAGAAACTTTTTTTAGTATCTCAAATAAACCTTTTTTTTTATAAAGAATCATTTTATGGTATTTTAAATAATCTTTTTCAATGATATCCCAAAAAACATTTTTATGGTGTCTTATAGAACCATTTTTTGGTATCTATAAGAGCCTTTTTTCGTATGCCAATAAATCTTTTTGTGGTACTTCGAAGAAATCATTTTTTGCTATCTCACAGAATCTTAAATTGGTATCTCGAAAACCATTTTCTAGTAATTTTGAAGAACCTTTTTATCGTATCTCGAAGAATCCTTTTCTTATATCTTGAAGAAACCCTTTTTTGGTATCTCTTTAAACATTAGATTGGTATCTCGAAGAATCTTTTTCTAGTATCTTAAAGAACCATTTTCTGTTTTCTTAAAAAATCAATTTTTTATATATTAAACCATTTTCTAATATTTCAAAGAACCTTTTTCTAATATCTTAAAGAACCTTTTTCTAATATCTTGAAAAACTATTTTACTACTATCTTAAAAAATTATTTTCTTATATTTTAAAGGGCCTTTCTCTAGTATCTTCAAATAACCATTTTTTTAGTATCCCAAATAACTATTTTCTGGTATCTCGAATAACTATTTTCTAGTATCTTAAAGAACTATTTTCTGATATCTAGAATAACCATATTGTAACATCTTCAAAAGCGATTTTTCAGTATCTTAAGTAACTTTTTGTGATATCTTAGAACAACTATTTTTTGTATCTAAAGAATCTTTTTTTTATATCTTGAAGACCTATTTTATATTATCTTGAATAATATTTTTCTGGGTATTTTAAAAAATCATTTTCTAGTATCTCTTTTTAGTATCTCAAATAACCTTTTTTCTATTATTTTGAGGAAACTTTTTATGGCATATCAGAAAATCATTTCTTGGTATTTTGAATAATATTTTTTAGGGTATCTCAAAAATTCATTTTTTAATATCTTTAGGAACCTTTTTCTAATATCTTAAATAATCTTTCTTTAATATCTCGAAGAAACTTTTTATATTATGTTAAATAACCATTTTCTGAAATCTCAAAAAACATTTTTATAGTATTTTTAAGAAACTTTTAGTATCTTTAAAAACCTTTCTTATGTATCATTGTAAAACCATTTTTATGGTATCTCGAATAATCATTTTTTTGTATCTCAAAAAATCATTTTCTAGTATGTTAAAGATATATTTTTTAATATTTTAAATAATCATTTTTTACTATCTTGAAGAAC
>MNCI01018141.1:3113-14344 GCA_015680685.1 Gnetum montanum
AGGAAGGGAGAAAGGGATGGAAAAGTAGTTTATAGTTATTAGTTATCCATTATTGCTTGATAATGGAAGGTGAACTAGTTGATACTTGGTAGGTGTTTTTTGATCGTTAGTAGGACTTGTAGGGGGTAATGTTAGTAGGATGTGTAGTACATAACATAGGTATAAAAAGTTCTTGGCTATCTTTAAGATATGATGGGATTAATAAGTTCAAAATACAACTAGCAATGTTTCTGTATAACAACATGGCCTTGTTGGAGGAGGGGGCCTATAAAAGTACTATATAGAAAGTCAAGAGTAGGCCTTAAGCCTTTATCTCTTAGCTAAAAGATTACTAAAAATAGTAAACTATTAATAAAAATGGAAATAAAGCCTAATCTAGCCTAAGGGTGATGAGAATTCACTTCATCAATCTTTTGGCACATTCCTAGATTCATGAGTTAAGCATTTAGTTTCTAAAATAAGTAATCACTAGGTAAATTAAGTTAGCTAATTGTTGGTATTACCAAGTCATGTTTAATGTTTGAGGTCTCACTGCACTCATTCTAGCATAAATAATATGCATAAAAATGTAAATTTCATGCTAATTAATAATAATAAATTACAATAAAATTAAAATGCTTGAAAATAGAAATCTAATCTAAGAGTATTGCAATGAAAATGAATCAATTTTGGTCTTTATTATCAATCATGATCACATCTAGCTATAAACACTCAAATAAAGAATTCAGATATTGGATTTGATCACTTGTTGTAGAAAGGCTTGGATTTTAGTTGTAGAATACATGGCTCCAATAATTACCAATAAAGAGTGAGTTTTGGCAAGTTTTCATATCAATCTACATAGCCTAAAATATTTTTACTATGAGGTGTCACATTATGAGAATGTAAGCTGTAAATATTTTGGAGTGTTTGAACCTAAAAATAACTGGGATATAAGTATACCCCAAGATATATAACTCAACATTGCCCACCAAAATCAAACCCATGACTTGAAGCTTTCAAATCAAAAGTCTTACCACTAGGCAAACATGTCATTGTTACTTGTAAATATTATTTTATTGTTAAGGTATAGTTGAGACTTCATTTTTATTTTATTACTTACTAAAATAATGAATAATAATATTGCTAAAGTAATGGTAATGGAGATGCTCTATAACTAGCAATACTGTAGACTTTTAATTTATCTAAAGCATGTCAAAATACTTGAGTATTTTCAAGAAACATGTAAAAAATGTCATCAAAAAACAAGTATAAGTCAAAATTCCAAGCCTAGCTACAGGTATTTACTACCTACTACAAGTTTCCAAAGCAAACTACAAAAGTTTTATTATAGTCAATGCTAAGATGATATCAATATGCCTTGGTTTATATACATATAATCATTAAATGTATAGATGCACATTTGCTAATGTGCAAATGGAGTTGCCAATGCAAAGCCAAAATGATAAAAATTTTGATGCCTATTAATCATAAATTAGTTCAAATTAATAGCAAACCAATTCAGTACATAAGCAAAATAGTTACATCCAAACATTTAATGATTAATCAACTCATCATATCATAATACCAAGTTCAATATTCCATCCTAAAGAAGGTACATGATAGTGGAGAGAAAATATTAAAAATAGAACAATAACAACTTATACCTAGGATAGGAAGGTACAAAGGTAGGGATGTTATGCTAAATCTATGAAAAGAACATCATAATTGCTAAACTTATCTTTGAAAAAACATAAGAACCATACCCAAAAATTTACTTTCATACATAATTTTATCCAAATTATAATTGAAATAAATTAACTAGGTGATGAGTGGCAGGTATGACCTATGCCCAACCATACAAATCACAAGCATTTACACATGATCTAGAATTCCATGGATGGGACTAGTTGTGCATCTAGATCGTTAAGCATTGATCATAGTTCGATGTCTTCTCACTTGGACTAGTGGTAGCATTGTCACATATGGTTTAGTCTAACGTGAGGCATATGATTGTTGATGTTGTTTTAACTTTATGCTACTCCTAACAATAATAGAGAAATTAATTATTTAATCTAATTAACAACAAGAAGATAAATGTTGAACTAGCCTACAAGCTATAAGTGTCTATTCCTAGCTTGTCATACATATCCTAAACCCACATATCCACTACTAGGATTATCGAGTGTTATGATACTAGGCAAACCAAGCAATAACATAGCTAGGATTAACCAAGCGAATATGTGTTTACACTTGAAATTGGTTGTGCTCATTCTGCCAATTGATTAACTTGCATGAAATTTAGATATTAACGAAGTACATGAAAAGTAAATTGTATGGAAAGTAAATCTAATCAAAGTCAAAGTGCTGTAATGAATAAGAATCAATATTGATCCTATTGTCATTCATGGAATGTGTTCAAGTACATTGCCACTCGAATAAGATGTTATACAACTAAGTCAGATCCACAATGTGGACACTGATTGACTATTCTCTAAGACTACAGAATAACACTACATGCGTTCAGCTACTTTATTAACAAAATAATGCTAAATACATGATGGGATCATGCATATTTATAGGTGAAAATAGACTCTATATAGACAGGTACATGTCAATGTGTCATTGCATGTGTCGATGGGATCATGTCGACAAGTATGCATTGACAGATATGCGTCAACATGGCTGCATTGAGGTAGCTATGTTAAGGAAACTATGTCAAGGTAGCTATGTCAAAGTAGCTACATTGATAGCTACATCAAATTAGCTACATTGATGTAGCCAACCGATGTTTCATCATACCCCCATAACTGAGAAAAAACTCATCCTTGAGCTAACAGTATAGGACTGAGCTTTCTTTACAAAAAAATGGGAATGATGGGATTATTAACTAAGTGTTGCATTATGAAAAAATGGATAGAAATTGGAGATTATAAAATTTGTAGAGGTCTTCAAAAATCCATTGAATATGATGCTTCTTATTATCTCTAGCAGTGGCAGACTTCCAACCTTGATTGTTATGTTGATGCTTCTCTGATTATGTAGAACTTTCTTGAAGGATGGAATGAAATTTCTTCTCATCATCCCATGAATTGAGTAATCATGCGATGTTTGAGTTATCCTTTATGTGCTACTATTTGTCCATGTGCATATGCTTCATTGTTCCTCTCTTGGCTTCATTTTCGTGCTTGGAAAAAGACCATCTTCCTTAGGCATCCCTTTTAGCATCACCTACAGTCACTAAAGGATCACCATTAATTTTGGTAAATTTTCCTTAATAGTTAACCTATTTCAGATCCCTTAGTTTGTGTTTAAGCATAAGGTGATGACAACGTACAATGCCCCAAGCTATGAGGTAACCAAAATCAGCAAGTTTTTTACATTATTTTGGTCAATTACTATTAGTTACCACAATGTTTGAAATTAGGATGTTGGAAAAATTTCAAATATTTTAAAGGGGCATCCCTAGCCCCCATGACTAATGAGTGTAACTCCAAAAGTGCACAAGTTTTTAAACAATTAAAACAAAGGTCTGATTCAGAAGATGGCCAAGAAATATTAATTTATATGGAAATAGAAAAGTAGGAAAAATTAATGAAATGGATGATAAGTAGTTCCAAAATCATGCATAAATTCAAAGAAATTTTCACCAATGTTTTGGAAGATGTGAAGGTTAGTTCAAAGCCATGATCAACAAAAGTTATGCAAGTGGGTCCTCCCCAAAGTAGGCTCTTGCCATAATGCACTTGCATAACCACTTCTATAGATGTCCATGGGCACCCGAGAAGTTAAATGTCGACCATGCTTTTGTTCCAAGCAATACACAACTACCTCAGTTAGGATGCTGCACTATACTATACAAAACCATTGGGCTCATAATCATATGCATTAGTGAAGTGAATAATGGAATGAGATGGGATTGCAAAGATCAAGATATAAGGTGCTTTACCATGTTTACAAGAGGCTCTTGTGATAAGAGTGATTAAAATGATTAGCATACCTATCCATCCAAGTTTAGACCAAGTCCATACCATGAACAGTGACCTCACATTAATGTGTTCCTTCCTACCGATCATCATGAGTCCACAACCACCACAAAGAACAATCATCACTCCAAAAGAGAAGAAAAGAGAAGAAGGAAGGAAGTGCCTTAGTTAGAGGGACACGTTCAAGCACGGGTAACATGTCTTTCTAGCCCCATAACTAGTGCTTGTAGCCTAGTATTGTGTCTAAGGGATGTGCTTTGAATTTACATTATGTTTTTTTAATTTTTTTATAATTTTTTTCTCTTTCTCTCATTTCTTGAATTTTAAAGATTTTTTGAAATTGAAACCACAGCATGCAAAGACATAACTTCCTTTTTATTGGTCAACAAAGGAGGGATGATATGTTCCAAGAGAAGTGATAAACCACATGAAGGAAGTTGAGAAGAGAACCCAACAAGTTCCCTTGAGGTCACACCCTTTGCCATTTCCACTTGGTCATTCCCTCTTTCTTCAAGATATAATGATCATTCATTAATTTTAGTTTCATGAAAGAAGAACCAAATTGTTTCCATGATAAAGATATTTTATTTAGAAAACTGAAGGGATGGATGAGGTGGCCTCACTACTTTACATAATTACTTATCCAATCAACTTGATAGCATAGCACAAAAACCCAACGCATAGCGTTGACTTCTGCATCATGAATGGAAATATTATTAACAGAAACATAAAATACATGCATAAACAAACAAAAAGTTACTTAAGAAAAGAGAAAAATATAAAGAAAACAAAAATATTAAGAAATGGAAAACATATAAAGAATCAAAACATTTTGAAAGAAATAGGAAAATGATAAAAAATTGTAAAAGAGAAAAGGTAAAAAACACTTATGAGTTCTTAAACTAGGATGGAGCATCTCTCTCATGAATAATCCTATGACCACACATTTAGGAGACGGACTGCAAAATCCCCTAGTTACACACCACTAATTTTCCATCTATCATCATTACTGATCTAATTAATCATGTGGTATAGTCTTGCTTCGATCATTTAGAAATGTATATTCATCTAGACTTGAAGGTATTTCTGTTTTGAAGGATCCAGATGTGTTTGCTTCTTCTTCTTGATTTTTTATTTTAATTCTTGAGTTTTCATGTTTAATATTCTTTTCCAATGTATAATCAAAGTGTAAGAACTAATAAGTGGATCAGTTGCATTTATGCCTCTTTGAAATAATTCTATATTCTCATTTTCAAGCCATTGGATGTCTTTTGGTTTAGTGGCTACTATGTAGACTGGTTTTTGCTCACACACTTGTTCCTTAGCTTTATTATAGATTGTGTTAATATTTTTAATTTCTAGCCCACAACTGCACCCTTTACTATTAGTAGTGATGCATGGATTCTTTTGTCTCTCCATAGTGATAGGTTTATCATTTATGTCTTGTGTTGGAGTGTTAATCGTTGTTGGCTTTTGCATATGATTAGGAGAAATCATTCTAATGAGGAAGGGTGTTACACTAGATTGGTCTTGTGCTAGTTTTGATGTGCCAATAGGTCTATGAGTTTTGCACCCATGTGAGGAAACCATCCTAAAGATATGACATTTTTGAGGTTGTGTTTAAGATCTACTAGCATTATCATTTCCGTGTATGTTCACAGCATAAGTGACATTCTTTCATTAAAGTTGTGGTGTCAAATCTTCTTGTGTTGTTAGTGGTGGCATGTGATGTAGGGAAGTATGAAAATATTGAGAATATGACTAAGGGTGAGAGGCATGAGGTGGTGATCCCATAGAAGATGTTGCAGGTTGATGATATTCGAGAGAGTGGTAATAGTGATTTGAGGTAGATGAAGTAGAACTAGTTGGGAAAATAGGTTGTTGAACATAATATTCATACAAGTTTGGTTAGCAATAAGGGTAGTGCTAGTTTCATGATGGCCTCCTCCATGACTATGGGTTTTGCCACTACAGTTGATAGTAGTTTTGAAGTTGATAAAAAATCCCACTAGGATAGTATGGTTGGTTGTAGGACTATCTATAATTACCTTATGAGTAAGGTAATTTCCTAGGTGTTTTCTATTGTACAAACTTGGTATTGAAATCAAAAGCCCAATACTCATGTAGATGTAACATAACTGGGCAATAGTCCTTTGGATGATCATATAGGTAGATGTCACATCCATCATTCTCTTTTGCAGTTGAGTCTATAGCCTCTTCTTCTACAGTTATTTTTCCTTAATAAATGTTCCTAGCTATTTCTTATTTCTTTTTCCTCTTCTTATTTTGATCACTTAATTCTTGTTGCATTACCCTCTCCTCTATGGTTTTTATGTAAGCTGTAACTTTATCATTCATCAACTCCCATATCTTATCTATCCTTGCTTCAAGCTCATCAATAGACTTTTGTATTAGCAAGGTTTGTTGTGAAGTCACCTCATTGAGAGCTACCTTTTTTTCCTCATCATAAATATGGACCCTTTTCTTTTGAAGAGTTGGATCCCAGTTATATTTCTTTACATTATTTCATTTACATAGCTCTCCTTCTTCTTCTACCTTTTACTCAATTAGCTTTTTTATTTGATGGGCTTTCAGTTCATAGAATCAACCTTGGGCATAAATCCCAAGGGTATCCCTTGTTTCATTACGAAGTCTATCTATGATGTGGAAACGTTGCTCTTTTTGGGAGAAACCATGGTCTAGACATCTATGTAGTTGTGAATAGTATCTATCCAAGGCCACATCCAAGGATTCATTTTGTTCTTATTTCCATCCTTGGATTTTTTTTCTTAGGTTGAACACCCTCACATAGGTTTGGTATTTTTTGTTGAAGAGTTTTAGCATTGTGGACCACTAATGGATGAAATCGGGTTCCAATGATCTATACCATCTTTTAGCTTCATATATTAGCAACCTAGGAAAGAGCTTAAGCTTTTTCCACTTGCATTCAATGTTTTACAAGGTGTAGGCATCATGGAAGGCTTGGAAATGATGTTATGGATTAGAATTATAGCCTCCCCTAAATTTAGGAATGTTGTCCATATTAAGCTATTTGATGTAGCTGTCTCTTTGATGCCTTCGGGGTATTTGAACTACCTTTCTAATCTATGTCAGGTCCTTAGTAGCCAACAAGGTTCATCTGTATCAAATGCATCATGGTGATAATCTATATTTCTATTCATTTGATTGTGATGATCTTGTTTATGCTCATTTTGATTTCTTTGATTTTTCCCTTAGGTTCAATTTCTATCTTTATCTTGATCCCATAATGGAGCTCTATCTCTGTAGCTATGTTTATCTTCATCAAAAGTAGATGTTGAAAAGGAAGAGGAAGAGGGTGAATTCGGAGAACTACCATGGATCCTATAGTTCTCCCCATGGTCCCTTGATTTATATTTTCTAGGTTTAGAGGAGATCCTAGACCTTGAGGCCCTCCTTGATCTAGAACTTATTCCATCTCCTCTAGAATTATTTATACCAGTTGAACATAGTCATTGTGTGTAGTACGGGTCAAAATGAGCATATGAAGCCCCTGCCTAAGGTTGTTTACTCTAATTTTATCTAGTATAGAACCTATCATTTCTCCTATGAGAGTTTTCANCTTTATCTAGTATAGAACCTATCATTTCTCCTATGAGAGTTTTCATCATATGATGCATTATTGGTCCTATGTGAAGAAGACATGATTTTAACATGCGTGACTTTAAAATATTAATATTTTCTAATAGATAAATTGTTAACACCTTAACAATGATCGTTTATGATACAACTAATCTAGATAACTAGCACCATTCCAAACAATGATGCCAATGATGAGCGATGGGTATATCCTACATTCAATCATATGAATCACAAGTGTTCATGCATGATTTGGTTGAATTTTGTGGATGGGACTAGTTGTGCATCTAGATTGTTAATCATTAATCATAGTGCACTATCTTTCCACTTGGACTAGTGGTAGCATTGTCATGTATGGTTTAGTCCAAAGTTAGACATATGAGTGTTGATGTTGTTTTGACTTTATGCTATTTCTAATGATAATATAGAAATTAATTATTTAATCTAATTAACAATAAGAAGATAAATGTTGAACTAGCCTATGGGCTATGAGTGTCTATTCCTAGTTTGTTGTACAAGTCCTGAACCAACGTATCCACTACTGGGATTATCACGCGTTATGCTACTAGGCGAACCAAGAAACAATGCTAATGGGATTACTAAGCAAATACGTTTTTATGCTAAAAATTGGTCACACTCATACCGCCTATTGATTAACTTGCATGAAATGTAGATATTAACTAAGTACATGAAAAGTAAACTGCATGAAAAGTAAATCTAATCTAAGTCAAACTACTACAATGAATAAGAATCAATATTGGTCTTATAGCTATTCATGAAATGTTTTTAGGTACATTGCCACTCAAATAAGATGCCATACAACTACCTTAGATCCACATTGTGGGCACTCACTAACTATTGTCTAATACTATAGAATAAAACTGCAAGAGTTTCACTACTCTATTAACAAAAGAATGCCAAAAACACGGTAGGAGCACGTATTTATAGGAAAAAACAAACACTACGTTGATGGGTGTGTGTCAATGTGTCATTGCATGCATCAATGGGATTGTGTTGATGGGTACATGTTGATGCAGCTATGTTGAGGTAGTTGGTTGAAGCAACTACGTTGATGCACCAATGCTTCATTACTAGGTCTACAAGTAAAATCACAATCGGATTAATAATTCAACCTAGAAATACATTCAAATTTATTTTGATAACAAAAGCTCATATACTTTTATCTATTGAAACTATTAAATTAATAAATAAAAATTTTTTGTACAAAATTTCCTACTTGTGCTCAAATTCTAGTTTCTTTATGTCATGCAAAAATTCTTTTACAAATCCTCTCCTCATACTTTGCAACCTATCAAAATCATACTAGAGAAGGATGTAAAAAAAATAATCTTCAAATAGTCCATTAGAAGAATATGTCAGATCGATGTACACCCAGACATGCTATGACTACTTCAATCGTTGCTACTATTTCTTCAACCCTGTGTTGCTCAATTGACAAATCTAAACTCCTCATCTAATGCTATGATCATATGTTAAGATGAATAATAAAAGTTAGCATAGTGATATGGGTCTTGGCCTGGTCATCCTAGGTCATAGGGTTTAATTATACTAAGTAGCACTAAGTTATAAACCTCTATAAATCTTGGGATGTACCAATGTTTTAATTATTTTTGATTTCAACATTTCCCCCTGCCCCTTCCTAAAGATCTATAATCCTTGAGTAAGAAGATTAAAGAATTAGGTCTATTCAGGAAGAAGTATATTCAAAACAAAGGCATAGTGGTATGTTAAGATGAAGGTTTTTAGTTTAAGTCACATTTGAAACATCATTATATTCTTATATAATTCTTCTAAATTATCTAAAAGTAAAACTAAAATTTTGTTTATGTTTACTAAAACCCTCTGAATTTCTTGGACTAGTTAAAATTCATTTACTAATTTTGTTGATAGATAACTTAGTATAGCCCACTGGAATTAAACTTGTCACCTGGGTTTTACACGGAAAGAGTTTATGGTATTGGCTATATGTCTTGGGATGTACTTGTAGTCATTTTTTAAGCTTCTTCCTTGTTAATGATTCAAAGATTAATTTCATTCAAAACAAAGGCTAGAGAAGTATGGAGATCATTTTAGATTTCATGCTAACTTGACTATTATTGTTATCTACTTCAAAACTACATAACCCTAATTCTATATGAACTACATCATAAGGCTATGTAGGTAGCCTGGGCTTCGGCTTTAGGCATAAAATCGTCCCCTACTCTTCAAAGAAGAGGATTAAGACTAGATGCATATAGTATAGCGACATGTCCTACTTATCTTAAGGTGATGGCCTTACATGCATGTACATTTGTGCTCATGGAACACACACACAACATACATGGGCACAAACATTCATTCATGTGAAGCCACTAGCTTAAGAAAACTAGGACACATCCTTATAATACACACATCTTTCCCTAACCCCCATCTCTAAAGATCAGGTGAAGTTCCTATGCCTAAATCCAAAACCTAGGCTACATAATGAGGACATGAACTTCACCAGTGTTAGTCCCAAGCTTAGATACAAAACGAGGAGGGTTAGCGTTAAGTTGGTAACTAGTTTTAAAACTTTGAAAAATCTCTTGGATGAGTTCTTTTTTAGATTTTGTAGATGATAGGAAATTTTCCAAATGCAATATGCAGTAGTCACAGGGTTGGGTTACTATGGAAAAAGGGCAAAGACTTGCCATTAAAAAAAGATCTAGCTCTTCATAAAGGTGAATGGTGAAAATGAACTTATGGCATCAACCTCATTTTGTTGGGATAAGGCTAGGATGATGATGGTGATGATGAATATGTATTTATAATAGTAGGAGTCATGTTTATGTTTGTTAGTTTTTTAGTGTGATTTGAGTGTTTTTGTAACATGGGCAAGAAACTACAAGGTCACTGCAGGTCATAATAAATCATAGTTTGATTTTACAAGTAGTTGTGGATTGTAGTCTCCTATAGTCTATTATTTGAGTCATTTTGTTATATTTTCTAGTACCAGGCTAGGACCTACAAGGTCACTACAAGTTGCAGTAAGTCATACCCAAGATTTGTAGGCAATTACGAATTGAAATTTATCATAATCCATTATAATGATCAAATCTAATGAGTTTCTAGTTGTGAGTCTAATTTGCAAGCCTCTACAAGTCAAAGGGCATTCTAGTCTCCAAGTTCCTAGTTGAACATGATCACAATTGATTTATAATGGAGTCATAGTTTGATGAGAAATAGAGGCCAAAGTAATCTTATGTTTACTAGTATGATCAAGTGTGAATGTAGTTCCATCATAGGCTATTAACTATGAGGATAACTATAAGTCAGAGTCACTCATAATTAGGCCAAAATTATTTTTTAAAAGGCATGAATTTTAAAGCCTTCTAATAGTAGATGAAGATGAATTGACATTGGGAAAGGCTATATAATGGCCCAAAGACATTAGAATGAAATATCAAGAGAAAAGGTAGGATCATATGAAAGAGAGACTTCAAAGAGAGATTCATTGTGCATCCATTCTTGAGAGATTGGAAAAGTGAATGAATGATTATCATTGATGATCTACTTGAATTGAGTATGGAGTGAAGGGTTGATTAAATTACTTGTCCATTCTTTGGAGTTCATTACTTCCTTTATTCTTTGTACATATTTTCTTGAGAA
>MNCI01018152.1:7996-22584 GCA_015680685.1 Gnetum montanum
AATTCTCTTTCTCACATGAACAATGATATGAAAAAGAATAATTGAGAGAGATACATAATAGATCCTTTAAAATCACCTCTTATAGAATTTACAAAGAAAGATAGTCATTTGAAATATCATAGATGGTTAATAGAAAATAGTAAATGTTGTGTCTTTTTTTTTCTTTTTGCTATTAGTAGATACTTCCTTATTAGGGAGCTAGCATTTTTACTAGGTCATATTTGAAATTATGAAATTATAATTGAAATTCTTAGTTACGTCAACCAAGATCCCTAAGATCTATTGGACTATTTTTAAAATTCCTTCTATAGATTTTTTTAATATATTAATGTGTAACACAATAAGTATTAGTTTGCTTTGTAATTTAGTGACCAAAGCCATGTAGTGTTCTTGTCACTACCTAATGAATGAAGACAAAAAATTATTTTCCTTAAATTTATGAATTGATGGACATATGTACATGATTTTGGTCTCAATTCATCTTTTTTTTTTAATTTTTTATTCATTTTTATTATGGGGGAATAACTTTTGATTAAGTCAGAGTATGGTCCCAACTATATTCTATACATAGAAATACCATACCATGTTGTAAATGATTGAAAATTAGCAAATAAAGTTGATACCTAAATCTACTTCAATATCACCCATTATCTCTTCACATCTCTCTTTCTATTCTTCCATTTTGACATTTATAAAATCATCAACTTTACCAATATTTTTAATTATCATTATCAGTACTTAATTCAATAATATATTCAAGCATTCACTCAAATCATAACATTAATAATGAATATGAGAATCAACCTACATCATCTCATACTTTTTGATACTTCAAAATTTCTCAAACAAAGAAGACCAGGAGTCACCTCGGTAAGACTATAATTTCATCATTTATTTCAGCAAAAATTTTATTACATCAATCTATACCATTAGAAATATCATTCAAAGTTGCAAAAGAGAAATTTCAAAGTGCCCTATCATTTTTAATGAAACATGAGACTTTGTTCTATGGAGAAACATGATGAAAGGCCTTCTTGAGTTCAATGACATTTAAGAACTAAATCAAATGCAAGTCCTTCATTCCTATTACTACAAAAAATAATGGAAAATAAGATAATCCTTCTAGGATAAAAATGTTAGATCATGAGAAAAGAAAGAAGAAAGAATCTCTAGCAAAGATAATCATCATATTTGACATTTCAAAAATCATAATAAGAAGATTATGTTTCTTAGAGATAGCTAAAAATTATTGAAAATATTTTGTTCAAACTAACATGACAATCCCAAAAATCAACATACTAAAGAATTATTCAAAAGAACCCAATTTGATAAACTTGAAGTCAAAAAAAGGAGAAAACATTAGAAACTTCTTTGAAAGAATATATGGATATCTAAAACAGATGAGTGAATATAGATGTTACTTCACTAAATATCAAATAGTCCAAAAGGTGGTTGCTTCTTTGTATGATTAGACATATCAAAATATTATAATGAATTTTCTTCAAAATAAGGAATTCAAATAGTTTATAGTAGATGATTTGGTCTCTCAAATCAGTTTCTTGGAAAGCTCATGAACTTATAACAATAATGATGAACATGTTTTCACAACTAGTAGAGGAAAGGGTAGATCTTATAGAGAAAGAGAAAGAAAAGGATATGACAAACCCTAATGATCAAAATTCACTAAATTATTCAGACACATTAGAAAATCAATACAAAAACATCAAAGGTAGAGGATTTTAGGAGGAAGATGTAATAATCATAATCAAATTAACCAAATCATTTTTCTATCCCATATTGTAGGTTCTAAAAATAAAAAGAATCTTAATGGAATCATGTTGGGTAAGAATTAGATTTGAAACTTTTTAGCTTCAAAATAACAAACAAGAGGAGGCACCAACATTAGCATTTACTCAAGAAGAAAATCAAGTTAATTACAAAGCCTTTAATTTTATGACCAAAGTTAAATAAGAATCATGGATAGTAGAGACTAGATGCTCAAACCATATGGCTCCTCACATATCTTATGAATTATAAACCCAACAAAATTGGTAATATTAAAATTGATGATGACAACTTCATAGAAATAGAAGGGATAGGGGATTATATTATAAGACATCTTAATAACAAAGTCATTGCTATTATAGAAGTATTCTATGTACTAAATCTCTCAAATTCCTTACTTTTAGTAGGATAAATGGTTAGCAAAAGAATTAATATAAATTTTAAAAATGATTTGTGTGTTATAAAAAAACCAAATGGAGATAAGATCATGAGAATCAAAGCCTCCAATATTCATAGTCAAGATTGCAATTATTTTGACCTAAAAGAAAATCCTATTGACATCATACATTATCATCAAGAACACAAGAAACTTGTTTTTTTAAGTGACTGATGAGTGGCAAGGTACCCCTACACTCAACCATACGAAATACGAGCATTCATGCATGATCTGGTCAAACTCAGTGGATAGGCTAGTTGTGGTATCTAGATAGTTACAGGTTGATCGTAGTTCACTATCTTACTGCATGGACTAGTATTTACTTTGTCACATATGGCTTAGTCTAGAGTGAGGCATATGATGTGATCCTAAACTAGTGCTACTCCTAGAGACAATGGAAAATAATCTTGATTAAACTAATGAGCAATAGGAAATGAAGTCTAAGCTAGCCTAAGTGCGATGAGCATCCGTTCCTTAATCATCCATACACATCTTGGACCTTGTGCATGACTACTACTGGGATTACCAAGCGTAGATCCTAGGTACGCTATTGGGTTACCATGCAGTCACACTTAAATGCTCGTGATTAAGTCGTACTCATTCCGCAGTTAACAACAAGAATAGTAAATGATGGTAAAGAAATATTAACTAAGAAAAAAATAAATAATAATAAAAATTAAATAATTAAAACTAAGTGAATGCTGCAATGATGAAGTAATCTCGATCTTTATTGTCGATCATGTGTGTGTCCAAGTACATCACACTCGAATAAAGGTTTCTATAGTGGGAATAATCGAGCTTGGGGCCATGAAGAGCCCAAACATGCCCGCATGGATGACCCTTGCAAGTATAGCATTAGGCACTTGATCTGATAACCACTCCTATGAGGATTCATCTCATCAAACTTAAGGAGAAAGTTCTCTTTCATATGTCTTGAAGTGATAACTATAACTTTAGTATATGGAGCGACCGCTACAAAATAGTAAAAGATACCTTTTGAGCCTTTGCATGGGTGTAACAAATTACATGAACAACAAAAAAAAAATAGCCTAATAACCATATAAATAGAAACACATTAGCATAAAAACAACAGATTAATAACACTTACTTCACCTATATGACTCAAGCTCATAAGAGCCCTAGGTTGTGGGTCAAAGTTGAAATCATCAAGAGATGGGCTCACCCACTAGCTATCTATGCTCCTATTTGCTAGGTATCTCTTGTAAGCCTTAAGGTGATGCCCAATACTACTCTCAAGGTTCCCATGCAATTGCTCCAACACCAGAAGCCTCATGTTTGGGCTCTTAGTGAACACCTCTATAGTTGTGCGAGCTAGGAGAAAGAGGTTATGAGCCTTGATTTGGCCTTGACCATCAATCCTTCACTTACAAGCAAGTAAAACAAGAAATCATATATAGTTGTAACTTTAAATGCATAATAGCAAAAAAAGAATAACTAAGATAACAATATTGCTTATCTCTCTATGTGATAGACGATGCCTAGAGGTTTATGGAACCACATATGAGCATGATAGCCCACTATCAAGGTATTGTTCAAGTTATACTATCCAAATATTTGAGATAATTTATGAGGGCCCATAGTAGTGAGGTCATCACATGTTTTTCCTTCTACAAAGGCATCAAGTTTATCCATGATGAAATTCATAATTAAATTGGAGGATCTAGGTAGGATGGCCTCCACAATTGTTTTTGCTGCCTCAAACTTCAAGTGTGACCAAAATATGATAGTATAATTTGGGAGTAGGTAGGCTAGGAAGCTTGAGGTCCCCTTCCTAAGCCATACCCCATGCTGATCCCACTTCATGTCAAGGTTTGGGGACTTAGGTGTGGACATGCTGATGCAACATAATAACCCCACCATCTCTATCACTACTAGGATAGATTTCAAGAAGACACTAAAATATTCAACAATAGTGGATATAAATGTAGGAAAAAGCTAACAATGAAGTGGTAGATCACAACAATGAACTAGCAGTTGCTTATTAATGAACTGCACTTTCCATTTCTATTGTCCGATGGTTTTTTGAATTTTCTTTAAAGATAACATAAGACTTCTAAACGTGTTGTGAAGTTCTATTTCAGTTAATTTTTGATGTCTCCAATTTTGTAACCCGGATGTGGCTATTTAAGTCTACCCTGGGATCCATCATAAACAACATGAGAAAGACAAGAGTGGGAGAATTCTCACATTGCATGAGAGAGAGGTTTCTTCTTGTTCTCTCCCTGTGATGAAGAGAGAACCCTGTTATTTCCACATTGCATGAGAGAGAGGTTTATTCTTGTTCTCTCCGTGTGATGAAGAGAGATGCTTCTTATTTCCATCGCTCATAATAAGATGTTTTCTGCAATTATCTATCGTTCAACTGCTCTTTATTTTCATCTCATTTCATATTCTGCTACCAGATCTGCTAACAATAAACATAGAAACTTAAAACCAAAGCCCTACAACCATTAAGCATAAAAAACCACTTAGATAACATTTGAAACACTTTACATAAAATTACAGTTTAAAACTAAAACTATAACAATGACAACCGAAAACATGAAAATGACAGTTTAGGACTAAAAACATGAAAAACGAATTTGAGCACCTAAATGGAAAGTTGCAGTGGAGAAAAGAGGAAGAACAAAAATAACACAAGAAAAACAAAGAGAGAGAACAGAAGAGAGGAGAATAGAGAGGAGGGGAAAGGAGAGGAGAGAAGGAAATTTCATGTTATTGATGAGGCTCAAGGCAGAGTAGCAGCATTATCACCGGCTCCTCCTCCTCCTCCTTACTGTCATAGCCTGTGCTATTGCCATATCCACTATTATTGGCTCATCCCTATGCAGTTAAAAATTCTTCTTTTTCCCTCCCTTCCTTTGCCATTCCGTGCTTCACAATTTTGAATGCCATCAAATCTATTCATGCACAGGATTTGGTTCATCATATGCTCTGCTGCAACCCACCAACATTTCCAGTGGTTTTCTGGGCCCGAGTTCATCCATCCACTGTCATCGTGTTCTTGGAACAAAGAAGGCAATGATGGAGATTCTATGTGAATGTTGAGCCACTGCCTTTCCCCCATTGTGGTGTTACCATTGATTTTATTCTCAACAGATGCTGGAATTAGGTGAGTATGGATGGTTGGACCAATGTTTTTGCTATAGTTGGAGATTGGGTATTTTCGATGCTTTTTTAGTTCGATGCTTCCTCCTGTGCCTTGGCTATCTATCTTTCTATCTTTCATCTATGCTGGGTGTGTGTGTCCTTTTTTTCCCCTTTCGTTTGTGGGCGGGTTTTAAATTTTTCTGTTCAGAGTAGCTGTTCCGGATTTGTTGAGATTGCGCGAATCCAGATAAATTGTCGGTATTGAATGCTCTCCTGATCGTTGCTAAAGAATAAGAGAAAGGCAGGAAGCGAGAACATATAGAGATTTTGCCATTCCACGGTAACAAGAAGAGCGAAAGGCAGGAAGAGGGAGCAGATCAAGATTTTTCCATTCCACGGTAATAAGAAGAGCGAAAGGCAGGAAGCGGGAACAGACCAAGCTTTTGCCATTCCGTGGTAACAAGCGGAGCTGCTATTCTTTCATTTCTTCTTCTTCTCCTTCTTTTGTTTTTCGGTGTGCAATTACTGTGTGTTTTCTTTTTCTGGCGCGTTTTTCTTCTTTTCTCATTTTGTGTATGGAACCACATATGAGCATGATAGCCCACTATCAAGGTATTGTTCAAGTTATACTATCCAAATATTTGAGATAATTTATGAGGGCCCATAGTAGTCAGGTCGTCACATTTTTTTCCTTCTGCAAAAGCATCAAGTTTATCCATGATGAAATTCATAATTAAATTGGAGGATCTAGGTAGGATGGCCTCCACAATTGTTGTTGCTGCCTCAAACTTCAAGTGTGACCAAACTATCATAGTATAGTTTTGGAGTAGGTAGGCTAGGAAGCTTGAGGTCCCCTTCCTAAGCCATACCCCATGCTGATCCCACTCCATGTCAAGGTTTGGGGACTTAGGTGTGGACATGTTGATGCAACATAATAACCCCACCGTCTCTATCACTACTAGGATAGATTTCAAGAAGACACTAAAATATTCAACAATAGTGGTTATAAACATAGAAACTTAAAACCAAAGCCCTACAACCATTAAACATAAAAAAAAAACACTTAGATAACATTTAAAATACTTTACATAAAATTACAGTTTAAAAATAAAACTATAACAATGACAACCAAAAACCTATATATCTAAGAAATATCTCAATTCTCCAAGGTCTTTCATTTTAAATTCATGTTTCATATCCAACTTTGAAATTATGTCATCCACATAGAGAGATCTAATGATAAAATCAATTTTTTCATATTTGTAGTACAACGTTAGTTCACACACACAAGAGAAGTAGTTTTTCATTAGGATATATCTATCAATTCTATGAAACCATGCTCTAGGTGGTTTTTTCAAGCCATAAATAACATTCTTAACTTGAAAAATTTATCTTTCATGCCTTCCACTACATATCTTTCAAGTTTATGTACATAAACTTCTTCATCAATGTCACCATTTAGGAATACTAGATTCATTTTATAAAGTTTCATATTATGATGAATAGTAATAGATTTGATAAGTTTTATAGTTTCGAACCTACCTATTGGTGCAAATATTTCATCATAATCAATATTTTTCTTTTGCTTAAAACCTTTATTAATAATTCTTACTTTATGATTAGTTATTTCTCCTTTCTCATTGAATTTAATTTTTTATATTGAATTGCAATCAATGGTTTTCTCATCTTATAGTTTTTTAACAAGTTTCCATGCATTGTTCATCATGATTATCTCATATTCTTTATCCATAGCTTGTTTCCATACTTTATTTTTTAGAGCTTCTCTAATAGTTGAAGGTTCTTGTGTGAGAGTTGAGTAAGTTATGTTTGTAATAGCCCTTGATGTTATTAGCCTTCTTTCAAAATTAGTGTCCAATATTTGTGTTAAAGGATGATCCTTTTGAATTCTTATTCTTGGGATGATTTGATTTATTGATCTCTAATGATTTTGTTGAACATTAGTAATTCCAAATTTTTCTTCTTGAAATACCATATCTCATGATAAGTACCATTTATGTTCTATAAGATCATAGCATAGATACCTGCTTGTTTTGGAATCATAACCTAGAAAGTTATAACTTTTTCCACTATCATTTAGCTTGTTGATAAATTTCTTATGAGTCCTTGCATAGCAATGAAATCCAAATGTTTTTATGTAAGAGAAATTTGGTAACTTTTTGTAAATAATTTCATATGAAGATTTGTCTTAGTTGCTACTACTAACGATTTTATGTATGATGTATGTTGCCATGGTTATGACCATACTCTAGTATTAATTGGGTAATTTTGCATTCTTGATAAGCCATCTCATCATGTTTTGAAAATTTTTGTTTTCTCTTTCAATAATATCATTTGATTATGAGTTGTATGCATACATTGTTTGGTAAAAAATACCTTCCTTGTTGCATATTTCTTCAAAATTTTTATTAATAAATTGTCCTCATTTATTTGTTATGATTTCCTTTATTAGAAGAATCATGGTAGTTTGCATTTGGTTAAGGAAATTTTCAAACTTGGTGAAAGCTTCATCATTTATCTTTTGGTTGTAATTCTAGGTGTATCTTGTATAATCATCCACAATTACAAGAAAGTGGTTTGCTCTTCCCATTGATGAGATTAACCTAAGACTAGTAATGTCCATGTGAAGAAGCTTGAGACACCTATATCTTCTTTACATTTGAGTGGTATGGGATGAATTAGTTTGTTTTCCTTATATACATGTTTCATATTTATCCTTTGAAATCTTCTTGATCTTCAATCCTATGGCTTTGTTTAGTCTTATCATTTTTTTAATATTGGAGTAGGATGTATGACATAGTCTTTTGTGATAAAGCTTGGCTTGATTTTCTTCTTGGATGGATTCCAACTAATGTTTTTGATTAGTCTAATATGTAAAAGTTCTTAAATCTTGGTTTTGACTGGCAACAAGGTCTTCTTTAAATTTTGAAGCTTTTATGCTAGTGATGTTGATGCTTTGGGTATTGATGTGAATAGGGTTTCCTTTTAAGTAAAAGTAATCATAGTTCAAGAAACATATGTTTTTGTTATAGGATTTTATTTTCCTAACCTCTTCTCCATTTGGTTTTGATATGATGCATATGCCATGCTTCAATTTTCATCTATACCTCTTCTAGCCATTTTTCATACTAAAATAAGAGGATTGGAGATGTTTGGAAGATAGAAAACTTAAGTAATAGGAAAGAAATTATTGTGTGGAAGCTTGATTATACAATCTTCTCTATCTTTTATGTTGAAGAAGTTACTATTTCCAACTTTAATGTTTTCAAGCTTGTTATTTTGTTTGTAATTGAAAAGACTTGACTTGAAAGGTGTCATATGGTTTGAAAAGCCACTATTCACAAGTCAAGAATCTTCTTTAATGTTCAAAATGAAATTTAAGACCCTTGAATTACCTTGGTCTAGTTATTATTCAGTTAAGATCAATTCTTCTACTTCCTTTCTCTTTAGTTGTAGAGATTCAAATCCAACTCTTATCTAGCATGTATAAATGAGATGTCATTTTTCCTATAAAATCAACAAAACGAAATAGAAGAGTTGTTTGAGTTGGACCTCTAATTGTTGTTCCATATTTCTCATGGATGCCCTCTTCCTATAGTGAATCTGGAAATTTCATTGTTATCTTAACCTTTTGACTTTTCTTTACTTGTTTGATTATTTTGATTTTAAAATCGAATTGATTAATCTTCCTTTTCCTTTAAATCTTCCTTCTTTTCCTCTTTGTTTGGATACATAGGCTTTCTCTTCAAATGAGTTATTTCTTATTAACTTTATATCCTTTAGTATTCTGATTTTGGCCACCAATTCAATTTCACTTAACATGTCTAAATCTTTTGAGAGTATTATGTTTTCCATGGTGTTTTCAAATCTTGAAATAGTACATAGAGCTTAGTTAATTTTTGAACCTTTTACTTTGATGTGTAATTGCAAACAAATTTATTTATTCTTCTTAGGCTCACATACATTCTTGTAAAGAATTCTTCTATGTCTTCATGTGGTCTAATTTGTAAAGAGTCAAACTCTTGTTTATACATTAGTTCTAATAGTCATCTATTTTCTAGATTTCCTTTGTATTCTGGTTGGAAAATATTCCATATTTCCTTGGTTATTTGATAAAGAATGAGTCTTGATGATATGACATTTGAAACATTGGTAGCAATCATTGTTGTAGCAAGATTTTTCTTCCTTTCTTTATTTTTATATTCTCAAATTTGAATCTTGGTCATGTTTTGAAAATCATAAATGAATTCAATATTGGTTTGCACAATGTCCTAGTAGTCATTATATTTTAGGAATCCTTGCATAAGTTTGGTTTATAAACTGAAGTATTTTGATCCATTGAATATCATGGAATGTGTTGGAATGTCATTAGCATTTATGGTGACTAAATTTTAAATCATTATAGCTTTAATATCACTAATATGCTATGATAATATTTATTCTTATCTTTAGCAATAGAAATCATAATATAGAATGAATGAATTTTGATGAAAATTTATTTACTACAAGTTGTGATATTACAACATGAGTTGTGATCTTTGGAAATAGAGATATAAATAAATTGAGGATACCTTAAGTAGATCATGAGGACATAATTCATGGTATATGAAAACCTAGAAATTTTAGGATTTTGAAGCTTATCATGATTGTACCATGAGTCATATAGAATTTTCCTTATTTGAAGTGTTCACCATGGGTTGACCATAAGTCATGGTCAATGAAAAAATAATTCTTATAATACCATGTGTTATTGTAAACTCATGATCCATTCTTTTGCAATACTACAACTTAACAAGTTTTTCTATAGTTTAACATCTTAAGTATTAGGAGATTACAAGTTGAAAATTTTGATGAATTTTATATGTATATATTTTCCTTGATGAGTCCAACAATATGGAATCATAAAATTTGGTAATAGATGATGAAAATTGTTACAATAGGATCTGATCTTGTTTGTGACTTTTGAATTCTATCTGAATATAGAATTTAACCAAACTTAATATGAGAGTAGTCAAGTTTTGCAATAGATAAATTGTGGTGATTAAACTTCTATAGATATTTTTGAGATAAATACAACATTTCAATGAAAATAGAGTAAATAGAATAATGATAATAAGGTGATGATGATGAGGTGGGTGAAAATGGAGTATAAAGGAGAATAAAGTTCATACAACTTCTTTATTGCCTATTTTTCGAAAGTGTTGTATCATTAAATGGCCTTGATATTTATGCAAAAATAAAGGAACCATGTTAAGTGATAAGGAAAGTATAATCCATGCTAAAAATCATGAATAAAATAGGAGAAAAAAAGTAGAATTGGGGCCATTAACAAGTACATCTACCCACCAATTAAAAATATTTTAATATCCTCTTTTATCTTCTTCCTCCACTAGATGACAAGAAAGAATAAAACATTTTTTATATAAATTAAAAATATAAAAAATGATGACTTGCATAACACACTAATAATAACAATTTTTGCATTAACAAATTACAACATTTACTTCCTTTGTAACATAGTGAATTCTTATATACATCATTTAACTCTTATTTATTATCTCTATGAAAACCTACCATAGAAAGTTAAATGGTTAGTGTTAGTCACATCCTTTATATACTTAATAGCTTGATCATTGGTTATCATACTTGTGGTAGGAGGTCCACCAAGAAAAGTCCTCAAAGGTAATGCTAGCAGAATGTCTCCTTTTCTCATCTCCATTTTATCATTATCTTTCCCTTCTTTGTGTTAAGGTTTGCTATGCTAGTAGTAAACTCAATATTTCCAAAATAGTTATATACATACATTGTTATTATGCATGGTAACCACTATCATGGTGGTAGTAATATTTACAATGAAGATACCAATTAATTTATAAGTTGCAATGTTTCATTTGAAATGATAATGATTCCTAGCATCATATAAATATGGTACAAAAACTTCCATTTCATATATCATCATCATCATCAACAAGCATGATAAAAGGTGCAACACATGTGTATAACTCTATAACTTCTATTTTCATTTATGATTTACAACTTTCGATGTGCTATATACATAAAATTTCTTTCTTTTATAGTTTACTTATGAGGAGCGACAAGTATCCCTTATGCCCAACCATACAAATCACAAGTGCTTACACATGATTTGGTTGATTTCGTGAATGAGACTAGTTGTGGCATCTAGATTGTTAAGCATTGATTGTAGGATGTTGTCTTTTCACTTGGACTAGTGGTAGCTTTATCATGTATGGTTTAGTCCAAAATTCGATATATGATAATTGATGTTGTTTGGACTTTAATACTCCTAGTTGTGAATGTGATGAAAGTTGAGAACAAAAATCTAAATCTATGTAATGATAGTAATGTAAATCTACTCTAGCCTAAAGTGATGAGCATCTGGTCATGGCTTACTATACATGCCTTGTGCTCGTGTAATCATTACAAAAATACCAAGTGTTATGTTACTAGGCAAACTAAGTAATAACACTACTGGGATTACCAAATGATTACACTTAAATGCTTAAAACTAGTCATACTCATTTCACTTTACTAATGAACAAATAAAGTAAAATACTTGGAAATATAAATGATTAAACTAAGAAAATAGTGGAAATGTAAATTATTAAACTAAGAAAATAGTAAAAACTATGCTAAATAAAATACTAAAAGTAAGTGGATGCGATAATGATGACTTTGGAAGAGAGAACCTGCTTCAAGATTGGGACATACAACTTGTTTCCCACCAAAGGGCTCAATCACATTTCCACTTATGTGGCTAGGGGAAGCACCATTTTAATGGAAAAAATTTTAGTTAACCTTTCCCAGTACTATTTCATAGAGATTCAATGATCATTCAAAGAAATGAAGTCAAGCAGACTAACACTTTTGTTCCCCTGTTTAATCAGAAAGTTGTGCAAGCACATGGGAATCTTAGGATATACCAATGATATCTTCAGAAGGCTTAACACACCTCCTTTGCAGATCTCCTCAAAATCGTAGCATGAAGAAAATATTTTGATGAGGAGCAAGAAGTTGAAAAGGAGTTAGAACTAAGAACTGAAACACAACAAGAGCTTGAGCAGTGCCCACAAGCACAAGCTTTGTTGCCACTACTGTAAAATTATAGACCATCGATGAGCCATCTACAAAGAATCACTGAGACTATCAGTTGGGGGAGTAGGATAAGACCAATATTTTGTAAGTTATGGATGACCAGTTTTTGGGTTTGTGTGGATGGAAATGGGTAAGCGTGGATTTTCTTTAAAAGTGTTGTCCATGAATCTTAGTTGACAAAATTTTTTGGATCGATCAGTTGGAGGGATGTTAAGGTGACTTCCAGCGATAGTTTGTTGCTTTACTTGGTGAAACGATTTCGAGTATTTTTGTTCCGACTGAAAATGGTGTGTGTAGTGTTTTGTTGCTGTGTATTTGAATTTCTTCTAGGCTGTGATGATGGTCTGTAATGTACGACGAGAGTGTAGTCAATTGGAATGCGACGTGGGTATTAGTGCATATTTTCATGGTGGACTTTCCAATAAAACGAACAAAACTTGTCTGGAGGCACCTATCCCAATCCAAGAGAATCTCTCTTGGCAGAGACACAACAAACCAAATCCAATTAATCATAAAACAATTGTTAAAAAGAAATTTGTGTACAGTATTTTGAAATATACCTTTTCCCTTACAAATTTGTTTTTTATCAACAACTGCATCTGCTTTTTATGATTTTGTAATATCCTTGGAAGTTTTGTAAATTTTTTGTGCTTTCGCGTCAGATATTTAATAGAAAGGTCTTCAGGAAGTTTTGCTTGCCGTGACAATATCAATGTTATGATAAAAGATTAATACCATTGCTATCCAATTCGGTAAATACTTAAATTAGTTCTTTGCCATGGAAGCATAGGACAGTGCTTTAAAAAAAATGGTAGAGGAATGTTGCTTGTATAAATATTCATTAGTTGTTACAAACTTTCATTAATGAAATATGAGGAATAGTTTTCAGAACAGGTAAAAAGGTAGTTTTTTTATTGTTTGATTAAAATATGTTAAATTATTTATTTATTAAAAATGTTTTTTAAAAATCCAATACTCAATTTTAGGAATATTATATTATTTATGTTTAGTCTATTTTTAATTCTAACATATACTAATATATATACAAATATCCTCCAAATAAAGCTAAATCAAAGTTATCATCACTTAGAGCAAGGAGAGGGATTCATATTAGGGATCTATATTTTCATGCAAGATATAGACTTACCAAGAAAATAAATTTTTAAAATATATGTATTGGCTTGCATGCATTTCTTAGTTATTTTTCTCTATGTTAATAAATTTGGTTACAAATGTATTATATTTCTAATGTATTACCTTTTTAATTAAGGCTTATGCTAATTATTTTTATTCCATATTTAGATTTTGCCTAAATAATAAGAGTAGGATGTACCCTTTAGAGAATATTGGTATAACTTTCATATAATTTGATTAATATTTTAGTTACTTGTTAATAATAATTCAGTAATTTAAAAATTACTTTACATGTATTGTTGTAGAAGAACTCGTCAAAATTCATGGGCTAAAGTTAAAGTAGAATCGAATGAAGGAATTCAAGTAAATGACGTAATTAGATTTGAAGTTAAACTAGAATGTAGTGAAGAAGAAAAAGATAATGATGTAATGGACCATGGAATGATATCAAGGTTGAATGAGTTGTTCCCAAAGGGCTTTGATCTAACAATAACAATGTTGGAGCTACTTCCAAAGGATCTTCATTTTCAAATGATTTATTCTTGAATCCATTCTAAGTTTTGCAAGTACATCCGTTATTGATGGTTTCAACTTAGTTGTATGATTATAATGTGTGTAAATCTATTGTACATAGAATAGTTAAAACAAATGTAATTTATATAATATCCCTCAACTATATTATTTTAATGGTTCAATAGATGTACTCCAAAGATTTAGTTGAACTGATATCTTATTTGTCTTTTGATTAAAGATTAGAGATTGTGACCTTTACTTTCTAATTTAATTAGAGATTACAGTTATTGCATACTCAAATTTAATGGTATCTATAATTACTATTACAATGGGTAATTCATTGTGCTCTTTTCATCAGTAGTTTGTGAACATATAAAAAGTATTGATTACAATTTATTAAAATAAATAGTTTAAAAAGGTAGTAACATTTTCTGATTACAATTCATCAACAAAATAATATTTATCAATTTATTATAAT
>MNCI01018152.1:23768-35114 GCA_015680685.1 Gnetum montanum
CCAACAGTAATACCATAACAATTGCACTTTAAATTAGTTGCAAGGTTAGATATAGAGTTGTAGAGGTAATGTTCCCTAGAATTATAACTTGATGTGTAAACCTCTATTGAGATGTTTCTGAGTTCATATAATATTTGAATTTCATATAGTATTTGAATTTACACTGTGACTCTTTTGTGCTAATGTCAAATATTGGTGGTGGCAGTTTGCATGGCAAAGGCAGTTGGCGGTTGACAACATTTAACATGGCAAGCGGTAGAACATGGTAGGAGGTGGCGAACATCAACAACAATCGTAGGCAGATGGCCAATAGGCAGATTGCAGACTTAAACAGAAATAGACACGTTTTTTTTCTTTTTTTCTTTTCTATCCACGTGGCAGAGACCAACGCCCAATAGCGGCAGTGCCAGCGCGATCATAGGTGTAGCCGACATTGGGCAGCGATTAGGGCCTCTTCTGGATAAATTATAATTTGAATTTGAATTTTTGTTTTGTGTTATTTATTTTACTCTAAAACTATACAAATGTTTAGTTTTGATTTTTATATGTTTTTTGAAACATAGGAGAATGCTCCTAAAATTAAATTTAAGTTTCAATATTGTGTTTAAAATATTATTATTATTATTTTGTGACATAACTTTAAAATATTATTATTATTGTTTTGTCACATAACTCTTTCTAGGTGAGACTATTCCCGATTTCCATACCCATATGGGAGGCGCCCTAGGCAATAGTCTCCTAAAACGAGTTTTCACACGTGTTCGCGTGTCCAAAATTTATGCATCAATCGGTGTTTTGTCACATAACTTCCCTAGTGTGTTTTTAACACAAGCAATCGCGATTCAAGTAGGAATCAAGGGACATTGTTTGGGATCATTTGAATAAAAATTCCAATATATAAGGCCCAATTTAGAAAACCTTGGCTAATGTGATGGAACGTGGAAACCTGTGGAAGATATCGTAAAACTTATTAACAATGAAAAGATTTAAAATTCTCATTTCGATTGTGATTTAATACAAATCTTGTCAAGATGGAAAGGAGCTTGTAAATGAATTTTAAGGTTGTTAATTTCTTACATTGCTAATTCAGAATCAGGTTGCTTA
Organism: Gnetum montanum; assembly: GCA_015680685.1. Classification (NCBI taxonomy): domain Eukaryota; kingdom Viridiplantae; phylum Streptophyta; class Gnetopsida; order Gnetales; family Gnetaceae; genus Gnetum; species Gnetum montanum. The sequence continues at coordinate 24,873 of MNCI01018152.1, forward strand.
TTCATGTTGGTAAATAGAGACCACAACACCAAGAACTGGCTTATGTAGTATTTTTCCACTTGTGTGTTAAAAGTAGGATATAAACTAATAGATTAGATAGTGGAAGTAAAATGCAAAATAGTAACACCCAATATCAGAAGAACTCATGTGGTTCACCTTTCCTTAGGAAAACTCCAAAAAAAATCTTCTTCCACTAATAAATAATAGGAATACAAAAATGTCTCTCTAGTTAATTATTAAAGGTATACAAAATTGACATACACACTCAAGAAAAAATATTCTTGGAATAACGAAGAGAAATCTTACACCTCCTTAGGAAAAATTCTTAAGAACCTAAGCTCACAAGGCTTATTTGTGTGTCTCTCCCTTTAGCCTCTCTTTCCCACTTTGGCTGTTGGCTTCTCTTCTACCCCTACATCCATTTTCCATTTCCCTTATAATCAAGGGAAATGCCCTATGCTACGTAACTTAACTTAGGTAGCCTTTGTTGAGGGCTGCCTAACTTAGTAGCCAACATGGGTAGCTAGTTTTGGCTACCTAACTTAGCAGCCAACATGGGTGGCTAATTTTGGTTAGCTTAGCATGTAGCCTGCTTTCCTCTCCTTTTTATTTATTTATATTAATGTGACATGGGCATCATGTTGGAGGGATCCACACACATCAATCTTTCCCTCGTGACTACATGAAGGGCTTAGCTATTCTAGCAATTTCTTGATAGATCTCCATCTTATCCTTGGATGTGGTTTTGGCATCATATTCGAACCATTTTCACTTATGTGAATCTTCTCTAGTTTCAATTGCTTGGTATTTAATATATCTCGTATCTAGTGATACCTCATGTTAATATGCTTTGACCTTGAATGAAAAAAGGCATTTTTATTAAGATGTAAGCTTTGATGGTCCTAGTACAAAATATACCTATCTTGCTTACACCCAAGCTCTTCTAGGAATTTCTTCATTCACAGTAATTCCTTGCTAGCTTATGTAGTTGCAATAAACTTGGCTTTTGTTGTTGAAAGTGCAACACATTTTTGCAACTTTGATTGCCAAGACACAACTTCCTTTGCAAAGGTTATTAGATAACCTGAGATGGATTTTCTAAAGTCTACATCTCTAATCATATTAGCATCAGAATAGCCCTCTACTTCAAGCTTTCCACTTCTAAAACAAAGTGAGAGTTTGGAAGTTCCTTGAAGGTACATGAGAATCCATTTAACTTATATCCTAATGCTCTCCTCTTGGATTGAAGAGAAATCTTCTTAAAACACCAATTGCATAAGTAATGCCTAGTCTTGTGCAAACCATAGCATACATCAAACTTCCTACTACTAAAGCATATGGAATCTTGCTCATTTCTTGCTTATCCTTTTCTATAGAAGGGAACTATTCCTTTCTCAACTTGAAGTGATTAGCAAGTAGTGGAACCTCTCCAACACTTTCTCAATGTATTTCTCTTTCAATAGCCATACTTTCCTAGATCTTCTATCTTGGTAAATGCTCATACCAAAGATTTTCTTAGCTAGATCCACATCTTTCATAGTGAAACATTTTCTAAGAACCTTCTCAAAACTTTTGATCTAGACATCCTTGCCAACAATCAACATATCTTCTACATAAAGTAGGAGGAAAAGGAAGTTTTCATAAGCAAATTACACAATGATCTACAATCATCTTGTTGTGGTCATCCTCTATCATAAAAGACTCAAATGTTTTGTACCATTGCTGAGGTGCTTACTTTAATCCATATAGACTCTTCTTTGGTCTACACACCATGTTTTCTTTTCCTTTGACTTTGAATCCATCTGGTTGCTCCGTATAGATCTCTTCCTTCAAATCACCATGAAGAATGATAGTCTTCACATCCACTTGCTCAACCTCCAAATTTAGACTTGTGGCTAAACTCAAAATCATTTTGATGGATGTCATCTTCACCACTAGTGTGAAGATTTCTTCAAATTCAATGCCTTTCTTTTGATTAAAGCCTTTCATAACCAACCTTAAATTATACCTTATTTCATCTCCATCAACCTTTTGTTGGTACACCTACTTGTTCTTTAGTGCTTTTCTTCCTACTGGTAATTCCACCAACTCATATGTGTCATTCTTCTTTAATGACTACATTTTTTATTGCATGGCTTTGATCCACTTCTGTATTTATCTGCCAAAGCCTCATCATAACATTTAGGTTCATCCACTTTAGTCAACACCACATAGTCATTAGGAGGATACTTTCTAGAAGGTTGGGGACTTCTTGTTGATCTCATCAATGGTACTTCAACTACATCTTGACTTTGTTGTTGATCATCATTTGTGGAAGCCTGAGTAACTTCTTGTTCATTTCCACCTTGATTCTATGATTTAGGTGGAAGGACAAGATTGTGATTCACCTTATCACTTTGCTTTTGTTTCTAGATCTTCTTGTTAATGTCTTTGATAAATTGATCTTCAAAGAATACAATATCTTAGCTTCTGACTATTTTCTTTGTAATAGGATCAAATAGTTTATAGCCAAACTCATCATTGCAATATCCAAGAAATATGCATTCCCTAGTTTTTCCATCTAGCATGGATGTCTCATCCTTTGGGATGTGCATAAATGCTTTGCAACTAAACACTTTCAAATAATTATAGGAGACATATTTATTATGCCATACTTTCTCTAGAATATCTTCATCTAGAGCAACTGAGGGAGAAATATTGATCAAATCAGTAGCTTTCTTCACTACTTCTTCCCAAAAGGTTTCGGGTAACTTTACATGTGACAGCATGCTCCTTGACTTTTCCACAATAGTTTGGTTCATCCTTTCAGCTAGATCATTTAGCTGAGGAGTATTTGGAGGAGGCCTTTGGTTCTAGATACCATGAATCTTGAAATACTCAAAGAATGCTCACAAGTATTCACCTATGTTATCTATTCTAACACACTTTAATGTCTTGCCAATATCTCTACACTTGGATGAAATTGCTTGAACACATCTATCACTTGGTCTTTTGTTGTTAAGGTGTATAATGATACCTTTTTGGAGTGATCAATAATAAATGCAAGAAAGTAGTATGCCCCACCAAGTTTTCTTATTGTCATAGTACCACAAATATCAAAATGCTCTAGATCTAAAACATTCTTACTTCTACATGGAGGTGAGCTCTTGAAGGTGACTCTATGTTGTTTCTAGCTAAACCATCTATGTAGCTCATCAAGTGTGAGCCTTTCACCTTCAAAAGTATATTCTTGTTGGCTAGGATATCTAGCCCCTTTTGGCTAATGTGGCTAAGCCTTTTATGCCATAGCTCCATTTTCGCTTCATCCTCCACCATATTGATGATGTCTCTAATGACATGTGCTTGTGTCATGTATGGAAAATGCTACTTCTTGCTTCTAGCTTCCATCAAGGAACCCTTGGACATTTTTCAATATCCTTCTTTGAAGTTGTTCTCATAGGCATCATTATCTAGTTTCATCATAGATATCAAATTCAATCTAATATCTAGAACATGTTTGAAATTTCTCAGAATTAGTTTGCAATTAATATCTATCCTCAAGCAAACATCTCCAATGCAGACTACTTTGCTTGAATAATAAATTCCCATCTTTACTTCACCATAATGTCCTTGAGTGTAGGATGGAAAAAAGTCTCTTTTGGATGTCACATGAAAAGAAGCATCATTATCAATTACCCAATTCGTTTTCTAAGTTTCCAAATTGACAGTATTAGCATCACTCATGTCTCTGAGGATGTAAGCCTTCTAATTGACAATTGAGGGTTGATCTCCATTATTCTCATTTGGTTGTTGTTATTTCTGCTACTCTCACTTTAGCTTTCTACAATTCTTCTTCATCTGCCCCTTCTTGCCATAGTGATAACACTCAATCTCCTTTTTGGATTTGGACTTGCTTCTAGCATTTCCATGCTTTTGTGGATCTTTGCTCTAGGTTCTCCCTGGGTTATCTGTAACTAGTGCCTTAGAATTGGAACTTGTGGAGCTTGCTATCTTTCTCCTAATTTCTTCATTCAAGAGATTTCTCTTAATTTGGCTGAATGATACAACTCCATTTGGGGCTGAGTTTGTTATCAACATTCTGAGTGTCTCTCAACTTTATGGAAAGAAACCAAGAATTATCAAACTAAATAATTTTTCATCGAAGTTAATCTTCAAATTTTCAAGTTGATTCATAATGCCTTGCATCTCATTGAGGCCATTAGATATGGATGTACCTTTTTTGTACTTGGTCTTCATCAACTTTGTTATCAAGTACATTTTATTTTCTCTTGTCTTTTCGACATACGTCTTCTCTAAGTTATCTCTAATTTATATCTATGTTGCTGACTCCACTACTATTGCTATTTTTTGCCATAACAACACACAAAAATACTCACATATTTTGTAGCAAATTCCATGGGCTACAATGCCATTTTGCTATTTGTGATCTTCAACTTGGTACTTCAATATCAACTGTTGGGAAAAAGAGGGCATAACACCATAAATTGGCTTGTGTAGTATTTTCCCACTTGTGTTCTAAAAGTAGGATATAAAATAATAGAGTAAACAATGGAAGTAAAGTGCAAAATAATAGCACCCTATAACACAAGGACTTGTGTGGTTCATCCTTGAATAAACTCCAAAAATATCTTCTTCCACTAATAAATAGTAGAAATACAAAAATTTTTATCTAGTAAATTACTAAAGATATACAAAATTGACACACACCCTTAAGAAAACATATCCTTGGAATAACAATGAAAAATCTCACACTTCTTTAGGAAAAATTCCTAAAACCCCAAGCTCATAAGGCTTACTTATGTGTCTCTCCCTTTGGCCTCTCTTTCTCACTTTGGCCATTGGCTTCTCTTCTTCCCTTACATACATTTTTCATTTCCCTTGGATTTGTAGTCAAGGGAAATGCCATGTTCTACCTAACTTAGCAGCTAATGTGGGCAGCTAATTTTGGCTGCCTAACTTAGGAGCCAACATGGGTGGCTAATTTTGGTTGGCTTAGTAGGTAGCATTCCTTCCACTCCTTTTTATTTATTTATTCGAAGGTGACATGGGCTTCATGTTGGAGGGATCCATACACATCAATTCATACATTTGTAAATTAGGGATTATTTTCAAGAGTAGGAATATCATGCTTACAATTTCATATATAGCTAGGGTTAGAGTTCACCGTAAAGATTCAACTGCTTTCATGAATATTCCAAAACATCTACATTTATCTATATGAGAAGTACCCTTTTCATTTCCTACTTTGACATTATATTTAATTTTAAGTATAGCTAAAATATATTTAGTATTTTCATGTAGAGAAAGAAAGTTATTAAACATACTCAAACTTAATTGCCACAAGAGAAATGATTGCAACTTAATCAAATTATTAGTAGATTTTTTTTCTTATTCTTAAATTTCTTTATTTAAAACAAATTTAAATGGGAGCATGCATCTTCAATCACAGACAATTTTAGATACCAAGAATCAATTTGCATTTTTTATTTTGAAACTAAAGTTGAAACTAGAGAAAGGTATAAGCTATGATTTTTAAGAACATCATTAAAAGTTTACAAGTATTGTTGAAACAAATCACCCAAATCAATAACTGTAATCTATAGTCAAATGCCAAAACATTGTGAAAAAGATGGTGTTTATCTTCAATGCTATTTGGATTACATAATTGACATATCTATTTTTCATGAGAAATTTGCTATTATCTACATGTTATTTATTTATTTATTTTAAAACTAAACCTAAAACTATAGAAATATATAATTACCAAGTGTTTTTGAAAAAAAATCAACTAAATTGGTAATTGTATTATATGCTCAAATGCCAAAAATATTGTAAGAAATGTTGTGTTTATTTTCAATATTATTTAGATTGCATAATTGACATATTTCTTTTTCATAAGGAATTTTGTGTTCTTTACTGATTTCAACTCTTAGATAATTGGGGCTTATTCATGTTCTACTGATGGTGAAAAACATCTATTCTATAATCAAATATGAAAAATAATAATTATGTATTCATTGAACATGTATATTAGAAAAAAACTATACTATTAAAGAATATAAAGGAATAATGGTTTTTAAACTTATAGTAGAATATTAAAAATAAAAAGTATATTTTAAATATGGTGTTTAAAAAATTTCTTGCTGACATGAACAATGTTCTTAAAAAGAATAATGGAAAGAGATACAACATAACCTTATAATAGTAATTTTCTTCTTGCCTCATAGGGTAATAGATGCAAATATACATAAATTTTCTAGTTGTGGGCATGTTTATGATTTTAGAAATGGTGTTAATAATAATAATAATTTCATAGCCCAAAACATAAATGGTAAAATTTAACGTCCAATGAGAGGAAGTTGCTATACTATAATAACAAGAAGCTTGAGGTAAGTAACTCAAAAATTTAATAAACACCCATTATCAATGTTCAAAGAAAGTAACAATATCTAAAATCCTTTCAATTGATCTATTACAAAGAATATTTCTATAGCTTGATGTTTCAACTCAAACTTGATCCATTTCTTGTATTGCCTTTATATTTGGAGAAGGCATTTTTATTATAATTGCCACTAGTAGAGGCACCATAGTGAGAAGTAGTCATATTTTGGCCATTTTGTGGCATGATAGAGTAGAAATAAGTTGGAAACACATTGTTAAAGGATGCAATGAAAATAAGGTCCCTTTTGCTTCTAAAATCTTCTAGTTAGGTTTCAATATTCAGCTAAAATTTTGGTTATAACTAGGACTACAAGTGGTGGCTCTCTCATTGTTTTATAGATCATAAGTCCTGGTGGACTCATGGCTAGGTCATGATTAACTCATGAAGCTTAGGGCTTGGACCATAAACCATGGCTAGATAATGGTCTATTGACCATGGGCCATGGACTGGTAATGGTAGCCTCACCATAGGTTGTTGTTGATATAAAATGTATCAAATTTCTGCCTCTAGGCTTCTTTAGATTTTTCTCACAACCATGAGCCATGGCTGACTTGTGTTATAATACCATGATTCATGGTGAAGTCATGATTGGGTGAAATTAAGGTCTTTTCTTTTCTACAATACCATGTGATTAGCAACATGTATTCCCTACTTCCAACCATACAAATCATAAGCATTCCTACATGATCTGGTCGTGCTCTATAGACTTATTTACCTAAGTGACTAATATTCCTAGATGATGAATAGGTAGTTTTAAGTTGTTGTTTTCCCAATTCACACTTGTGTTAATATGTGCATATGGTTAAGTGTGATTGACACAAGACATTTATTGTTATGCTTTTTATTATTTCTTTCCTGCTTGGTTAATGATTAAATGAATAAAGATTTATTGTTTAAATTAACTAACTAATTAACTACTTCATTAACTAATTAGCCCAATGTAGAGTATCTATTTCCACTTTTTGTACACGTCTTGAACATATATTAACACTACTGGGTTGCCAAATGTATACTAATGGGCACACCAAGTATCCACTACTAGGAATACTAAGCATTAATATATTATGCTTGAAGTGGTTGTATTTATATTGCTTATGAATGATAAGATTAATTACTTAAGAATAAGAAAGAAAGTTGCATGTAAAATAAGTTGCAACAAAGTAGAATTATGCTAGTATAATTGTTGCAATGGATAGAAGAAATCTTGATTTTATTACCATTCATGAAAATGTGTCCAACTACAAAATCACTTAAATAAAATATTGTACAATTACTTGAATCCATGCTATAGGTACTTAGAAGAAAAATATTCAAAATTTTATGAGAAGAAACTACAACAGTTTGACTAAGCTATGACCAATAGGTATCATAAATGTAAGGGATGTGTGCATTTATATAGGACACCCCTATGTCACCATCAACATACCTACATCAATGTATCATAGGATACATCGATAAGAATACATTGATAGGGCTATGTTGATGAGCATGTGTTGACATAGCTTGATGAGTAGCATGTAACCCTACACTTAATCATGCGAATCACTAAGCATTCATGCATGATTTGGTTGAATTCCATGGACTCTATCATTTCTGGTACACTAGCCTCTAGGAAGCAAACTTACCCTAACAGTTATTTGTTGTCTTCCCAATTACACTTGTGATATGCAAAGGTATGGTTAAGTGTACTTGAGGCATATAATTTTTATTATTTTTATGTTTTGAGTGCTTAAAATAAAGAATGAAAGGAATGAAGTAATTTAATTGCTAATTTAATAAACTAACTACACCTAACTAATCCTAACATAAACATTTGTTCCCACTTGCTATATGCATCCTAAATATGTTGAGGACTATTAGGTTACAAAATGTTAAGTGTTACTGGGATTACCAAGCTCCAAGCATATGCTTGAAGTGGTTATACATATGTGCTTAATTAATCACTATTTAATCTGGCTTAGTTTAGCCTAATTAATTATTTAATTACTTAAAGCATTAAAATAAATCACATAAACATTAAATGCATAAATACATAATTAATCTATTTCCAAGTGTTGCAAGGTTTATCAAAAAGCTTAGCTTTATTTCCACACACATTGCTATGCTCAGGTACAACAATGCTTGAATAAAGATTTGTATACTCTTGACTCCTACTGTGGGCACTTAGAAAAATATTATAACTTTCAAATGACAAAACTTTAAGAGCTCCACTATAACTCTGATAATACATGCGATAAACATGTTGGGTGAGTGCGTATTTATAGGTAAAAAAAAAACACTATGTCAATGAGACCATGTTAATGCATCAAATCATGCATCAATGGGGCCTAGTTGATGGGGCCCAATCAACATAACCAATCCATGATTCATCACCCCCACGACTAAATGAAAACTTATCCTTAAGTTCTTTACAAATTTGGAAAGGTATGGAATTATTGATTGACAACAGACATACAACAAACATAACAAATACAAACAAATATTAAGTGCCCAAGTATACTGATATACAATCATTACAAACCTTTCTAGTGTTTAGGACTACAAAATTGAACACTAGGACAAAATTTGACAAGCACATTTTCATCTAATGACATGAAGATGATGGAGAAGATTAAATAGTCCTAGGTGGTTGAGTCTCCTAAGGTTTTGAGGGACCTTCTCTTGTTCAGGTGCACACAGTGGTTGAGGTTTTTGTGGCTATCCTACTACTATTGCAACTTCTAGTGGAGGATAGAAGACATTCAATACTGCTTTCATCTTATCCTCCTTACTTCTAGGATTGTGCATGGTCCACACAACATCACCAATGTGGGCCAAAATGGGCACATCCTAATGATAGGGCATTGTTGGAAACAACTCCTTGACGTTAACAAACTAGGTAGCGAATTGTTTGCATTTGATGTCGAATGCCTTAATTGAATTCTATAGTTCCTAGTAATCATTAATTCTTTTGGTCAAGTTCTTAGCAGTTGATCTTTAATTGGTGAATCTTCAACATTATGTATAAATAAAATAATAGGGAAAAATGTAGAAAAAGAAAGAAAAGAATGCTTTATTGATATGGAATAGCGTATCTCAATCATGCTCAAAGAGTGTTTTTTGGGATTTTTATCCTTTGGCATCTATCCCTTAGAGGCAATCCAACATTTCCACCATGGTTAGGCCTATAACTCAGCTAGAAGGAATGGCCAGTTCACTTCTTGTCCTACTTCACCTAGCTTTGTGTGGCTTGCCTATACCAAGTTGACCTTGTCAAAAAGAATGAGAAACAAAAAGCCTTTGAACAAAATTTGGGTCAAATGGAAGCCCAAAAAGCCAAGAACATGATGAAATTATTAGAAGAGATTTTTGATATTTGAAAAATTAAGAAATGTGTAGAGAATGAGATTTCATGAAGAATAATGACTTAAGGAGGACACAGTTGGATGCCTGATGGGGCACATGAAAGATTTTGATTGCGGTAATGTCTAATGGTAAGGAATTTAATTAACCAAGCCATGAGATATGCAATTGGATCCTTTACATAGTGGAACATGCCCTTTTTACCCTTACATAACCTCAAATAATGAGTTTGTGGGCCCCTTGGTTGATTAATGGTTATAAAAAGTTAAGGACCAACTCAGAGAATCTACATAACAATTTTAACACTTCAAACTATGACATGAAAGAGAAACATGAAAATTGACAATGAGGTGACTTATGGAGAGCATTGATGGATGTTATAGAGAATGGAATGGATGTCCCAATCATGACCCCATGAAGTCCCTTGTGAGAGTCATGGTTAAATGACTTGATAAAGT
>MNCI01018161.1:338-16468 GCA_015680685.1 Gnetum montanum
GACTTAAAAGAATCGCGTCAACAGGATCCGCGACATTCGGGCCCACATCATCAGGGTTGCACGTGTCTCGGCCCATAAATACCCCGCCTAACAAATACACAAGAAAAAGGGGGATTTTTCGGAGGGGGAAGAGCAAGTTAACAAGTTAACAAACCAGAGCACCAGAGCACTTATCGCTTTTTGTTGGCAGCAGATCAAGAGGACAAGAGCATTTTCTGAACAAGGGAATACTTATCGCCTTGAACGGAGAAACAAGAGCAACCTCTTGGTAATCGCTGCAAACATTATCCTTTAGCAGAAACAGAACGCAGCACGCCTGAGTCCTAACAGCAAATCTACCCAAAGCAAAGAAGTAGAACGAGAATTGCAGAGTCGTCTCGCCCAGTTAGCAGGTTCTGTCATTCAAAAGATCGACGGACTTCAGAGCTTGACCATTCCTGCACCTAAGCTTTGGGCCTACAAGGTAGATCAGATTTCTGTCCAGACAGTTTTCTTGTTGTTTTGTGCTCATTTCGTATCCAGTTGTTGGGGGCTTTCTCCCATTGTAACGTAATATACACGGAAGCATACATCCGATCCAGCATTGAAACATAGATCGTTGATCTTTGCAAAATCCACTTGTTTTTCTCTCCCGATTGGCATCTTTCTGGTCTTTTAGCGTTATCTTCGTAGCGATTTATCTACGTCGTTTTCTCCCCGTTTTACGATCTTTCGCAACAAATCACATCACGCAAACAAAAAATCCGTAATCGTCACCACTTTTACTGACCCGTAAGTCCCTGTCTGATCGACAAGACCGTTCAAGGCACCGCGGATTCGTTTTTCCAGCTTAGCCCTCGCGCGGATCCGTGGTCAAAGCTGTGTACACGGAATTTCAATCGGTATTTCCAGCTGCCAACGTTTTCCGTCGTTACAACTATGCACATCCCTCAGTACCAAATGACTCAAGCATCTTACACCCTACCTATCTCATTAACACCCTCTATAGTGGTCCAACACACACATGCGTAGTTGGCTCCAACTACTATGCCCATGGCACAACCGACATATTAAGCATCTCGCATGGTTCCATAGCCTTTAGCCAGGTCATGGACACACAACTAGCATAGCAGGTTGCACAATCAACATAGCCCACTACTACATCCCAAGGCTTGGATTAGGCATTTTAGATAATCCAAACCTTAACAAAAGAGGTGAAGTGGCCCAAGGCCTTGAGGTAGTTCACATGGTGGACTTCTACCAGGATGATCTCATAACTCTTGCTCTTCCACCACTGACTCTCCCAATGGGGATCCCACTTTCACATTTCACCAAGTACAATGGTGAATGGGATCCTAACACATACCTAGTGATCTTCTACTCTGAGTGCTTATTATTGTAGATGTGGCACACACCATCATACATGTCTTCGCCATGTCACCTAATGCAAGGCACTAGATTGATATTGAGCATTACTTAGGGCTTCAATCTCTTCTTTGGAGGATCTCCTAAGTTAGTTTGTAATGCACTTCAAGTGTAACTTGAAGCCCAAAATCATCCTTAACCAGCTCATTCAAATCAATCAAGGCCATCTAGAGCCTGTGCAAACATTTATCCAATAATGGAGTGCTTCACTGAATGAAATCCTTGAGCCAATTGCTAAAATGCACTTTCTAGCTATCTTTAAGGGTGTGGTTAATGACTTTATTAAGTCAAAGCTATAGTATCTAGCCCTACAATCCCTAAGACAAGTGTTTGCATAAACAAAAATCATACAAGATGTGGTGGAAGCTAGTAAGGACCTAACCTACATGGCCTATAAGAAATTACATGTTAAGAAGGATAAGGACAAGGGAAAACAAACTACAACCATGGAAACTCTAGCCAATGAGGCCAAAACGATTAACCCAAAGCCAATGGCTAGGCCACCCAAGGCCCCAACCAACAATAAAACTACTGACCCTAGCATTGCAACAACTAACTAGCCCATTGCATTGATGTCCATAATGCAAGTGGCTTTGAGGCCCAACTTTGAGCACAAGGATTACTCAAAGTATACCTCATTACCCCTGAAACTATCAGAACTCTTAGACCAACTGCTAAAGGTTGGATGCATCTAGTATAAGCAGATGTCTGAAGATGCTTGCAAAAGACATGATAGATACTATGAGATCCTAAGAAATCCCACATCCATAGCCCCGAATGGGCCACCGGTGCTAAAACACTTTAAGCTGGATAGGTTTTGTCACTACCACAAGTTGCTCGAGCACAACACTGCTTTGCATGGCCTTGAAAAATGACCTACAATGAATGATTGATAAGGACGAGTTGGTGCTCAATGCTACCAACCTAGTGAGGCCTCAAAACTAATCCATGAGGGTATACAAGGATCCTCTAAATGTAGATGATGCATGAGGGTATACAAGGATCCATGTACATCATCAATGACATCAACATTGATGATAACCTAGAACTGGTGCAACAACGTTTGTGGTTTGTATGCCCTTTGGCAATGTAGGGGCCCCCTGATGAGTCATGAATTTGCTGATAGCCATGATATCACACCCATGATAATGCATCCATGATATCGCACTCGTGATATCGCATCCGCAGTATCACAACCTGTCTCCTTATCTATAAATAAGAGGTAGACAGATGAGTTTGAAATCATTAGGAAGTAAGTCAGTTTTACTATAAGTTTTTTTCATTTCTTTCTATCAAGCCTTTTCCTCTCCATGTATGCCTGTAGTGTGGTGATTGTAATTGTACGACATCCTTTATTCGAATGTGACGTACTTGGACATGCACATGACTGGAAATAAAGATCGAGATTACTTCATCATTTCGACATTCACTTAGATTAATCATTTAATTAATTTTTATTTACTACTTCCCTAGTTAATCTCTCTCACCCTTAAACTCATGTTAAAACTCATAATGAATATGACTTGATTACAAGCATTTAAGTGTGACTACTTGGTAACCCAGTAGCATACCTAGGATTTGCGCTTGGTAATCCCAGTGGTAGTCATGCACAAAGTCCAAGATGTGTATGGATAATCAAAGAATGAATGCTCATCGCACTTAGGCTAGTTTAGATTCCTTCTCACCCTTTCTCCCTTAGCTTACTTAATATTACTTTCCATTTCCTTCAGGAGTAGCATTAGGTTAGAAACATATCATACACCTCACTCTGGACTAAACCATACGTGAAAAAGTTAATACTAGTTTAGGTGGGAAGATAGCAAGCTGCGACCTAAGGCTAACTATCTAGATGCCACAACTAGTCCATCTGTAGAGTTCAACTGGATCACATGTGTAACGCTCGTATTCGTATGGTTTATTGTAGGGGTAGCTTGCCACTCATCATTAGCATCATTGCCAAGGACGGTGTTAGTTATCTAGACTAGTTATATCATACAAGGTCACTGTATAGGACTTACTAGTATATCTCTTAGGAAGAAGAAATAATTATGAAAAGTTACATATAAATTCACACACAATTTCTCAAACATGCCTCTCCTACAAGACTATGATAATGCCACATCTAGTGAGGCAGTTCATTGGAGAACCAATGAATTAGATGATAATGAAGATTGGAGTAAACAATCCAAAGTGGGGGCTTCTTATAAACATAAATGAAGGAAACATCATCCCAACACATGAAAGCATAACTTACCTGATGACGATGAACCCCCACTGGCCACTACAAGCCTAACAAAAATACAAGAGGCTGTTCGAATCTCCCGTAGGCACCATAAAGAGAGTCGTCTACCCAGGCTCAATTTAAATAACTTTTCTAATTTCTCAGGAGGCTATGACTTAGATCCGTATCAACATTTACAAGCCTTCTATGATGCCTGTGCATGGAAAAACATTGATAATGGTTGGTAAAAACTCAAGCTCTTCCCTATGACACTCGTTGGCCAAGCAAAAGTATGGTATGGATCATTAAAAGAAAATTCAATACCACGTTGGCCAACAATGGTAGAAGTCTTTAATGAAAGATATCAAACCTATGCAAGAGTGTCGGCCTTGAGGAAACAAATCCAAGAGTGGAAACAAGCACAACATGAACCCTTGGACATGGCCTTAGAAAGATATTATGCACTATTAAGCAATTTTCCAAGCCATGAGTTCTCCAAAGAAAGGCTAATGTACCATATCATTAATGGGCTACATAATGCAATAAGAGAAACCCTAGGGATGTATGCCCAAGTTCAACTATATGAACTATGAACCCATCAAATTCAAGAGCTTATTAAGCAGGTAGCAAAATAAGAAGGAGAAATGCCTAGATGGGAGAGTGATGAAAAACATCAATGAGACCAAAATCTCAACTTAACAAAGGTCCATGATCATAAAAAGGAGAAATCAACCTATCACAAGGAGAAATAATCATATTTTCCAATACAACAATCATTAGAAGAAGTTGAGGCAAAGATCAATAAGATGTTGGAATGGACATATAAAAAGTATGGAGAATTTATCGATATTATTGGAGATAGAGTTTTGACAACCCAAGAAGTAGGACAAAACATTAGACAATCAGAAAGAAGGGATAAGGAAAATAAGAGCTCAATTGACAATCATACATATGAATGCAACATATGCCTATGCAATCACCCCAAGGGCCAATGCCCAATAATATTACATTTACATGAGCATTGGGGAAACACGTTACATACAAAGTTTGTATAAAGATATTGTGTTTGATCACAGTGGCAACAATCCTAGTTGTGGGGGACACCACCACTAAACTGGAGACACCCTTCATATCATCCGAACCCAAACACTTATCTTGTTCAACATCCTGTTTCTCTAACTGGGCCAACGCACTTTATCTCACCATAGTACCATTCTCCTCAATACTATCAGCCCATGCCTTCAAAACAACCACCGCCTTGTGTACCTTATACTCATAACTTTCAATATTCCCATTTTTTTCCTCCTACATCACCACCAATTGTTCCTAAGGTGCCTACACCACAGCAACAATCCACGAACATTACTTGTGCTACTACTTCCAACAGCAGTGAGAGACCTCAAGAACATTGAAGGTGCCCCTTCTTTAGAAATGATCCTAGGAAGGGACAACATAATTCTGGGGCCACTGCACCCTCCAACTTAGCACAAGTCCAACCCTGTGGTGCACCCTTATCTTCAAACCCAATGCCTCATGTTACTTCATCAGGGCCACCAACTCACACTCCAACAACAATACGGCCTAATGAACACAACCATGGAAGGCATCATCCTGATCCTTGCATACCATCTAACGGTCCCAAATATCATAATGGGTCAACTTGCTATCTGGGAACTACATTGTATAAATTGCCCCACTATGCTTACTACAATTAGGTGTGTGAATCCCGATGGGGTAAGTATGGCCAAGTTCCAATATTTCCAACATGCAAGGATCCCCATCATCATTTATTAATCCTTGCCATCCTTAACCGTTTAGCTATGAGGGATATCCCCCATTCTAATAGCAAGCAGGATTAATAAATACTTTTCATTTTCTTTAATTTTACAACTTTTTGTTTTCCAGTTTTTCATTTTTCAATTTCTTATTTTATCTTTTTGTCTTTTTGTCTTTTTATGTTTTTATAAGTAATCTCATCTACGAATAAAACACTCATGTGGCTCGTTGGTTGAGGTGTGTTCTATGTTATCAAGTCTCGAGCAATCAATTATTTGGAATAGTGAGCCCATTACACCCACTCATCCACTCTACAAATAAGAGGTTCTATTCGAGGGTACAATGATATTCTTAACATTCTTAAAACGTAAAATTAATTTTTTGTTCATTGTACCCAGAATGAACAAGGATGGACCAAGAGGGAATGATTAGGATGTGACATCAAGGGGACTTGCGAATTCTCTTTGGTGACATCTATGGGAGTTTTCATGCAACGTGGTTGTACTAAGATCCTTGTAGATCTAACAAAAAATGGGAGTAAGAGTAATCAAATAGGCACTCAAAAATCCAATGCTATTCTAGGGGGTCCCATTGGAAAGACATGCATCCATGCTTAAAGGTTGGTGGCTTCTCTGGATTCAGTATTCAAAAAAAAGGAGAGAGAAAAAAAGGGTAAGTGCCACAAAACAAAAATCACTCCTTCCTTGAATAAAACGCCAAGTGATTGTATGCCTTGTTGTTATGGTACTCTCATAGTTGCTCATCATGGGATGAAACAATATGATGTCACTAATCAGAGGAATGGACTTGGTCCTGATTTTGGAATGATGAGTTAATGACACGTTAATCATGCTTTTCACGTAGGATTCACTATGCCCTAGGTTAGTTACCTCATGACCCAATCTCTACGATCCCTTCTATGTTTCATCTCATTTCACTTTTCATGTAATTGTAGCACGTGTCTTGTATAGCATAGAATTCTTACCTCATTCCGATGATATTTACATGTGTGTGTTTTATGGAATCAGTGCAGATTACATTACATTTAACCCTTCTAGTGCCCACAGACACTTTTAAGTGTGGTTACACAAGGGCATTATAGGTTGGAACCTACTTTGGGGAGGACCTGCTTGTGTAATCTTTTGTAATTTTCACTTATTACACAGCTCACACACATCATTTATTACCCTCAACATATTGTTCATGATATTCTTTCCCTTATTACTATCCCTCCGATTCAACGTTCTTATGAATCATCACATAGCCTTTTTATCTACCATCTGATGTCCTTAATGATAAATTCCACACCATCATAATTTTCGTGCCTTCAAAACTAGTTGAATTACCTTAGTACCCTTTAACAATCATCTAGATGTCCTTAGTTTACATCGTTTAATTTCAAAGAAATATTAAAAATTTAGTACATTCTCTAAGTGCCCTAACTTCAATGAAAATATATATACGTGACCCCCTTGTGCTAATCAACATCATTTGCAATTGTTCATGTAGGGGAAATTTTTCAATTCCTCTCTATGACTCATGATTGCATGTCCCTTGCTTTCATATCCATAACTCGCTTGTTGGCACTCTGATTTTCATTCCATTTGAACCTACTTGAACCCAGAGTGTTCAGCTTAGTCATGGGGGAGGGGCACACATTGAATAGTGCATAGCGTGCATAAATTTTTTAAAATTCATCATCGCTCAAAGGACATATTTAAGGGTAATTAGTTGTAAAATTAAGAATAAAATGTGTCAAAAAAAATTTCATCCCCTTAGCTATACCAGAAAATTAAATTTGGAAACCACCTAAGCAAAGAGGACTCAACACTATAATCTTTCGGGAACATGTTCTTCCAATAATTAACATCACATGGAAATAAAGTAAATTAATTAAGGTAACTAGTAAGGTATAACCTAACTTTAGTAACAACCTTACTAATGATTGGCCCCGTGTGATTGCAGATGGCCTCAAAATGTGAACAACAGGAAGGTCCTGCTCAAAGTGCGATTAAAAGACCTAGGAGAGGTGAAGGACAAGTTCTTGCCAAACAACATGCAAAGTAGGAGAAATAATCATTTAGTATCCACCAAGAAGACCCTACTACTATACAATCAAGGCAAGAAAAAGGAGGAGCTGTTGTAGCATCTGAACAAGGATGATACCACACGTTGCCCCAGGATTGTGTTCAAACCATCCATGAAAGGTCCATATTCACTATAGTGATCATGGAATTAAAATTTGGACCTTTCATAGAATTTTCTCTAGAGGTCGTTAGGGATCACCTCAAAGGGTCCCCATTATGGCCTACCCTCTCTAAAAGTGGTGCCTAGTACTTAGGGGGAATGTACCAATTTTGGAACAATAAAGAAGAAGGCACCACAGTTAACAATTGTGGTGTGACTATTGATTTCTCTATTCAAGCCATTTTGGAAGTATTAAACCTTCCAAATACAATGCCAAAGGTTGCTCAGAACCAACTGGACACTTTTAAAACTGAGCAACTTAATAAACTATTGATAGAGAATAAAAGGGTGGTGGAAGAAAAAGAGAAGGCTGACTGGGATGCCTCTATGGCACAAGCACAAACTTATGTGCATGCCAAGGCACTCAAGGCCTTATAAGAGGAGAAACTCCAGGCCAGACTTTGATTCCATCAAATTCCAAGACCTGATGTGCAAGAAAAAGGAAAGACACCCATGAAGGAGCCACCACCACTAGGAACTACATGAGTTCCATCCAATTTTGTAATCATAGGATTTTATTTTATGTTGTGTCTCAATTTTGTTTTGACTCCACATTGTAGCATGAATCCATTTTAGCTGGTCAATAATCCCAAACCTATCCACTATGTAATCAATGGAGCTTGTTCTCACTTTAACTCAAGGACAAGTTTTCATTCAGTCATGGGGGTATGATGAGTTATGAATTTGCTGACAACCGTGATATCACACCCATGATATCGCATCTGCAGTATCACAGCCAACACGATATCGTGTACATGATATTACAGCCTATCTCCTCATCTATAAATAAGAGGTAGACATATGAGTTTAAAATCATTAGGAAGTAAGCCAGTTTTACTTTAAGTGTTTTTCATTTCTTTCTCTCAACCCTTTTCGTGTCCGTGTATGCTCGCAGTGTGGTGATTGTAATTGTACAACATCCTTTATTTGAGTTTGACGTCCTTGGACATGCACATGACTAGTAATAAAGATCTAGATTACTTCATCATTGCAGCATTTACTTGGATTAATCATTTAATTAATTGTTATTTACTATTTCCTTAGTTAATCTCTCTCACCCTTAAACTCATGTTAAAACACAGAATGAGTACAACTTGATTATGAGGATTTAAGTGTGACTACTTGGTAACCTAGTAGTGTACCTAGGATCTGCTCTTGGTAATCCCAGTGGTAGTCATGCATGAACTCCAAGATGTGTATGGATAATCAAGGAATGGATGCTCATTTCACTTAGGGTAGTTTAGATTCCTTCTCACCCTTTCTCCCTTAGCTTAGTTAATATTACTTTCCATTGCCTTTAGGAGTAGCATTAGGTTAGAAACAAATCATACATCTCACTCTAGACTAAACCATATGTGACAAAGTTAATACTAGTCTAGGTGGGAGGATAGCGAACTACGACCTAAGGCTAACTGTCTAGATGCCACAACTAGTCCATCTGCAGAGTTCGACTAGATCACGTGTGTAATGCTCATATTTATATGGTTGAGTGTAGGTGTACCTCACCACTCATCATTCCCTTAATCTCCATGAATTTGTGGTCCCCTTTCATCATCATAGTGCCACCTTGGGCACCCACAACACCCTTTGTGGTTAGGGCTACTCGGCATGTTGTGACAATAATAGTTCAACCATCCTTTGTTTTATGGATGTTACAACATGTTGATCCCTCACCTGCCTAAAGTCCAGTGGTGGGTAATGCATTAGTTTCTTCTCACCCAAGAGTCCATCCCACAGGTAACAATAACAAACCATTTAGGTGGCAACAATAAAATGCTTAGATAACATCAAGAGTAGAGAGTGCTAGATTTGCCTAAACCAGTCTCCCTATCCACAGTCCCGATGGTTGAAATAATTGAAAAGGCCATCACCAGAAAGCCACAATTGAACACTGAGGCTTTCAAATAGGCTAGGTAAACCAAGCCCAAATCTCCTCCATGAGAGATCTATCTCCTAGGATGTATGGAGAAGGTCAAGACCAACAAAATGCCAGATCCTGGCAAGGATTTCCTAGATGCATTAGCCCTAGTCAAGTAGGCATTAAAGTAAAAAAGTAGAATGCTAAGCCTGTATGACCTGATTATGACCTTGTCTACCTACAGCAAAGCTCTATTCTAAATGTTGACATCCATTCCTATCCTGAAGGACATCCCCACAGATGAACATTCCATCCATGCTATGATTTTGCCTCTTGCACCACAGGAATCGAGTTCAACACTCCTTGCATTCTATGACAAGGTAATTAAGGTTGACCATAAGAAGGGTCAAGTCATCACAGTGCCCATGTTTATCACAATACGTGTCGAGCAATGCAAGATCTGTAGGGTGCATGTTGATGATGAGGTAGCAATAAATTTCATGCCATACACCATCATTAACAAACTAGGCCTTGCTAACTAGAACAAACCAACAAAAATAATATGCCTAATGTCCTTTAATGGATCATGTTTTGTTGTTATAGGAACTTTCACAATGGATTTTGTTGTAGGGAAAGAATTCCCCACTACTATAGAGTTCATTGTTGTAGAGGAAATGCTCGACGTCAACCTGATATTGGTCAGGCCTTAGTTGGCCTAATTATTGGTTGTTTTCTCTCCCATCTACTAAGAAATCCACCTCTCATATCAAGGTGGTGAGGCCATTGTCCATAGTGACAATGTAGCCCCTTTGGCCATTAACAATATTGAATGGAGCAAGGATCAGAGGTGGAGTTACCTAATGACATGTTCGTAGTAAAGGATGAGGGCCAAACACATGAGGCTAACTTACCTGAAAAGTGGAAGAAACCAGCAACCTCCTGGAGGATTCTTTATGGGCATAATTATCCTTTGACATAGCAGATGAAGGTTAAGGGAAATATCACATAGTATAGATGAGGCCCTACACGTTGCCTAACCCACACCAAGTTAGGAAGCAACTATGCGACTAAGGCATCTCCTTAGTCCAACATGCACTAGGTGGTTGTCTACCCATTACATTTACATTTAGCTATTCATTTCACTCTCTTTTTTCTTACATTGCATTTGTCTATGCATTTATATTTAGCTTGATTATTTAGATTATGCATTATTTTTCTTTTTTATGCATTTATTTGCTTTGTTTAGGCATTTTATTTAGCTTACACATTCACTTGTTTAGTTTATGCTTTAGTTGTTATTATCTTACACATGAAAAATATAAAAATGCATAAAAATAAAAAAGCCAAAATCAAAACAAGATAAATAACATGCTACCTACCATGGCCTTAAACTAGCAATGTCTAGCCCACCATGGCCTTAAACTGGCAACATGCAACCTAGAATAGCCTTAAACTAGCACTTGTAATTCTACACCTATGGCCCACCATGGCAGTAAATTGGCAACATGGGGCCCGAAATGGCCTTAAACTACCATTTTTGATCCTATTACTAGGGCCTAAAATGGCCTTAAACTATTAATCACCATGACTTGAAATAGCCTTAAACTAGCATTGGCCCTCCCACTATGGCCTTAAACTAGCATGGGACTCACAATGGCCTAGTTTCCTTATCACCACATAATCCTAACTTACCATATTACTTCATCATCTTGTAAGAATAGCAATCACATAAAACATAAACATAAAAAAAAGAATTTACACATTACACACTATATTTATCAACTACACCCATTACATCTCATATGAATAATAGTACAAAGCATGAGCATCAGCACCATGTAGCAAAAAATACAACAAAAATGCAAAAATGCCCAACAACAGGGCCATATTAGGACATGTTCAATTGGTGGTAGTAGGTGGAGGTGGAGGTTCTTCTTCTCCCATTACACCATTGGGACATGTAGTATCTCCTAGTACCTGCTGCCACAATTGCAACAAAATGAGCAATTAGTAAAGAAAACTTGTACTATACGGGCTAACACAAAACATAAAAAAAGCAAATAAAAAACTAATCTAAGAGCATTGCACATCGATGTCTTCTGGAAGTAACTTTTCAAGGCCAACCTCCAGGCATTGAAGGATCTTAGCCTTAAAAAGCTACATCTAGTTCTCTTGGCCAAAGTTAATCTCTTCAAGGGTCTTGCCTTTATTCATGGTGGTCCATGTGGGTAGCTCCATGGAAAAGGTAGCAAAAGAGGTTTCTCCTAAAGGGGTGACAATCTGCCTCTCGAGAGAGCCATTGACCACTTTATGCCGAGTGAATAACTCATACACCTATCTTTCATCGATCACCTCAAGAAACATTTCAAGGTGATGAAATTTTATAGACTCCTCTTTGTACCATAGAAGGTACATGTCACACTCATGCTTGTATTGGTACTTGTGGTTCTTTTGTGTCTACCTCCATTGGTACACCTTTGTGCTGTAATTCTTCCAATCTTAATTCTTCTAGGTGAGCAAGTCCATCTACAACCGCTACTCTATCACCTCTTGGGTGGCCTCATTCTTACCTCTAAGAGCTAATCAATAACAAGCATATTCTATTATAGAGGTCCCCCAGGTGTTATCTCTGTATGACCTAGCCACTAGAAATTCATATCAGGATTGAAGATCTTTGATCTTCATATCCTAGTTGGTCACTCTCTCCTGAAGCTTGTGCACATGTTTCCATAAGTGCTCATTCGAGCACCTATAGACTGACAACACCTTTGCACAAGAAAGTGTGCACTTATTCTCTCATACATGCAATGAGACACCTGATCGACTTGAGAAGGGAGGTTAGGGAGGGCATCCACCTTTACCACCATGCTGGAATCCCACCAAAGCTTAGAACCCATTGGCATGTAACAACAAAATAATCTTAGTCATAGTATTCAATTAATAAAGCAACACAAAGTAAAGAAACATAGCAAACATACCAAGTGTAGGATCTATCTATTGTAAATGGTCCACCATGGTATCGACAATGCCTTCCATGAAGGCAAATTTATTGGACATGTTTACCCATGGCTTCATGCGGTAGGTAGATGTTGGACCATTGGCAAGCACATCTGAGGTTGTAACACAATAATGTAATTAGCATATAACCAAACATGTAAAGATGCTAGAGTAAAATGGACAATAAGAAATGATAATCCAAATCACTTACTTAGCAAGCCCTTTGGTGTGAGTGTAGTAGGGTCATCTAACTATATGCCATCAAAAAAGCAACTAAAATCACCCTCATTGGGGTGAAGCAACCCATCCTCCTCTAACTATTTGAGGGTCTCTACTATGTCAAGTAACTTATTTCCATGAGCCTCCCCCTCCTTAGCTTAAGGGGACACTTCTTCTGCTACCACCTCGACCACTACTCTAGTAACCCCCTCTCCAATCTCTGTGATTAACACATATGCATAGCACATTAGTACTAGTTAATAAACATATCATAAAAAAAATAACATAAAAATATAAACATACAAAGATACAATAAATGCATCTAACAACTTATGCATACTAACCTGCAACTTCTATGCCCAAGCTTTGAAACTTGATAAGGATCTTCTTGTTGCTTAGCCTCCTAGCCTCAAGAGTAGCTTGCTCTATGGCACATGGCCTCTTAATATTTACCTTAGATAGTTCCACCATCTTTGTAATGTAGTGATCTACCTTAGCTACATCCACAATGCCAACTGGAGAACCCTAACCCTCACTGTCATGTGAATAGTGTGACTACCACACAAGACCCTTAGTCATTACTAATAATGACTCATTGATTTCCTTTGGGGAGTCCTATGCCCATGTGATCATAAAAAAGTTCTTGATCCATGGTTTGGGTGGTATCTCATGGTCCTGCACCACCAATGCTCACCATCATGTACAACCAACAACTCTACAAACCTTCACAGATATCCTACAAAGAACATGAAGTGAACTTGGGATCTCACCTAGATGTTAAACAGCAGCCTAGAGATCTCTACATGCAACGAGTCATAATATAGGCAACCCAATTAAGCCTTGTGTCCTCCAATAGCATCTCTTTCATCACCCATGCTTGCTCCACCCCAAGGAT
The DNA here is from genome assembly GCA_015680685.1 of Gnetum montanum. Lineage (NCBI taxonomy): Eukaryota > Viridiplantae > Streptophyta > Gnetopsida > Gnetales > Gnetaceae > Gnetum > Gnetum montanum. The sequence continues at coordinate 13,956 of MNCI01018161.1, forward strand.
CTTTCCTTGGAAGAGTAGCTTCGAAAATGCATCAACACAAAAAAAGGGTAAAGCTCTCATACCTTAGGCACAAGCACATCCTTGATTGGTATGCCCTTGTGAGATTGAGTTGCCCCAACCATTCCTTGATCTCTCCTCTGTGATCCACCTCCTTTCTGGCCTTATCAACAATCAATAGTCCATCAATGGAAAGTCCAAAGAGGTTGGCAAAAAAGGCCTTGTTGAGGTTAAGCACTACCCTCACATCGTGCACTTAGGTGATGAACTATCAAATGTCATTGCTAAAGAAGTCAATGATGGTGACCATCTCGGCCACTAGGATACTTGGGCTAAGGGCCAAAAATAGGTTCATCAACCCTACATATGTGAACCTAGCTACTAGTGCCTTTGAGGCCTTGTGGCATAGCCAGTGCTATGCATCCTCCACATCACCATATTTCATGATGAGGGTGGCCTCTATGTGGCCTATGGTGACCACTATCACCTTGCCTAAGGAAACTACCACTACAATAAAGGTAAAACAATGTTAGTATTATGTAAAAGGCAAACTAATAAGTAATACATGAGCAAGCATAAGAGCTAAAATGGTATATGCATATGTAGCACAAAAAAAGTGCAAGACAAAGATAATGGTGCAAGCATCTCCTTAGTGTTAATCATACAAGTAGCCCACAGTCATGGGTCCTACATCACTCATATGCCCTTAGGTAGTGGCTAGGATAGACCTCTAAATCAGACCCCACCTGCTCAAGCATAGCTTTTCGAACATTTAGGCTAGAAAAGAATACCTCCAAGGCAGTGTAGGTCAAGGTTAGGGTGTCTACCTCATCATGTAGGCCCTCATCAACTTTGAATTTGGCATTAAGCATGAGCCATTAGTAAGATAGCATGAGAAAGGAGAAAAATGCAACACTATGAAAGTCATAAGAGCACTTACCCTCCAGCACAGTAGATAGTTCCACATGGGTTCTGGAATAGTGTGTGTACTAGTAAAGTAATGAAGAAGGTGTTGCTCTTATTGTAGCAACTAAACCTTATCATACATCATATTTGGAAAAAGTGCTGAGTGCCTCTAGGACCTCTACTTGAAGCACTTGCTCCATCACCACTAGTAATAGACTCATTAGACATGAACACTAAGATGTACTGATTAGCTGCAAGCAGCAATGTTTCAGTGATGGAACTAGCAACCTCCATTGCTAAGTGTGACCACATGATCTCACTAAACTACTGTAGTATGTACTCTAGGAACTTATGAACCCTTAGCCGAAACCACATTGCCTACTAACTCACCTATATATATAGTGTAGGCATATTTGGAATAGGCTTGCTCATGTAGCATAAAATGCCAACAAACTTCATGATGATTAATATGGGCTTTAGTAGCACCTTGCAACCACCAAGCAATGAATGAAGTGTTAGTATACATACATAGATGAAAATTTTGACATAAAATTATTAAATTAAGTTAGCAAAGTTAGCATAGTATAACATAGACTAAGATAAATCCTTAATTTTGGCAATGCCTTCTAGGGATTTGCAAGTACAGGACATCAACCAACTTATTTAACATGCCTAGCACTCACTAGGGTATAGCATGTTTGCATAACATTAGCATTTCATCTCATAATTTTCATAGGTTTAGCATCAACATATTTTCATAAGTCTAACATCATGGCAATTTCACATGTCTAGCATCATTATAGTTTGAAGTCTGGAGTTTTAACATCATTACATTTTGCAAGCTTAGCATTATGCACAATTGACAAATTTTTTGCAAAATTTTTCTAACTCTAGACAACATAGTCTAGAAATTTATAATATTTTTTCTAACTCTAGACTATCTCAGTGAAGAGCATAGTCTAGGAATAGGGTGAATTTTTCTAACTCTAAGAGCACCCTGACTATGCTTCAAAATGTGGAGAGCATAGTCAAATTAAAAAATTTTCTAACTCCCAACTATGCTCTCTAGAGAGCGTAGTCTTGAAAAAAAATAACTTTCAAGGCAAATGCATTTTATCAAACACTTGCATCAATTGTGCCTCCAAGATATGGAAAGTATAATCCTAGTTGTGGCTTGTAAGAAATGCAATTTTATCCATTGCCCTAATGCTTTCTACACAACATGCCCTTCCACAATGTCGTGTGCTATTCCACCACCCTCTCCACACAACATGCCCTACCATAGCACTGTGCACTACTCCCACCATGTCCTACATGCCCACTATGCCTACTGCACCTTACACATCATGCCCTATCATGACACCATCCACCATGTCATGCGTGCCACATCCATGCCCTACTGCATGCAATCCTCACATGTTGCCATGTCGCTGAGCCCATTGTACCCACCAAGCTTTGCCCTTTCTTTCTCCTCCACCATTGTTGCCCCAAATCCCAACACCAAAAAAAATTTAAAACACAAAAAAATAAGTAGAAAACATGCCCTGGGGTTGATTTCCCCTATAGCGCTCATGGCTATGCTACAAGGCAAAATGCCCCTCATGCCCCCC
>MNCI01018161.1:16481-33057 GCA_015680685.1 Gnetum montanum
CCCCCCCCCCCCCCCCCCAATGCTAGAAATACAAAATTTCCTTTTTCCTAAAAGAGAGGATGTAGGAATGAACTTCTATGCACCTCAAAAGACAAAAAGAATGAAGCAAGTGTCAGTGCTCTAGCCCTAGCCATAGCTACGACCGCATCTTCAATGGCCACATCATGAGTTAGGGCCCATGGTCAGTCCCAAAGCCCACCAACTATAAAAAATATCTCTCTAGAAAAAAAAATAGCAAAGAGGGAAAAGCATGTCCCTAACAAAATCAATAAAGCTATAATTTTGCAACTAGTTAGGCCCTAAATCTACCTTGACTTTCTCATGAGCACTCTAAAAAGAGGTCAACCTTTTCAAGGCCAAGCCACCTTGGTTCCATGATCATCATCAGCCATGTTGACTTCTCATCTTGCATCTTAACACCCTTTTTGCACTTTATCTCCCTTGTTATCCCTAGCACATTATCTACACCTTTTACTTCCAACATATCACCATCCACAACACTCTTGAGCATGGTGCAATGACATTTGATCAAGTATTGAAGAGTGATGTTAGTGCCAAGCCTACTATGGTGTTTAGTTATTCTTCATTGATGTCTCTTGAGCCACTCCTTCAAACATCAACAATGAGGGAGCAATGAAACACCACCAAATTCAAGCTATGGCATCTCAACTGTAGATTTGTCTAAGTGTCAGCATAAAGACACTTTCTACAAATTTTTCTAACTACTGGGACTACACTCTCCACTGCCCTAGAGAATAGTTAGCCTAATGGAGAGTGTATTCAGCTCCAAAAATTAATTTTTTGCAATTTTTCCTAAGTTTTAGCATGAAGCAACAAGCTACAAAATTTTTCCTAAGTGTTGGGACTACGCTCTCCACTACACCAAAGCGTAGTTAGCTCAGTAGAGAGTGTGGTCAACACACAAGGGCCAATTTGCAACTTTTTCTAAGTGTCAACATAGCAGCTGTAGATTTTTTCTAAGTGTTGAGACTACGCTTTTTACTACACTAGAGTGTAGTCAAGTGTAGTTACCATGGAGCGTAGTCAAGCATAGTCAATTGAAAGCCAAATTTTGAAAAAAATTTCAAGTGCTAGGACTATGCTTGACCCCCTAGTTGGAAGCATAGTCATCCTCCTATGGAGAGTGTAGTTAGCACATAGCCACTTTTCTATAAAATTGGTCTAAGTGCTGGACTACGCTCTCCCCCAGTCTAGAGCATAGTCGAGCGTAGTCATGTAGAACAACTGCTAAAGGCCTCCACAATGTAGCACCAGCATTCACACTAGCTCCAACACATCTTTGGCAAGAAACATGCATCTTTTTGGCATGCCCCCTGCCCTTATCCCAAAATTGTAATTATGCTTGACACCACTTGAGATAGTGGACAACATAGTCCCAAGGTGTAGTCTCCAAACTTGCATTTTTTGCATTCTTGTCAGGTACATTATGGTCTTTTCAACACATGAACATGCAATTAGCAACATAGTCATACTCTAGTAGTCTCACAGAGTCCATTGAAGCACAACAAAGCATAACATTGTTTGCTTCAGTGGAGAGTGTAGTTGGGTACTGCATAGTCCCAACCATTCCCACTACCACATGGCAACCAATCCACATTTCACACTAACCCTAGCCTTATAAATGCCCTAGCCCTCAACATTTTAGGGGTGGATATATTTAAACATTTTGACATTTTGGACACACAAAAAATTTAGAGGTGCATTAGCAAACTAGAGATAGAGAGAGGCAAAGTTACATACCATTGTAGCTCAGCACAGGAGATCATAGCCCACTGCATACTACACATTGCGATGACCAACCCAGTAGGCATAGACACCATGGAAGACATTAGTTTTTGTATCCTAGAGACCCTAAAATTATGATTGCACTATCCACTCTTCCTGTTGTACATTGCATACCTTCTCACCCCTTTTGAGGTTAACTACACTCAACCCCATTTGTGGTGGTGCCACTTTCTCTCGCTCCTCCCATGAATTTTTAGCATTTTACTCATATTCTAGCATTTTACTTGCATTTTTGCTATTTTTTACACATAGCCATGCATTAAAACCTTCATTTTGCATTGAAACCCTTGACTATGTCCACCCTTATTAACATTGCTAACACTGTGCAATCACTTAGCACCATTTTGGCATTGCATTGGGTAAGTTCCTATTTGATTGACAAGACTATATTGGGCACCTCATCTCTACCTCTAGTAGGCCCTCACATGGACACAAAGTTTAAGCTATGCACCTACAAACCTCTTAGTGTTCCATTCCAACCATCGACATTTTCGGTTGCTACATGTGCGAGTAGGTGATGCATCAACCTCTCCTTGTGAAAATTTCCCTCTTATTGTTGTAGGCTCCTAAATGAAATAATACTATCCTTCTTGCTACTCCATAAGAGTTTGATCTGTACCTCATCCTCTATCTCTTCCTCTCAATCTCTTCTCTCTAGGTTTTGATGGTCCTCTTGCTTTATGTATTCTTTTTGATGGCATCTTCAATCACAAGAAATCTTAAGATTACTCAAATTTTTTTTGAAAATTTTCTAATAGTTCATAACCTTCCATCAAATTTTGGGTTTTGATTAGAAACATCATATTAAATCAATATTATTTTTTATTTGGAATGTAGAGTTTGAAAAGTTTCCAATTTCGAAAATGCCCTATTTCAAAAAAACACTTAATTAAATAGTTTTCCAAGTGATCAAAAATGGTTTTAACTTAAATGACATGTTACTATCCTTGATTTATTAGTAAAAAATATTTAAAAATAGTTAATTGAAAAGAAATTTTAAGTTTTTTACCTTAGATCTAATTAAAATCTTATTACCATTCATAATACTTATGCTTAATTGATTTTTCGAGCATTACAAAAAAATTGTATAATTCACAAGATTATGCAAAAATGCTCTCTTCCACAACTAAGATGCTCACTTTGGAAGTAAATGGATTTAGAAAGGGATCAAATCAAGTGTGGGATGAGAAAGATATGGGGCTTGAAAGCTTCTCTGATGAAAGAAATTTGCATGAACTCCCCTTGCTTAAAATTGTGAAAATAAAAATGTTTCTAGTGATCATATATATATATATATATATAATTTTTATATGCATGATATCATAGATGCAACATTGATGATGCAATATCACAAGTGATGTGATATCATATCTATGATATAACTATTGAAATTTTTAAAATTTTTGCAAATCTTGATGAAGCAAGTAGCTTAAAAGGTTTTAAGGAAATTTAAAGGCTTCTCAGTCATAGATGATGCCTAGAATATGGTGTTTTGATGTAAAAATAATGATAGGTAAGGAGTTCAAGGAAGGTAAATAAACTAAAGTTTAGGAAGTAATTTGATCAAAAATTACTTAGTTTATATGAATATGTAGGGAAGTGATGATAATTGGTAAAGTATCCAAGAGATACAGGATGATGTAGAGTTGGATGTCAAACATAAAATACAAGAGTTATACAAGTGGATCCTCACCAAAGTATGCTCCTACATTTAATGTCGTTATATAACCATACCTATAAGTGTCCATGGGTACTTAAGGAGCTGAATGTAAATCATAACTAATTTCCAAAACACACATGTTAGTGTTGCCCTAGTAAGAAATTAATACTATGCTACACAAAACCATTAAATTATAATTATATATAAAGTGATATGGAATGGTAGTAGCAAGGATTGTAGAAAATGGAACATGAGATGTCTTACCATAAGCATAATGAATTCTATATGTAGTGCATAGTTAAAGTGATCATTATCTTATTTGTCTAGGATCCAAACTAAGTTCATAACACTTACTAGTGACATTGCATTGTATCATTCCAAAACTTACAACCATAAGACCATCAAAACTATAGGAAATATCATCACTTGGTAATTAAGAATAATGAAGCAATTTATTAATTAAGAAGTTTATTTTGAAGGAGACTTGGCCATTGGACAGAGAAGTACCTTTAGGCATGGATAACATGTCTTTCTAGCTTCATAACCAATGCGAATCTAAGAAATCTTTTAGATTCTTCATAAGTCATCTATCTTTAAGTATAGATAACATGTCTTTCCAATGAAACTCCTAAGAATTTTATTATGTTTATTTATTACATAATAATTTTGTTAGTCTTACCAGAGGACTACCTTTAGGAATGGATAATATGTGTTTCTAGTGGCATGGAAAGGGATGACTTATTTAGAAAATGCTTCCATTCTATGTCAAGACATAATAAATGATGCAACTTAATAGTGTAATAAGACTCATAGAAGTAACTTTAGAGAATCCACAAATCCCCTTGATGCTATATCCTTTTCATTCCTGCTTGGTTCTTTACCTTACCATCTAGGCATAATGATCACAAGTTTATTTTAGTTTTATTATGATAAGAATATCATTGTGTCCATGATAAAAGCCTCTTATTATTAGAAATGAATGGATGGATGATGATCTAATAACATAGAGTGAAATTCTTACTATTTCAACTACATCATGCTTATTACTTTATACTTTATTAGAAAAATCAACAAAAATATGTACATTAAGAATAGAAAAATTGTATCAAGAATCAAAGATGTACAAAAATAGAAAATCATATAAAGAAATTGAAAGATATTAAATAATTAGAAAAATAAGAAGAATTATGAAAAGATCAAATAATGATGAAGATATTAAAGAATTAAAAGAACACCAATAATTTAGAAAAATAATAATAAATTAGAAAAAATGAAGAAAGAATGTAAGATGATTTCTCAATGCTTATGGATAAGAAATGACACCCTCACAACTATTGTCAAAGGTAAAAATTTGAAAGATTAAACAAAAGGTAGTTTGGTTAGGATGCATTATAGAACTCCTAATGATGGAAAATCATGAAATGGATTAACTTATTGAGTGTTGATTAGGATTATTCTTTGTTGGTTAATTGGATGATAAATTTGCATGGTGTTGGATTGGTACATGCCATGGGCTATGTAGGATCCTTCTCATAAGATCTAAAACTTAGTATTTTAGGTAACATGGTTTGGGTTATAGTAAATGATTCTATATCTAGGCCTAACAGAAACCTATGTAATCCTAGCATCATGTTTGCATTTAGAGTGTTCCTTATGAATCTCATTATTTATTTATGCAACTAATTGATTCTTATCTAGTACATTAATATTTATTAACTGCTCATTCTAGGAAAAGTCTACATCTAAGTCAAGTGCATAAGTTATGGCTATGGTATTTATTTGTAATTGAATTGGCAAGGTAGGTAATTTTCCATAGATAAGTTCATATGAAGAATACACTATGGGAAGTTTCCAGGTTGATTAATATGGTTATAGAAGATCATTAAGATTAGTGCTTTAATCCTTCCTATACCTACTAATAGTTCTAGTTAGTATACATGTAATTTCTCTGTTAGTAACTTCATCTTGTTCATTTGATTAGAGATGTCATATTATGGTAAGCTTATGATTCATCCCAAGATGTTGCATTAATTTCTTAAATGTAGCACCATTGAAGTGGGTTTTGTTATCTAAGATTAACATTTGAGGTACTCCAAACCTATTTACCACATGTTGTTAAAAGAACTTTATAGTTGTTGCTATACAATCTTTGACTACAACTGATGAGTGGCGAGGTACCCCTACACCCAACCATACGAATACGAGTGCTCATGTGTAATTTAGTTGAACTCTAAGGATTAAGTGCTTATGTGCCTACATAGAACAAGAATGAGTTATGTAGTCATTGTCTTCCCAAGCTTACTTGTAAGGCACAATTTTATGGTTAAGTAAACTCGAGGTATATGATTTTTATGTTTTCTTATATTTCTAACATAGTCTCTTAAGTGTGTGCAATAAAAATATTTAATTAACTAATGGGTTTTTGTGACTCTAATGTAAATCAAATCCTAACACCAGCATCTATTCCCACTCTCTGGATTCATTCTAAACCTATGTAACACTACTGGGATTACCAAACGCTAATCATTACTGGGTTACCAAGTGTTCCACGTATGCTCAAAGTGGTTGTTCTAAGTGTGCTAATTTGTTGATAATTGATAATTAATAATTCTATGGAAACAACATTAATTAACTATTAAAAGCATCAAATAATAGTAAATAACATTAAATAGAATAATTAAGCTATTCTGAATGTTGCAAGGTTTATCACAAAGTTCATCTTTATTTCTAGACACAAGGTATGCTTAGGTACACAATGCTTGAATAAAGATCCGTTTACTCTATGACTCCTACTACGAGCACTCAAAAATAATTCTAACTCTGGGAGAGAAAAACTGCAAGAGTTGGGCTAAGGGACTAAAAAACTAATACCCAAGACCAAGTGCCCCTATCTCTTATTTATAGCCAAAGAGACAGGTTCCGACATCGCATGTTCGATATCACTTAGCCCATTCGATATCACATATTCAATATCATGGATCCAATATTAGGGATCTGATATTAGATTGCTTATTTGGTGACTCATCATACCCCCATGACTAAATGAAAACACATCCTCAAGTTCCTTACAAAATATTGGGAAGGTATGAAATTATTGATTGAACAACACTAATGGTGACATGGAATGATAGACTCAAAGTGCCCAATGAATGAATCAACAATTATATTACAGCATTAGTGTTCATAACCATTATTGTGAACATTGTACATAGATGACATCCAGATCCTCATTTGATAGCTTGAAGAGAGAGAGAAAAAAAAATGAGGTACGTTGCTACCAATGTCAAAAATGTACACACCATTGTTCATCCATGGCCACATGACTAAGCTTCTTCCTTACGTAAATGTTCTTGCTTCAATCCATCCTAACTGCTCCCTCCTATCCCAGTCCATTGTTCATGTGTTCACCATTTGCACACAACAAAAACATGAATTAGCTAGGATACATAAGATATAATGCAATTAATACCTTTCCTCAATATGAAGCACATTGGATAGGTTGTGGGTATGACAGATACTGGGTTAGAGGTTTGTACCTGATAACTACCCAAGGTGTAGGGGTGAGATAAGTAATGGAATGGAAAAATTTGTGACAAGCCCCCATGACTAAGACAAAACCTCTAGTAGAAATAGGATGGAAAACAAAAGAAAAAGGAAGATATGAGGAATAACAATGGTGAAGCCAATAAAGAGGAAACAAATGTCAGTCTCCAAAGTGCATTTTTTAGGTCCATTGTGGTCCACTAGGCTCATAGTCTTAGAGTCTTGTAAAGTCTAGTAGAGCACAGTAGATCATAACACCATTAGCCTCAGTGAAAAGTGTAGTTTGATGATAGCCACTGCCATATGGTAGCCATCCCATATTTCCTGCCAATCTTAGCCTTATAAATACCCAACCCTCTACATTTTTGGGGTTGGAAAATTTGAATTAGGTTGAAAAATTTTAGCACTTTGGCATTTTTGACACATAAAAACTCAAAGGCACACTAGTGAACTAGAGAGAGGCAAAATTGCATACCACAGTAGCTCACCATAGGACGCTGTAGACCACCACAGTCCACTACACACTGTGGCAACTAACTTGGCAGGCATAGACACCATGGAGGAATGTCAGTCTTCATGGCCAAACACTCCCAAGACTATGATTATGTTGTTCAATACACCTATTATACACTGCATGCCTTCTCACCCCTTCTAGAGTTAACTATGCCTAACCCTACTTGGGGTGGTGTTCTGTTCTCTCTCACTTTCTTTCTTTGAATTTTCAGCTTTTTTAGTGCTCTACTTACATTTTCTACTATTTTAATGCATAGCTATGCTTAGGTGATAGTATCTACACATCGACACCCTTATTTTCACTGAAACCCTTGACTACACTTGTCCCCCCCTTAGGCACCTATGACTACATTCAACACCATTAACACTACGAACACCACTTATACACTTAGCATTATTTTGTATTAACATCATGTCTAACCATGTTACATCCTAGTTACATCTAGTAAAGTCCTTATTTGATTGACAAGACTATTTTGGGCACTCCATCTCCATCATTTGTAGGCCCTCACATGGAGTTGGGGTTAGGCTATCCACCCATGAACCCATCGATGTTCTAGCTGATGATATTTTTAGTTATATTTTTTGGTGCTAGAAAGAGGGCCAAACCACTTTTTTTTGGACTTTTTTGTGGTTGTCTCACATGCTCCCTACATCATAGTTGTTTATCAACCTATCGATGTAGATTGGACCCTATAGTTGATTCCCCCAAGACCTCGTGTAGCAACCTAAATCACACTATTTTTCTAAGAGTCTATTCTCTCAGGATAAAGAGCATAGTCCATGGAGAGCATAGTTAGCTCTTAGCATAGAGAGCATAGTCCATGGAGTGCATAGTTAGTGTTGTTAGCTACAAAAGGGTTAGTTTCAGTGTCTTCCATAGTATTATGCAACTAGCAACCCACAACTCTTCCTTTCACAACTCGATTTACAACCATGAATCCAAATTAGCCTTTGACATTGGTGTTAAATGTACTTAACACCTTCACCATCCAACAAGAGGCTAAGATTGATAACCCTAGAAATCTAATGATGGCAAGAATAAGGCAATTCCTTAGGCTATGTAGCTAAGACCTAGTGTATGTTGTGCTTAGTAATGAATAATAAAACTTCATATGTGCAAAGATCCAAGCAAGGTTACCCATTGATTTTCTTGACATGGAGGAAAAATGGGACTTTGAACTAATCCATCAAGAAAAATGAGAGTATATTCCTTCCTCATTTGACATCATCCCTCTCACAGAGTCTTACCACCAAGTTTTATTCCAACTCATTTGAGAAAATGAACGCAACATGGGAATTTACTATGAGGAAGCCCTATAGGAGGAACACCATCTTCCAACAACCACTCCCTATTCTAGCATCCCCTTATTTTAGTTCACCCATCCTCCCCAAGATGGTTATAACACCAACATCACCTTCCCACTCCATCAAGCTTAGGTTGACACCTATAGTGCCAATGCATCAAATTCAATATACATAACATGATATAATAACTCCATTTAATTTGCCCTTCATGGCATCATCTCAACTTGCCTAGCCATCTTTGCTAGCTGCAATCATGTTAGCTTAACCCTACATTCATGCAAGGCCTATCTCTAGGCCCCAAATGACTCAGGCACCTTGCATCCTACCTATTTTGTCAGTGCCCTTGATGTTAGTCCAACCCACATGTGCATTGCATGCCCCAGTCACCACACCCATAGCATAGCCAACACATCAACTGCATCATGTGGCTTCACAACCAACAATTTAGCCCTAGGTTGTACAACCAACATAGCAAATAGCATAGCCAACGTAATTAGCTAGCGCATATTAAAACTTGGATAAGGTGTTCTAGCTAATTCAATGTTTGATAGAGGAGGTGAAATGGCTCAAAGACACTTCCTTCAAAACCATCAAGGTGGTGGTGTTTTAGTAGGATAACCCTATAAGTCCTCTGGTCCCACCCCTAACTCTACCAATAAGGATCCCATTACCTTAACTCACCAAGTACAATGGTGAAGGGAACCCCAACACATGCCTAGTGATGTTTAGGTTTGAATGCCTACTACTATAAGCATGGCCACATGCCATCATGTGCATTTTTATCATGTCACTCACTAGCAAGGCCTTAGACTAGTATTGAGCATTGCCTAGAGGTTTTGTTTCCTCTCTACAAGACCTCTAAAGCTAGTTCATGATGCACTTTATGTACAACTTAAAGCTAGAAGAAACCTTGGACTAGTGGATGCAAATTAAGTAGGATCCCCTAGATCCCATACAAAAATTCATTCAATGCTAGATCATCTTGTTAAATGAAATTTGAGAGCTAATAGTTGAGATGCACCTCCTGGTCATCTTTAAGGGTGTAGTTAACAACTTCATTAAGTTAAAACTATACTACTTGGCCCTGGAGTCTCAAAGCTAGGCCTTTATAGAAACTTGGAGAATAGAAGATGCAATGCAAGCTAGTAAGGACCCAGCCTATGTGTCCTACAAAAACCAATGTATGAGAAAGTAGAATGCAATAGTAGGAATGGTAGCCACATAGGCTAAAACAACCAACCAGGGGCCGACGACTAAGAAACCCAAAACCTTGGCTCACAAAGTCCCCAACCTTGGTGCCTAGGCAACCAAATAATTCACATCTATGGTGGCCATAGCACAAGCTACTCAAAGGTTCAACTTTGAGCATAAGGACCATTCAAAGTATACCTTGTTTCCATTGAAACCCAAAAAAGCTATTGGATCAACTATTGAAAGCTAGGTGCATCGAACATAAGAAAATGTCTAAGGATGCCTAGAAAAGGTAAAATAGGTACTACAAGCTACTAAAGAATCCCATCTCAGTAGCACCAAATGAGCCTATGGTCCCATAACACTTTAAGATATACCAATTCTATCATTACCGTTGCCTAGTCATAGCATAGACTTCTATCGAGCTTTGCAAGATGATCTATAAAGGATGATAAGTAGGGACGAACTAGTGCTTTACATGAGCAACTTGGTTAGGCCCCAAAACCAATCCATGAGGGTGTACAATGACCCTCTAAACATGGATGGTACTATTTATGTCATAAACACCATTAGCATGGACAATAGTCCAAAATAGGTGTAGCATCCGTTTGTGGTTTGGGTGCCCTCTAGTAGTGCAGGGATCCCCTTGAACTCCATGAGTTTGAGGCCTTCCTTCATTGTTAGAGTCCTACCGTAGGCACCTACAACATCCTTGATGGTTAGGGTCCCATATCATGTTGCAACAACTACTACTTAGTCACCATTTTTGATTAGGATGTCATAAAGTGCTAGTCCCTCACCTACCCAAAGCCTAGTAGTTGGCAACACATTAGCCTCCTCTTGTCCAAGGGCTAAACCCATTGGCAACATGGGAAAACCCATTGGATGGCAACATAAGAGGCCCAATGTATGCCTCACAGATGAAATGACTAGGCAAGAATGAGACTAAAGACCTCTTGGTTCACCAAAGCCAGTCCCTATTCTTGTAGTTCCTATGGCTGAAGTAATTGAAAAGGCCATAACTAGTAAATTATAACCAAACACTATGGACCCAAAATAGGCCAAGAAAGTAAAGCCCAAGTTCCCTCCATGAGAGATCCATCTCTTAGGCTACATGAAGGAGGTTAAGGCCAATAAAACTATAGACAATGACAAAGACTTTGTTGATGCATTAGACTAGGTCAAGCAAGCGCTTAAATAGAAAAACAAAATGTTGAGCTTGTATGACTTGGTCATGACCTCATTTTTTCACTAGGAAGCATCGCATAGATGTTGGTATTCATTCCTATTATAGAGGACATCCCTAAAAATGAGAATACCATCCATGTAGTGTTGGAACCATAGAAATCAGGTTCAACATCCCAAGTGTTTTGCAATGAGGTAATCAATGTGAACCTTGATTGAGGGGAGGTTGTCATAGCTCTAATGTTTATTACCATACATGTTGGGAAATGCAAGATTTGTAGAGTGCACATCAATGTTGGTGTGAGAAAAAAAATAATACCATACTCCATCGTTGAAAAGCTAGGCCTCACAGACCAAATCAAGCCAATAAAAACTTCATGTCTAAAATCCTTCAATGGATCATGTGTCACTATACATGGAATCATCACCATAGCTTTCATATCAAGGAAGAAATTCCTCACCACTATTTAATTTACCATCATAGAGAAAATGCCTAGCTCTAACATGATATTAGGTAGGCCTTGGCTAGCCTAGTTACAAGTTCTCTCCTCTCTGATTTACCAGGAGATCCATCTTTAGTATGGAGGTGGTAAAGTTATCATCCATGGTGATAACCCCATTTCTTTGGACATTAATAACATAGAAATTGATCAAGGGTAAGACATTAAATTTCCTAATGATACAACTACGGAAGATAATGGAATGTGTAAGGTTAACACACCCAAATAAGTGATGGAAGCCAATGATGTCCTAGAGGATGCTTTGTGGGAAAAATTGCCCTTCAACGTAGCATGCAAGAGTCTAGGAGAATATCAAATAGTGCACCCTAGGCCATACATGCCCCCTAATCCACACTAGATTAGGAAGCAACTACATGACCAAGGTACCTGCTTAGCCCAAAAAATGCTATGTGCCTACGCACTCTTTGCTATTACACATCATGCATTTTTGAGTTTCACTTGCATTGAATTTATTTATGTATTTATATTTAGCCTGATTACTTATATCACACATCATTTCACTTTTTTTAAGCTTTTATTTTCTTTGTTTATGCATTTATCTACTTAGCTTATGCATTTGCTCGTTTAGTGCACCCTTTAGCAATTATTAGATTAACGTATTAGAAAAACATCAAAACATGCAAAAAATCATTAAAGCCAAAATCACAAAAGAGAGGTAGCAATCAATGTACTCTAAAATGGCCTTAAACTACCACTATGTCCTAAAATGACCTTAAACTACTGCTATGGCCCAGAATGGCCTTAAACTATTGCTATGGTCCAGAATGGACTTAAACTATTGCTAAGGCTCGAAATGGCCTTAAACTACCATTGTTAACTTTGGGCCTAAAATGGCCTCAAACTAGTAGCCTCAGCCTACCATGGCCTTAAACTAGCAACATTGCAATCTACTAAGACCTAAAACTAAAACACATATGGTCTGCTAAGGCCTAAAACTAGCACAAGCATGTTTACGTTCCTTAATAGCTTGCATGCATACTTAGGAAAATTTTACTGCATTGCCTTTTCCATTTGTGCACATTAACTTTGTAAAATAGGTGCTACTTGACAATTTTTTAGTTCATTTTGTAGGAAGTCATATTACATCTAGCATGCAACATTGGACATCCATCCAACAAGGTAAGTAGATCATCCATTATGACATTAAACTAGCACACACACACCACATGTCCACTATGACAATAAACTATCACAACACACACCCACCACGATGCTAAATTGGCACATAGCACATCCACTATGATGTTAAATTGGCATAGTAGCTTGTCCACCATGACTTTAAACTAGCATAGCTCATCCTTGGATCATGACATTAAACTAGCATAGCATACATTCGCTATGACATTTAAATTGACACATCATTTGTCCACCATGATGCTAAACTAGCACAACATTCATTTGCGATGATGCTAAACTAGCATGCAATAGTTCGTTGGGACTACAAGATAGCACACCATGGTCTGCTAGGACCTTAGCACACCATGGTCTGCTAGGACCTCAAACTACTAAGGTTATGATCTACCAAGGCCTTAAACTAGATTCGTGGTCAACCATGCATATTTCTATAAGCAAGTGAGCGAGAATAATTCTAGATCCCCCCCCCCTCCCTCCCAACTCTTTCTACACCATGCTGGTGGTGATACTACAATCCTAGAATGGAGCATCTACAACTGGTATGGCCTTGGGAGCACTTACAACATCATTACCCTACAACATTGGTTTTTTGAGCACTTGCCATTGGTTTAGCCTTTGGAGCACTTGCAACATCATCGTCCCTAGCACTTTCACTAGCTCTTTAAACACTTGCAATTGATTCGACCTTTGGAGTACTCACAGAATCATCACCTCTAACATTGTATTTGCATTTTCTATTGTATGATTTTCTTGTCTTCTCGAAGCTATGTTTGTGGGATGAAACGCCAGAGCTATTATGCAAAGGTGGATCTCATCATAGTAGCAAGTCACTGCATTACTATGATGTATATGATTGAACTAGCTAAGCCACTCAAGAGTGCACATCCCTAACACCCTATTATAGCATACTTACATCCATCCCTATCTCCTAATACTGTTGCATTTCCCACCATAGTCATGATTGCAAACCCCTCTAATGCATATATGATATGACCACATGACATCCTTCTCAACTCGAACCATAGAACCTAATACAAGAGTAACATAAGTCATTCCATGGGGAGCCTCTGTTGGCTGGTCAGAGCCTAGGTGAATGTATCACAAGTCATCCCAAGGAGGAAACACTTTTCCTATAGATGTAGCATGGTTTCACAAGCATCAAAGCAAAGTCCATTTGGTAGCACATAGTCCACTTGATGGAAAGCACCATACAGTTAGCATTTAGCAATGTGCAGAACCCAAAGAAGGTTCACCCTATAGCAAAAAATAAGAAAAGAAAAAAAAAGAGCAAAGGGAAAAAAGCATGAGTGTTGCAATGTTGCAATTGATTATGCCTTGAATCCACACTGACTCTCTCATGAGCACTTTGATGAGAGATCAACGTTTTCAGGAGTAGGCCACTTTGGTGTCATGGTCACTATCAGCTATGATGTTTTCACATCATAACTTCCTATTTACACCTCATCTCCCCTCTTATCCTTAGAAAATTATCTACACATTTTATTCTTGACACATTGCTATCCACAACACTTTTGAACATGGTGTAATGACATTTGATTAGGTATTGAAGAGTGATGCTGGTGCTAGCCCTACTGTGATGTTTTATGGTTCTTTGTTCACATCTTTTGGGTCACTCATCCAGACATCAACAAAGAGGGGCTAATGAAACACCACCAAATTTGAACTACAACATCCCAACTACAAATTTATCTAAGTGTCAGCACAAGGAAACTTTCTGCAAATTTTCCTAAGTGTTGGGACTATGCTTTCTACTGCCCTAGAGCATAGTTAGCTTAGTAGAGAGAATAGTTAACACAAAGCCTAGTTTTGCAAATTTTTCTAAGTGTCAAGCTAACTACTAAAAATTTTTCTAAGTGTCGAGACTATGCTCTCAACTACCCTAGAGCATAGTTAACTGTAGTTAGCATGAAGGCCTCATGTTTATAGATTTTTCCTAAGTGTTGCAACTATGCTCTCCACCAATGTAGAGCATAGTCAAGCATAGTCAACTAGAAGGTAGTTTCTACAAGTTTTAACAAGTGTTAAGACTACACTCACCCCCACTCAAGAGCTTAGTCAGCCTCCTATGAAGAGCATAGTTGGCACATAGCCACTTTTTACAAAATTTTTTTCATGTGTGGGACTACACTCTCCACCAATCTAGAGAGTAATTAAGTGTAGGTAGCTAGACTGGCCTCCAAAGGACTCCACAATGTAGCACTAGCACTCAAGCTCCAATTCACCTCTAGCAAGCATAGTTAGAAAAATGCATTTTTTTATACCCCTTTTTGTCCCCAAAATTGTAACCATGCTTAACCCCATGCAAGAAAGTGGAAAGTGTAGTCCCCAATGTGCATTTTTTAGGTACATTGTGGTCCTCTTAGTGCAAATACGTGCACTTGACAGCATATTTACAATCTTGTAGCCTTGTAGAGTCTGGTAGAGCACAATAGAGCATAACACCATCAGCCTAAGTGGAAAGCATAGTTGGGTAATAGTGTAGTCCCAACCATCCCACTACCATGTGGTAGCCATACCACATTTTTTACTAACCTTAGCCTTATAAATACCCCAATCCTCTACATTTTTAGGGTTGGAAAATTTGAAGTAGGTTGGAGAATTTGAGCATTTTGGAATTTTTGATGCACAAAAATTCAAAGGCACACCAGTGAACTAGACAGAGGTAGAGTTGCATATGATTGTAGCTCACCATAGGACACTGTAGACCACTGCAGACCACTCCACACCATGGTAGCCAACCCAGTAGGCACAAACACCACAACAAAATGTTAGTCTTCATGGCCAAACATCCTTGAGACTGTGACTATGCTATCCACTATGCTTGTTGTACACCAAATACCTTCTCACTCCTTTTGGAGTTATCTATGCTCAACCCCACTTTGGGTGGTGTTCTATTCTCTCTCACTTTCTTTCTTTTTTACTTGCATATTTAGCATTATAATTGTATTTTTTGCTATTTTAATGCAGAGATGGGATCTAATGGTAGTCTCTGCACATCAACACCCTTATTTTCATCAAAACCCTTAACTATGCTCATCCTTCTCCCTTGATCACCCATGACTATGCTCAACACCATTAACACCATGAACATGACTTACACACTTAGTACCATTTTGCTTTAGCATCATGGATAATCATGCTGCACCTTGATTACATTTGGCAAAGTCCTTGTTCAATCAACAAGAACATTTAGGACACCCCATCTCTATCTTCAGCAAGCCCTCATGCATACTTGGCATTAGGCCATGTGCTTTGGAAACTGTTGGCGACCATTTGGGATGTGACTGCCAACGAGTGTCCTTGAACAGGATTTAGGTGCCTCCTAGTCTCTGGCAACACCAAGGCCCAGATACCTCCAAATAAACTCAATAGTTAATGTGAGTATGTGTGTGTGCTATTGTGGAATGTGGTTGTGCAAAATGTAACGATTGTGTTGTGTGTAAACTACAAATGATTTACTTGAAAGAGATTCAGCCAACTTTGCCAAGTACTATGAGTTGTTGAGAGTTTCCTATTTTGTTCAACTACCTAGTCTACATAGTCCTTATAATACTTACTTGTAACAAATAAAATTTCATTAAAACATTTGGGCACAACTCTGCAAATCTACTCCTAATTTTCCCCAGAGAAAGAGATAGTTCCATAAGAAAACTAGAAATAGAGCAAGATTCAATGGAAATAGACAGAAAAGAAA
>MNCI01018161.1:50910-63021 GCA_015680685.1 Gnetum montanum
TAGTCATGAATTGATAATAACGCTTCCATCGCTGACATTTGTATCAGCTAAAAATTTGATTTTGAGCCAAGGAAAATATGCTTTAA
Organism: Gnetum montanum; assembly: GCA_015680685.1. Lineage (NCBI taxonomy): Eukaryota > Viridiplantae > Streptophyta > Gnetopsida > Gnetales > Gnetaceae > Gnetum > Gnetum montanum. The sequence goes on from MNCI01018161.1 coordinate 50,997, forward strand.
AACTTAAACGAAACACAGCATTTTGCTTGAGGTATTGCCATTAATTCGGCTACGAAAAGAGGGTAAAAAAGTCAAAAACGATTCCCAATTGCAATGTCATCATCCCTTGAATTTCAAAACATTCAATTTAGCAACATGGGTAGCTACTACATCCTCTTGATTTTCATTTCTATTCCAACTTCATGGTTAGTTAATTGTTGTAGAATTCTTCACGAGAAAGAACTTAATCCTCCTTGAACGTTTTCAGTTCATTAAGATTTTGTACCTCACCATTTGCAAATAAGTCCACCTGCTCCATGAAATGGCCAAAATGTGCCAACATAAACATTCCTATGGCCTATTAGAATAAATTATACTAACATAAATTATTCAAGAAAATTGCACCAGTCTTATATCTTGATTCTCAAATTTGATACCTGAATGAAGATCTAAATTACCAACACTAAAATATGAAAAGAAAGATGTAGTAGCATGGTATATTATTACTTTACAATTAAATGCTACCAATAAATAAATGTAATGCCAATAAATAAATGCAATGTTAAATTCCAAAGACATGTTGTAGGATATTATGTACCCATGAAATGATTTAGAGACATGCTTGATCTCAACAACTTGCTTACTACATGAGCCAAAGGTGTTAAGAGTGGAGCAAGGATAAAGTGTGAATGTTCCTGTAGAGAATCATGCATACATAAAACTTCTCTTTAATAATTTTAAGGTACTCCCATTGACATGGAGAGTGTGATAGTAGGGTTTGTTTGCTTGGCTGAGAAAGGATCTTTTCTCATGATAAGAACTTTCTTAGACTTGATAGGAGGTTCTTTTGAATCTAATGAGGTAGCTGTATTTGGTGGCCTCTTCTCACTTAATGCTACTAATGTAATTATTCAGTTCATTTAACTTTTTTAACTAAATTCATGTAATTTTTTTCAACTTGCCTTTTTTAGTTCTTATGATATAGCAAATATTCACCTTTCTTCTATCAAATATTACTACCTTGACATTTGTACGTTGTGTGAGCTTTGATGCTCCATGTCTAGAAGTATAGGGAAATGTAAATAGATCTTAATTCTTGAAACCAAAAGTAATGATTTTGCATTTATAAATTTGTAAACACTCTATAGTTAGGTTACCTAAATTCTGGTGAAGAAAATAATGAAAATAAAAAAGAATTTAGCCTTGTAACCTAGTTGAATGAGACTAGGTTGTGCCACATCATGGCCTAGCCATGTAGACTGGGCCATGCCTACCTACTAAGGGCTATGTAGCCCTTGGAGTGGTCTCCCTCCAACCATGCACCCTCTCCTTAAGCCTCTCATGCCCTACCATGGCACCAATGCTAGCCACAGTAGAACATTGTAATTGTAGTGTGATTCCTCATTGTCTACCTTTACACTTGTGGCTATGTCACCTACTACATGGTGCCATCCATTGTACTATCATTGTGCATTACTTTTGCTTGATAGTTACTAGCTGCTAGCACTACTATTCATCTACAAGCTACTAGCATGTGGCTACATCGCTATTCACCATTATCACCATGCATCGATTGCTCTCCCTATTGCCGCACTCCTTACAACATACTATAGTCTACATTGCACAATGTAGAAATCCTTGCCAATAACTACCATTCACAAGTGTCGCCATTCACCACACCATTTCCATTGTTCATTGTGCCATTGTTACTAGTGCACATGCTTGCATGTTACATAAAAAATAAGAAAATAAAAAATATTTTCTTAGGTTCTAAGCCTAATGATATGACTAGTAGCCACTGTGGCTAGTTGTGGTGTTGGTTGGTAGCATTAGCCTATCACATGGTTGCATGGCAGGCTTAGGCAACAACACTACCTTCCACTTGTAGTAGTGGCACTCCACAGGCCATAGCACCCTTGCTGCTGGCCCTACTGCTTCCAACCACGTCACCATCTATAACACACTATTTATAGCTTCATCTCGTATTGTTGCTAGACCATCTCACTACCACTGCACTACACTATACTACCACACATACCTGCTTCTTTGTTGCCCTTGCTCAATGGTCATGTAATAGTTTTGTTAACCTTTTGGTATGTTAAAACCTTAAGAAAAATGGAGAATATGGAATCTTTATTGTGGATAATGTATTTGCAAGACTTTAACAAGAACTCTACAATAAGATTTAAGAACTCAAAGAAACAAGATTTATAATGAGAAGACAAAGTAAAGACTACATGGACCAAGATGAGAATATGGATAAGCATGGATGAAAATGAAGGCTAAAAACCAAATGAAGATGCTCCAAGGGCTAGGAATAAGAGAGATTGATGGGAGAAAGTCTTAGAAGACAAAGCTCAAAAATTGAGGAGACATTTCTCAAAAATAGTAGATATCTCTATTCCAAAGAAGATATCTCCCTAGAGATGTCCCATAGAAGATGTCTCATTGTCCAATGAAACATCTCTCCTAAATTGAGGTCAATCTCTGGTAGACATTCCAACATTGAGGGAGACATTAATACTAGCCTTTTGGTAGTCGTTGCATGAATTATAAGGAGTTTTTCAAAACTCTGAAGCTATAAAAGGATACCAAAATCTTGGGAATTGTGTAAGAACTATTTACATCAGATCAATCATTGTCTTATCTATGATATTGCATTCTTGTTCTTCATTGTAACATTATTTACTTGGTTGTATGTTGTATTGAGCTTCAATGACAAGGACTTGTAAATATAGTTATATTATTTTCTTGTGTCTTTTTTTTTCTTGTAGCCACATGGGATTATTGTGCTTCTTGTTGTGAGGAATTCACATTGAGCTTGTTGGAACATTGTAGGGTTGAGTGGTTTCATAGTGACAAAATGCTCCGATGCAAATCTCGGAGCTTGTATAGGATGTGGTACCTATCAAACCACATTTTTTGAAAACCATAGTCTAGAGGTATGCATAGATTCTACCCTTCGAGTGTGGAAGTACTGAAGTTGGAAAACCATGTAAAATTTGGTGTTTTTTGTGACATGTGCAATTTCAATTATGGAATTTATTCAACCCCCCTTCGAAGTTCTTGATCCACAAGTGGTATTGAATCTTGTTAATCTCATGTAGATAACTCAACATGAACATGAAAGGAGTAATGAATATTAGACTTAACTAGACAAATAGACTAATATGCTTCATCAATTACTATATTCAATCTATCAGGTACATCAGTAAAGGTAAGTATTTTATTCCCTCTTCTACATTTAGTTTGATAGGTAATAGAAAAGGCCATATAGCCTTTAGAAGAGATCATAACTGCAAGTTTGGTAATATCTATGACAATTTGGATCGTGAAAGTTTACATAATTATAGGATTTATCATAAAAAGGATGAAAACTCCTTTAAAGAGAGGTATGGATTTCTTTGTAATGAAATTATTTCATTATAAAGTTTATGCTTTAAAATGATAGATATCTTACGTGGTAAAGAAATAAAGATTATAGCTCTAATTGATGAATGTTATTATCTTAAGAAAGAAAACATAGCCCTAATTATTGAGATTCAAAGACTAACCAAGGTTATTGAGTAGATCAATAAGAAATATTTAGAAAAGCTCAAAGATCAAGAGTAAAAGGATAAATGCTTTAAGGGCTCTACAAAAGAAAGTTGCTCTAGATTTGGTAATATATAAAAAATTAGGACATTAAATTGTTTCTATTAGGGAAACTTTGAACATGTTCAAACATATTGCTATCCTAAGATAAAACACTACACTTGATCTATGCAAAATTATCCTAAACAAGATATTTTGTCGATTTGGAAGCAAAAAGAGAGGAAGCCTAAATAGAACATGATAGTGACATCTGAAAACGTTGGTGGCTGGAACACCAAGAGATCACTAGGCATACAACCTAACCTCGAATCCATGTGAGGGCCATGCTGGAGAGAATGGAAATGGGATGCCCTAAATGGTCTTGTCGATTAGACATGGACTTACGTGGTGTTAAAATGACCATGTGTGAGAAGAGTTCATACTACATTACACGGGGGCATTGGGTCTGGGAAAGCTAGAGCATAGTAGGGTTTCTCAACCTAAGAACAGTGATGTAAATGTGTAAATATGTATGAAAGGTGAGAAAATACAAGTGTTACACTAAATGCCAGAGAAAAATGCTCGAGAAATGCAACAGAGTTTGAGAATAGTAGTACATTGCCCGAAAAGAGGGAGCATAGCTAATTCACAAAGGTATACACAATGTACAATAGGTGCAATTGGAGTACAATCATAGCCTTGGTGGTGTTAGGCTATGAGGTCTAGTGCTCACTATGATGAACTATGCCTACCGGATTGGTAGCCACGGTGTACTGTGCGATGTTGTATAGGGCTGCAATGTACCGTGCGGTGCAGCTATGCCTCTCTGTTGGTGTAGTGTGCTCTAGGTCTCATTTGCCTACAGAGCTAAGTGCCAAGATGCCAAAGTGCCAAATTCCAAATGGAAGTGCCAACTACCTCACTGGTGAGAAATGAATGCGAAACCTCCTCTCTTCCTCACCTTCAAAAGAGGGTAGAGGGGTATTTATAGGGCTAGTGTTAGCCCAAAATGAGGATTGGGTGCCACATGGTAGTGTGGTGGGTGGGACCATGCTCGTTCCATGTTACATGTGGAACATGGCACATTCGATGCAATGCTAGACAAGGTGCTATGCTATAGTAGATGTGGTGCTATGCTACGTAGTGCGACAAGGTGCTACGCTATGCTATGGTATGCAGTGTAATAGGGTGCAATGCTACACAGTAGAAAAGGGTGATACACTACACTACACTACGTAGTGTAATAGGGTGCTATGCTATGCTATGCATGGTTGCTACACTATAGTAGACATGGGTGCTACACTTTAGTAGACATGGTTCTATCTAGGTTGAGAAATGGTTGCTATGCTGTAGTAGATATGGTGCTATGCTACGCAGTGTGATAGGGTGCTCTACTGTGCTATGCTATGCAGCATAATAGGGTGCTACACTATGCTATGCTACGTAGCATAATAGGGTGCTATGCTATGCTATGCTACAAAATGCAACAGGATGCTACATTACATAATGCAATAGGGTGCTATGCTATGTAGTGTAACATTTGTACAGAAAGTGCCATTGTTTTGACACTTAGAAAAATTATGCAAATCTAGCAGTTGGAGCCGACTATACCCAACACTTTTAAAAAATTTGGGCAAAGTCCCATCATTTTGACACTTAGACAAATTTGTAGTCATGATGCCAAGACCTAAAATTTTTTGGTATTTTAATGGACCCTCTTTATTAATGTCTAGAGGAGTGGCCTTAGAGAGGTTGACAAAGAATTACAAATCACCACAGTAGAAATGCTACCAACATCACTTGTTAGCACAAGATCAGATGTCATTTTACCATGCTCAAGAGTGATATGGGAATAAGGTTATGCTAAGGGATAAGGGGTATAGGCAGTACTAGGGAGATGAAACTTAAATAGTGGAAATAAAATGCTAATAGTGGATTATGATGTAAGATGCAAATTCAGCATAGTTGACAGTGACCATGACATAAAGTGACTTACCCTCAAAAACATTGACCTCTCATCAGAATGCTTATGAGAGTGCCATCAATCTAAGGCCGAGCTAGTTGCAAAGCTACAACGTTGTCAATTTTCTTGGGGATGTGCTTTTTTCCCCTTTTATTTTTTTGTGGTGAACCTTCTTTGGGTTTGGCTTCCTACTGAATGTTAGCTACAAGTTGGCCATCGAGAAGATGGGCTTTATTTCTTAGGGAAGATTTGTGTTACATCCACCTAGGCTTTGACCAAGCAATAAAGGCTCCCCACATGATGAGTTTTTTTACATCGACCCTGGGTTCTATAAGTGATGTGAAGAGAATGCCATGTGCATTATAGTGTGTATGCATTTGAGGGATGTATAATCATGAGTATGTGGGAGATGAGAGGATATTAAGATAAAGGAGTGCATGTGCATAGGTTGTAATAAGGATGAGGGGGGAGGTGCACTCTTAAGTGGCTTAACTAGTCTAATCATGCACATCAGAATAATGTGGTGACTTTATGCTATGATGAGATGCATTTATGCATGACCACCTTTGAGGCTTTGTCCTACAAATAAAAATCTAAGAAGAAAAGAAAACCACAAAACATGAAATACAAGTGCAAATGTCAAATGTGAAGATGTTGCAAGTGCTAGATGTGAATATGCTACAAATGTGTCAAATTCTATGCTAGTTGCAAGTGCTCAGGAAGTTGGTGAAAGTGCCAGGGTGATGATGCTTTGAGTCCTCTAAAGGTTGCACTAATGGAAAGTGCTCCAAAAGATCACCAGAATGGTGGGAGGCAATGATGCTATGAGTGCCACCAAGGCTGCACTAATGGCAAGTGCTTCAAAAGATCAACAACATGACAGTTTAAAGTCCTGGTAGACTATGAATTTAGTTTAAAGTCCTGGCAGATCATGATATGCTAGTTTACTGATGAGACGTGATATGCACAAGTCGTAATATCGTGTACGCGATATCGCTGCCGCCGCGATATCTCATTCTCTGCGATATCGCGTACGTGATATCATGGTCCACTGCCAAATCTATAAATAAAAGGCAGCACTTCCCTCATTGGTAATCAGAGGGTAGATGTAGCAAAGCTCTGGCAGATTGATCACCCCAGAGATAGAATATTTTCCATGTGCCCGTAGTAGGAGTCCCCCAAGTGAACGGTTCTTTATTCGAGCAGCTTTGTACCTGAATGCAAGTTGTATATGGAAATAAAGATCAGCTTTGTGGATAAACCTTGCAGTACATGGATAGGTTTATTTAATGTTATTTATTACTTTCCTAGTAACGCGGCATGAGTACAACTTGGTTATGAGCATTGACGAATGTGTATGGCTAGCCAAGGAATCGGCTACTCATCATGATTAGATTCTCTTACCCTTATCTCCTAGAACATGGGACAAGTATGACTTGATTACGAGCATCTACGAATGTGTACGACTAGTCAAGCAATCGGCTGCTTGTCACACTTAGGCTAGTTAGGTGCCTCTGTATGACGACTTCAAGCACGTGCGTTACGTGTGGTAATCCCGGTAACGATTAGCGTTTGGTAGCCATAGTTGCATAGTTCAGGGTGTGTATGGAAAGTGGGAAGGGATGCTGATGCTATGACTTAGTGCTGTAGTTAGAGTTAGTTTTAGTCTCTTAACCCTTCACCCCTTAGCATAGGAGATAAACCAGAAAAGACCAAAAAAATCATATACCTCGGACTTACTTAACCATACACCATGACAACAACAAGTAAGTCTAGAAAGACAATGATTAATTAACCCCAAGTGTTCCTTGTGGCGTTTAGGCATTTAGTCTGTGGAGTTCGACCGGATCGCGTGTGCTACGCTCGTTTCGTATGGTTGTGTGTAGGGGTACCTCGCCACTCATCATTGGCGCCATTGTCGAGGACTAAGTGTTTGTATGCCAATTAGAACATTAGGAATTCTTTCACATCATTGTGAGCCTTAACGAACCTTTGGGTTAATTAGGTAAATAAGAACATATATAACGGTGAATATCACACCAATAAAATGGCTTCTTCTCATAAGGTTAACTCAGCTAGGGATAACACAAAAGACAGTCAGGACATACACATAACCTAAACCAGCCAAGTCCTAAACAATATAAGATAGTTTATACTCATCTCGATGAGTATATTCCTGATTACACTTTTATCCTCCATCAGGATGAACAGTTGCGCTGGAGAGATTTATTTGGTAACATAGTTTTACCACAAGATCGAGCTGTTCCGAACATGCTCTTCCATGCCTTAGCACAGATTGGCATGTAGGACTTATTTGCTGAATATGTTGCTGGAGAATATGATATAAGGGATTATCATCCCACCGCCTTGCAATGTATGAGGGACGAAAGGCAGGAGAACCAACACTCATTGTTGAAGGGCAAGGTCCCCCATGTCCTTAGTGAAATAGGAGACGAGGAACCCCTCACAATGGATTTCTTAGGAAATGATGTTCCTCCTCCTCACAATGGTGAAGAGGTTAGGCATCAGAGCCTTCAATCAACTGTACATGCTATGGGCTCTGATCCCCATGAACACCAACTGTTCACAGTAGGGACAACCACTCACACTAAGGATGGACACTTTGATCGTCACAACGATCGGGGATGAAGTAGCTAAAGAGAAGGTAAGAAACATCGCCATGGTGATGGATCCCCTTCCTCTTCTCCTTCATCTCACCATTGACACTCTCCTTCCACATCTGGGTGCAACCATCATGAGCACAACGGAGAGGGTAAAAGTAAGGAAGATGAAAGACCTTAATAGGAAGGTCGGGAGTTAGGACAAGGGCAAGGACGTAGGGAGAGTAGGAAATCACCACGAAGACATCACAGACATCATGACAGGGATGATCATGAAGAACCCCTACTCGCAACCCAAAGCATGCTAGACATCACAGAGGCAGTTAGGATCCCCACAAGGCACTTAAAAGACAGCAAGATCAAGCGTCTGGACATAAATAATATCCAATGTTTTGAAGGTGGATACAACGCTAATCCTCAACATCATTTATAGGTACTCCATGATGCATATGCCTTGCAAAATATAGATAATGAGTGGCAGAAGCTTAAGTTCTTCCCAACGACACTCACCAAAGAAGCAGAGAGCTGGTACTAGTTCTTAGAATCAGAAACCATCAAGAGGTGGAGTACGATGCTTGAACTGTTCAACAACAAATATCAAATGTACTCCAGAGTATCCAAATTGCGTAAGTAGATCCAAGGCTAGAAACAAGGTGCTTATGAACCCTTGGATGCTGCCATGGCCCGTTACTATACACTCCTACATCTTTGCCTGGGCCATGAGTATGCTAAGTAGGATCAACTTCGCCACATCGTGGATGGGCTAAGAAATGAAACAAGAAGAACTCTTGGGACTTATGACCAAGGGAGACTTTCCCAACTAAGAGCCCATGATGTTGAAATTTTGTTGGAACAAGTAGTGGAAGAAGAGGGTAAGCTACGTAAGAGGGAAAGTGTAGAAGAATACAACTGCGATCCCTCCCTTCGCAAGAAGGGAGTGAAATTCTACGATGAGGAGGATGAGTCACCACTCAAAGAGTTGGTGAATCAAAAAACCTTACTGATCCAAAAGTTAACAACCAAGGTATTGGCTAAGGTAGACCAAATGTGGGATTCCTTAGACTCAAGAATAAAAATAGTCTTAAAAATCGTAGAAGAGTCTAAGGTAGAACAAGGTAGCAACAAAGGCAAAACCAAGTGGAGAAACTTAAGCCCTGCACATAACAAGGGTAAGGGAAAAGTTCCTATCTCCGATGAGGCTATGAATTCTGATTCAGACGATGATGATGGATGTGAGATCTGCTACTATGACCATCCTAAGGGATGTTGCCGAATTATCTCACATCTGCAGGAGTCTAGGGTGTATGCATTAAATCCAATACTTAATCAATGGCAAACACCCCAAAGGTTACCTTATCCACAAGGCAATCCAAGGCAGTTCCACCAACCCTTAACACATTACCCAAGTGGAATGCCTCCACAGCCTAATGGATAGCATCAGCAGTGGCAATACCCACAGTCATGGGGGATGCCACCGCCAACATATTAATACCCTTACCGGCAGCCCGATCCTTACGATTATTATGTGCAGCAGCCAGTTTCTCTGGGTGACTCTATGGGCCACATAAAACCTCCATGTTACTACCAAGTTCAGGAATATTTTTGGATTTCTTCTCCTTCGGGAAACACCACATACCCACGATATCCTCCAAATCCATCCACATCTCTTGCACATGTGGCTGCACCACCAACCGCTCCAATAAAGCCTAGAGTAAATACCACTCAACTGCGACAACCTAACACTGCAAGGGCTCCCAAGCCTTCAATATCAGTTGGTCCTAACAATCGTTCACCAAAAAGACCCTTCCTTAGGACCAACAATCCAACCAAGCCTTCACCATCACAAGCAGTTGAACATCATAACGTCCCCATACCCAATACGATTTCAGGAAATCCCCAGCAGCAAAATCACATCTGATGCATATAGTTATGTTAACACATAGAGTAACTGACTGGATCAAGGTTGGTCACCTTCCAAAGAAACTATCAGATCTGGGAGTCCCGTTAGTTTACCTCCAAGTTGCTGGGAATGAACCCCATAAGGTTCTTCTCGATTCAGGTTCCAAGGTCAACTTAATCTCACAAAAACTGTATAAAACCTAGAACCTACCTCCACTCAAGAAGAGCAACATTCTCCTAGAGCTGGCTGACCAATCCATCACTATTCCTCTAGGACAGATTGAAGACATTGTTACTATTGTTGATGGATGGTCATATCTAGCCGATTTCCTAGTGATCGAAATAAACAATGACAAAGGGGATTTCCCAATTATCATGGGAAGGGCATGGCTAAATACAATCGATGCATGCTTCGAAATTCGTAACCTTTCCCTAGAAATATCCAAGACAAATACGTTTGGAAAAATTGAGAGAAAAAGAGTCTCATGCATTGCATATAGCGACATGGGGTGTCATTACATGCAGAAATCATTGGTAATGCGAAGTTTAACATTGCCTGCATGCGATCGGTGTGCATAGCACATTGATATACAAAAGTGCCTATATGCAATAGACAGACAACAAGAAAACACCTAGTGGCTGATGGCTGATAAAGATAACAACCCAACTACCTACATGGAACTAGCTAAGGGAATAACTAGTGCTGACCTTGAAAGCGCAGACATATTAGAGCAAGTCTGTTGCCAACTTCCAGCCTTTAACTCTGAAAATATGAATTGGGGAAAGTTGGAGATTCCTGAGGAGTTTAAACAAGAGCCCGTAGAGCTAAAACCGTTACCCACCGGTCTGGAATACATGACCCTCAAAAATAGAAAACTGGTAATCATCAACGCAAAGCTCGTGCCCATGCAAAAAGAAAGTTTGCTAAGGGTGATAAATAAGTGGTCAACTACCTTTGCTTGGTCATACCATGAACCAACCAGAATAGATCCATAGATATGCTAGCATAGGATTTATATAGACCCCTCTATGAAACCTCGCAAGCAACCCCAGAGGTGATTGAACCCAAAACTAAAACAAATAGTGAAAGAGGAACTAGAGCAACTTCTCAAAGCAGGGTTCATTTACCCTATTGCTGATAGGGAATGGGTTAGTCCTCTTGTCATCGTACCGAAAAAGGAAGGTAAATAGAGGGTATGTATAGATTTCAGGCTATTAAATATGGCAACATTCAAAGACCACTTCCCACTTCCATTTGTGGACCAAGTCTTAGATACTATAGCAGGGCATCGCTATTATAGCTTCCTGGATGGATATAGTGGGTACAACCAAATACAAATTGCGCTAGAAGACTAAGCCAAAACAACGTTCACCAGTCCTTGGGGAATGTTCGCATATAAACAAATTCCTTTTGGCTTATGCAATGCACCTACCATGCTCCAACGCTTAGTTCTAAGCATTTTTCAATAGCAAATAGGTAATGGAGTAGAAGTCTTCATGGACGACTTCTCCACCTATGGAACAAGCTTTGATCAAGCCCTCAACCGGTTAGAGCAAGTATTGAAACGATGTGTTGAAACTAACCTCAAGCTCAACTGGTAGAAGAACCATTTGATGGTTCAAGAGGACATCGTGTTGGGGTACAAAATTTCACAATCAGGAATTGAGGTCAATCCCAAAAAAATTAAAGTCATCCAAGGAATCACCCGACAACCAGAAACTGTTAAATATGTTAGGTCATTCCTTAGACACACTAGCTACTATAGGAGGTTTATTGCGAACTTTTCCAAAGTTGCCAAACCGTTGGTAGAATTAACAAAAAAAGATGCACCATTCGAATGGACCAAGGAATGTGAACAAGCATTCCAAGCTCTCAAACAGAGGCTTGTGGAAACTCCCATTCTACAAGCACCTGACTGGTCCAGAATGTTCCATATCATGACCAATGCATCCAATTATGCTTTAGGAGCTATACTAACACAACTAGATG